>JAILWY010000019.1:605000-1210000 GCA_022113835.1 Atopsyche davidsoni | reverse complement strand
GTATAGAAGAGCACAATAGAGAACTGTAAATCAAACATTGTATTAGAACTGTCATATTAAATGTGAACAATACAAAAACAGAGGATATTATTTCGAGTAAACAGATTCATATGTTAAAAACTTATTAACGGTAATGGCCACAGAAAAAGAAGTTTCTCGAAGTTTGCCAAATAACTCATGAGATTTTTGCCGTTCCTCTAATAGTTAATGTTCCAAGTATTAACATTTTTTTTTTAAATTAGGCACAAAGCTTCATATTTTTTAATATATAATACACCATGCATAAAATATATTATTTCATGTATTTTTTTGAAAAGCTTATAATTGATCAAAATTCAGAATAATTCAATAATAAAATAATTTGACACACGTACGTGAGATCATCACGTCATGACATCATTCATCGAGTGAGACTTTTAGTTTCCAAAACTTGCGTTTTTTATATAATTTCTAGCATCTTGTAACGATTAAGCTACATTTTAATTTGATGGATTTTTTTATTCAATAAGAACTCAGAATTAAAATTTAAAAAAACGATAAAGATCCGTTGTATATATTGCGTTTCGAACAGCCAAAATTATTTTTCACCTTTTTGTTCTATGCAGTTGTTATCTCTGGGAGGGCTGTAATAATAAGAAGGGATGGTCGATAAGAAAAGACTGCCAGTCTATGTAAGGGTGCCTCAGTCGAGGGAGCTATATCGAGAGGGGTTTATGAAAGTAACTGACAATTTGGAGAATGACATCATTTTATAAGACTTTGTGTACAAATAAAAGTTAATTAGTAATATTTATAGTAAATAAATGATTTTTTTTAATTTACTTTGTAACTATTAAATATCACAGAAAAATAAAAATTAAATATCACACATAAATCAATGTTTTAAACATGCTTTAGTATAAAAGTAATGTAAATAGGTATGTAAAAGACAATATGTTTTTTTCTGCCTAAAATAAATAGACTTTATCCATTTAAAACATTCATCGTTGAGAATGTTCTCGTGCATGCTACGCATGGACCGCAAATACTCCTTCATCGGTCTGGGACTCATTTACCAGGTGACGAACGCGATCAACAAGCAAAAGACTGCTCTAATTTTAATAATAATTTCGGAACAAATCAGCATGCGTGAGAGTTAAGCGCGCTTTGATAAAGGAATTCCAATAAATTAGGCATCGATTTCCCGTTTAGCTAGATTGATAATTTAACCCATAAACGTCACTTTCGGCGTGTAGATACACTTAGTGAAATAATATCTTTCAGTTCCGAGCCGGCAGTTCGCGGAGGCCCTTAATGCAGCGCATTTTGGCACTCTGCATAGCGTGCCGCCCGACGGACATGCAAGAATTTAAATGTAAACAAATTAAGTTCAATTGAAAAAGCTGCCAGAACCGAGAAATAATCATTCAGCCTTTACAAATAAATGGTGTTTAAAGAAACTTACTTAAATTATGTTTGCGGAGGGTCAAATTAATGATTTCACCTTCTTATTATGGTATCTTCAGAATTGAGTCGAATGCGTTCTGGCGGTGAAGAATTTTTTTTGTTAATTATCAATTTACATTAGTTTTTTTTTGTAAGTAACTCCACTCCATATAAGCGATGAAACAAAAATTATAGTTTATTAAAAATTTAAAAATTGCCTCGGATAAATATTTTCTAAAATAAATAATTTTCCCTAACTTTTGTTGATGTATATTTCTTCGTTTGATCTTTATCTTCAAATTGAACGTAGTTTTATTTAAAAAAAAAACAATTTTCTTTATTATTCCGTAAATAAACGAATTATATACCAACGAGGGTATAAATTAAATAAACATATTTATTATAATAAAAATGAAAGCATCACAAAATAGCTATAATGCTTCTGTTGTTTCTGTTGTTGAGCTTAACCCGAGCTCCAACTCGTTGTATCTGCACTAATTAATTCATTTTAATTCTTAAATCGCATTAAAATTAAATTCTTCCCCACATATTTTTTTATATTCATCTTGCTATATAATATTTAAAAAAAGGTTCAATGAGTGGAAGATTCCAAAAAATCTTATGATTATTTTACTTGTTGGGTTGTTATGATTATATGCGAATTCTCACATATTTCAGAAAGTGAAATTTCGGTTTTATGATTCTGTTCATCATTATGTGCTTTTACTTTAAATTTGCACTGGAAGATATTCAAGCACAAATAGTTTGATCAGTTCGCCATTCGTAACCGCCCGGCTTGCTACGTCTCCGGCGCTTGCTTTGGTGTGGTCATGAGGTCACGAGCATTTGAGTCACAAAAAATAGTTTTCCTTTACTCGGTACTCGAAGACAATTAATATTTTAAACAAAATAAAAACTAACTGATTTAACCCAGATTCTATCCTAGTGTCATAATCAATAATTTAAATGTATCTATCACAAAAGAATACACACATGTTTATTTGAGGTAATTCATAATAAACCATCCTCGCTTTAAACTTTAGCGAGTTTCCGTCTGAAGGGCACTTAACACCAGGGCGGTTATCTTGGGCGGAAATCTGTCAGGCAGGCCGCAGGTAGGCGAGGGTGGGAGTTGCGGTCAGTCGCCGGTAACCTCCGCCCAACCCGTTTCATACGTCATTTCACTTCGTGTTGCCGTTAAATCTATCTTCGAATTGAAATTAATCGAAAATTAACCAGAATCTTCAATATTCACAGGCACCAGGTAATGAATTGGCATTTCAGTCGTGTGTGACTGGTAAAATAATAGACCTCTTTAATAATAACGTTTTAAAATAAGACACACACCACCAACATACACACACACATAAATATATATATATATTTTTGTATCTTAAAAATAAATATTACAGATAAAAATTTTAAAGTCGTCATTTTATAGTCATAGTTCAGTTTATTATTACCAGCACACGTAACTCGTTACCAAAAGTGGTAATTAAAATAGATTCCCGACACAAATACTTGATCCATAATATGTTTTATAAGTAGAAAAGGTTAATCTCTCGGATGAAAGTCCGCAAGATGGCCAGTGAGCTATCAAGCCGGAACAGTGTCATTTATTACGTCCGTAAAATACCGATGCAGTGTATTTTATTTTAGTTAATAAGCGGGGAAAAGATATTTCCATAGTAACTTTGTTTTCCGACTGTGACTAAGGCATTTACTTGAAGTATTAAAATAGGCTAATTTTCGCTCGGCATATTATAAAAAATAGCTACGTGTGTAAAGAGTTGCGACTCGTAATAAAAGAAATAAAGATACTATCAAGTATGGGGCATCTACAGTTTTATGCGCTCGGAACACGACACTTTACATGTTCATTGTTAACATTGATCCGTGCGATAGTACCTCCGTTCAATGTTATATAACTTAAAACTAAATATTTCGATACGCGCAAGCTTGTCACGATACATAGTAATATTTGAATGTCTGCCAGGCGCGTTGGTAAATTGACAAATTACTGGCTTGCTTTATTATAACGTGAACATCGCCCAGAGAGCATTAAAGGTGCTACAACTTATTTATTTACGGAGCGACAAAGTTACGTGTTTTTATTTTAATTGGTTTTTTGCATTGTACTGTTAAAAGTAATTAATATTTATTTACTTTTACCCACTGTATCACCAACGTTTGTATTATTGTATGCTGTCATGTACTTGTACTGTCATGATTAATGTTGTTTTCTTTTTTAAGAGGCAAGGTCTTGCACCGGACTTCATGAAAACGTTTGGTGCAAAATAAATATCAAATAAAACGCAATAATTCTATAAAATTCCACAAAAAGCTATGTTTTATATTAAAATATAATTAAGTTGCTATTTAAATAGTAACAAACCATTTTTTTTACCAAAAAGAAATATAACGAAATATTAGTTTACAAGCATTATTTTTTTTTTCCTTTCTATACACATTGATAAAAAAATATTTTACTTTTTATCACATGTCTTATTTACTTTGTATAAAATACGAGAACATGTTTAAGTCATCTTGATATTGAAAACTCGTTGACTTGTAAGCCGGGAACTAATAGCAAGACTTCTCATAGTTTGTTCTACGAAAAGAATAAATAAGACGTTAACCTCTATGAGACTCCGAGAGAGGGGAGCGTTATTAAATAAACATTAAAATCTTCTATATGCATGAGAATAGTAATAAAAATATTCTACGAATCAAAGTACACATTACAAGACGAGGAATTAGAGCTGCGTTCGAAAACGGCGGGTTCCTAACGATATTCCCCAGTCCCCTAATGATTGTTTAACATTTATGAACAGCTTTAATTACACATCTGATAAAGTACAAATTACTTCGCGAGTGCCTGTCGAGAATATTATTATACCATACGTGAAAAATCCCAGTCGCTTACAAGCACACGACGCGGTGCCGGTGAGTCCCAAACGGTTTTGTAACAATCACTTGTACAGCCAGCTCATTGAAGGAAAATGAATTAAGTAAGCCAGCACGAAGGAAAAGCGGTAAATGCCGTTCTACATATTAATTGTGTATAACAACATACGCGGAATCACCCACAGAGACAAGAGGCTCGGTGAGCCAGCTCCCGCGCCGCACTTTTCCTCGTGGTTTCTTATATTTTACGCCAACATTTTTTATTCTCATTCAAACTCATATTTATTCCCGTGTGCGTAATGGTCATATTATGATTTGTGATTTTTCCAGGTTAATTGACCCCGGCAATGCCACACCGTCAATTTAAAAATAGTAAATTTTAAGTACTATAATCATATGTATAAAGAGACTATAAAAAAACCTGCGATTGTATACTTATCGAGTGCGAGAGACTTCAATACAGTAATCAAATACAATACGATGAAATTATTAACAATTAAAAATAAATTTATACTATTACATATAGTCGTCTGGCGTGTTCAAGTATTTTCGTATGAGAATAGACCCGATATTTTATAAGCTAACATAAATGGAGAAACTTTATTTTTAATATATATAATTGAAGAGACATAATTACTAAAGATAAATTCGTTTTTGATGGCATTTTACAACCCATAATGCAGTAAATTGACGGCAGACACGTTCTGAAACAGGTTTGATATTAATATATTATTTATAAAATGTTTCTAGACGTTACGTAGTGTATTCTAAATAGAAATCAACAATAAAAATTCTCAGAATCAAATTAAGGCATCGCATGTTCTTTAGTAACTTGCGAACACTCACACATACACTAGTTTTTGTCTACCCGACGTATTTACACATAAAGAGCCGAAGCGAGACTCAGAAGCGACCGATTTTATTATGGCGAATATTTGTATAGATCTCGAACGGAGATATGACTTGTAAGTACGTCAGGACTGGCGCAATTCAAAGCAGTAATAAAACAATTGACTTGAGTCGAAATAAAAAAAGACGTGAAGATTTACCTGAGACGACTGGCATTAAGCATTTAATTGAAGTCGGTAGAGGAATTTCCGTCCACAGGAAGGGGTGGACCGTGCGCGTGAAGGTTGCAGTCCGCCAGGGGAGTGACATCGAGGGCTGACCTTCGCTCGGGGATCGGAAATGGTTGATGACAATGAATGTAAATTGTCTATATGGCCAACAAGCGCAGCCACACATCATTCTAATAATGTATAAAGCGCCGGTTCTACTTTCTAACGGGTCAATGCTGAAGTTACCGAATAAATTTATGTTTTTGGATCGGTATGAATGCTCATAGACCCCACCAATTGAAAGAATACGGTGTAGTGATGTACATTTTTGATAAAGTTCAATGACTAATGATGTATTGTTGTATAAACACATATCACGCTAAGAGCTTCTCACCCCTTAGCAATGCATTAAAACGCTATCAGTGAGGTTATATTATGGCTCATTACATCGTTATTAATATAAGGGCTACAAATGCAACTGGGAATTTTCGTATGTAACTTTTTCAGCGCGCGATGCAATAAATGATATAAAAGTATGATTTCAGATAATAACAAGGAATTCAATCGTGGCAACAATGTGCGCCACATTTTACAGCCGTATATTTTATGATATAAAAGTTAAATTGGCAAATGATCCTCATTGGTTTATTATACGTATATATTTTATAACCGACACTGGAAGCCTATTATACCGCTCCAGGTTTTGCTGTTATACACATTTTAAGGTAATAATGATTAACGTAGTATTTCAGAGAAAAACCAGCGTAAAATGCAATGGAAAATGGTTTTAAAAAAATCGCTTTTATGCGTTGGACTGACTTAAATATATTTTAAAAAGAAGACTTTTATACTGATTTTTTTTTAACAATGATAAAAAAACTATTTTATACGTAAGAAGAATTGAGCGACACGGTTTAAATATGAATTTAAATAGAGTCTACCGTTTATTTAAGTGGTGCTATTAAAATGACATTTTACTTATGTAGGAATTACCGTGAGTAATTACAGGTGTTGTTAAGATATATTAATAAAATGTTGATACTTTTTAACCACTAAAATCATAAAATAAAAACAACTATTTGAACAAAATTAAGATCATTCACTTATGGTACTACTATATAATTTCTACTTATTTCCTTGTTAAATATAAAATGTTTTTTTATTATTATTCATTTGGATATTTCGCGGATGGGATAAATCTTGGGGCGGGTCGCAATTCCGCGAAGCCTTATATATAATTCATATATTATTATATATATTATGTGTATATTACAAACAGTAGAAAAACGGAGACTTCCTACTACTGTGCAATTTTTAATTTAATCCACAGAGAAGGGGTGTGAGCACAAACATCTCGGTTCATATACCGCATCTATTGTATGCACTTTTAATGATATCCATTAGACTTTCGTAAAAACAACTCAACCGCAAGGAGCGGTGAAGACATACGACGGAAGGCAATATAAAAACATAAACAAAGCCACGCCTGAATCGCTTCGTTGTAAAATAATTATAAATTAAATTATTTCTTTACATCGATTGTTGTTTGAAAGTAACAAACTCTCGCTGCGTTCCTGATTAAAATGTCATATCCATGTATAGAGTGAAGTACTGTTACGCACTGAGTAATTAAATATAAAACTTCAAATGGCGATCAGAACAATAAGAGCGCCCCCCGGGCAGGCTCGGCCTTTGAATGATTGCTGTAATAAGTTTTTGTGTGACTCGAGTGTGTGAGTCTGTGTGTATATATATATTTTTTGAAAGCGCACGAAGTTTCAAAGGGGAAAGGCTTCCTGGTGCAGTGTCGCAGCTCCGCGTATTCATGACTTAAACGAAGGCCAAAGACATTCAAAGGGTAAAAGGAGGTGCTCTACTATAGCAATAAGTGAATGTCGCCTTAAATAAAAAGTGGCTCCACTCACACATGGCCGCCGACGCAGCCAAAGAGAATGAAGATGGGAACTAATTTGACAACAAACAAAAAAAAACATTTTTAAAACTATTTTACCTCTCTACCTAAGCACAGATGTTTTAATATACATATATTTTTATTTTAATAATAATATTGTTGAACCATTAGTAAGTAGCAATATTTTTTTCTATACCTTACACTTAAGTGTAATTTTGTAAAATAAACTGAAAATGTATACTTAAAAAAATATTATCTGAGTATAAAGTATTTTCTAGATTAGATCTAACGACAATATTAAAATCGAAATGAATCATTCAGATGTGAATAAATAACATCAAACCCCAAAAATGTAAACATAAACATCTGAGCCGAGCCGCGAAACTTTTTAACAACATGACCGTTGTCAAACTTGATAAGGATGGAACACACGGCCCTTAATAAAAAAATCACACGCGAAGTTTGCGCTCGTTTTCGCAAAGCTAAGGCCCTGTTGCTTTGAATTTCAATCCCTGCGCCGGGGAGCGGCGGCGTGTGCGCCAGCCCGAGATCTCGACTCATTCTATGATGAATTTTTAAGTTTACAATTTTTCCTCTTTGTTTTTCATTTTTCCCTGAGGCTATCTAGTATTTATACACATCGTCTCTAGAAAAAAAAAACGCAAAGAGCCGTGAGGCCTACTATTGGTGCAGCTCTCTGCCTCGGATAACTTCTCGCCTCCATATATAGAGTAATATCCGTGGATGTTGGGGTGTCACGCGGTATTTTTCTTTCTTGGCAAAGGATTTTTTTAAAGGCACAAAGTCTCTTTCAGATTATAGGTGAAACCGCGAGCTAGAAAATTATAAAATTTTTGTGGTTATGAAACCGGGTAGGTTTTTGCACAAAGAATATGTCGCACACTACGATTGTCGAGTCACGACGTGTATGAACAAAGCATTCATTAAAAATTTATGCAAAAAATGGCACTAATTATAATACTTTAATTATTGAAATAATTTTTTTTTTATTGTATAAAAGATAATTTCCTATGCTTTGTTATAACAGCAGCGTATATTCTTAACGGCACTTTTTATATTAAAACCTACAATACAATGTAACCATACTGATTATTATAAAATACAAAGCAATAATATATTATATTAAAGCATTTAATAACACACTTCCCCCTCGTGGTTGAGCGCACCCGAGCGTCCAGTCCACACACAATTTGAAAAGATGTCGGAGTGGCGGCCGGCTCGACCACCACGTTGTTTAATTTATACTCTTACAATAATTGTGCCTGACGCTGGTTAAGGTGTGCTTCGACCGAACTGATCAACAAAAGCAAGAGCGACCGTAAAAATATTCTGAAGAAAAATCGATTTCGTTTAAAAAATATTTTTGAACCAGAATTCAATAAAATATATATTTAATAATTCAAAATCAATAGAGCAAGCCAATACAGGAAAGCAGCAGATAAAACGCCAATAAAATAATGTTTATACTAAAAAACAAACGTTAACTAAGTTTTCCACAATTAATTTCATCAGACTATTTTAATTAAATTGCCAGACATATAATCTCACAAATTTATAAAAAAAATGTTATAAAAATAAAGTTATCGCTTAAAACAACAGCTGTGATAAATGTGTATATTTGTATATCAAACTTATTACAATATTTCTGTGTGCATTGATAACAAATCAAATTATCAATACGTCGATAAAAGTTTACGGCTTTATTTATGAATGCTTCCTGCACATTACTTACGCTATATTTACAATAGCGATAAATGGTTTCATTTAGCTCATTACAACTATGTTATTTAAATTGCGCTTAAACGAGCGACCTTTAGTTCGACAAACGGTAGCTTTATTTTCACCGCGAGCGAATGAATAACTCAGTACTTCCCCGAAGGATAATAAATTTATACATCCCATAATACACGTAAGAGACAATATAAATCGATTGCATATCAGAAAGTTCAATGGTGTATAAAAAATGCATGCCGTACATGTCCTTACTTTGCGCCCCCCGGTGGGGAGGCGCGGGGAGAGCGCGGAGCTGCGACTGCAGACATGCCTCGCAACCAAACTTTGCTTATAGCGAAGAAAATTGCTTTTTGTTACAATTACATTGATATACAATTTCGAAACTTGTGAAATTTTCCGGGGCCGTTAAGATATTTTCATTTTAGATTATAATACTACACTTGTATTCTTGACTCCCTAAAAAGTAACTTTATTTTTTTATTAAAAATAAGAAAAATTATTTTACATTCTCAGAAGTTTATATTCACAATTAAATAAAAACAAACAACAAAATAATATTGTAATCATAACGTTATAGTACTACACGCAATAATTGTGACAAGATGTCTACATTCTATGTTAACTGCCTAAGAAGTAAATACATTTGAAATATGTTTCATATACTTATTTATACAGAAAATATGCCTAGAAGATTTTTTACTACAGATATTACGTCTGATAATTTAAACACACATTCATATCGATTTAATTTGTTATTTGTTTCATAGAAACGTCTGTATCATAGTACTGTACTATGATATAATATGATTTTTGTGGTTTGAAATATTTTGAAAAATTCTCTTATATCTACGTGCATTTGAAAGTTTGTCTTACATAAACGCAGCAGGTGCTTACCGTACATCAGTTACTGATTTTTTTATAGAACTATTCACACCGATGGCTGGAGGGATGCATTAATGGCACTTTGAACAAACAGCTGGTCCGCTTTACCCAGTCATTGTTCTACATTAATATTGCAAATTAATTATTATAACTCTAAGTTATTCAAAGCCCGCTCGGGTACGAGCGCGGCCAAGTAACGTATAATGCTATCTCGGTGCAATTTCTACACATAACACGCCACTTGATAATTTCTTAATTGTATTGAACTTACAACAGTGCAAGTAAGTCTACAGGAACGGCTCAAGGCTGTAAAATGCATTTCAAACAAAGATATGCATTGGTTAAAATATTTTTTCCAAGTTTAGTCTAAAGTGCACATTTATTGAAAAATAATATTGGATTTTTATTATTTGAACTTTACATCTATCTGATTCTATGAACATAACATTTCTTTTTTAAAAATTATACAGTTTTTTTATAATTCCTGACTAATTTTATATTATTATAAATATATTATTTCAGATATTAAACCTAATTCAGTATCCAGATACAGTTCTCAAGATTCACAACATAAACTAAGCAGTATAATTAAATTTAATAGATCAACTTAGGCGATTAAAAAACAGTTGAGTATGTTGACTTTAAGTATAGTTTTTAAATTTCAATTTATATAATTAAAGTAAACGAATAAAACGCATTAATTAAAATTTTAACAACCCGACGCGTGGTACGACTATGAATATGGAAACAATAAAATTGAAATTTCAGTTTTAGATCTGGCGCTGTTTGGGCCAACGTTGAAAGAATAATAATATGGACGCATATCCCAGATAATGGTACATACCCACGTCTTCATTAAGCTTGTACGTTGTTATTACAACCGAGCCGTGTATTCAACTAATTGTGTTTATTATTAAGACTGTGTGTTTCTTTAGCGTGATTACATTTCAAGAGCAGCGTTATTGATTTATTTTGAAGTAAAATCAGATCAACAGCGATATGCATTCGTTCATGCACTTTTTTTCTTATCATTTGTATAATTTACGTAACGATGTATTTATTTATAAATATCGATTAGTGACTTTTTTTGCTGATTTTTAGGCATTAAATATATACTGTCAGCTTATAGATTTAATCTGAAGTAGTAAAAAAAATACTTAAACAAGTAGCCATATTCATCGACTACTATTTCATTAAATGTCCGCTAACTGTGTTGGTCGAAAAATCGTACAAAAATAAACTACTAAGCATGGCAAACGAATATTTATTAAATAGTTTAGAATAGCCGTTACATCTGCATACACGTTGAGTTGTACTTCTATTATGGCATTGCAGTTCCCATTGTCTTTGCAGGTAGGTGTATCATTGCACCTGTGATGGATGCACTGCAAACGCACCCTTCAGGAGGCAAGTATGGCTGCAACCACCCCGTGTGGGCGGTTGTGCTCGTATAACAGAATGTTTTAGTGGAAGAACATGTTATCTAATACGGTGATGCGGTGAGGGCACCCACCCCACCCGTGGCAGATAAGCCTACTCGTTGCATACCAGTGCCTATTCAAATCATCCCCCGTCCTTCTACCAATTGACAACATATCAGATTATTCCTCGTATAAATGCATACATTGTTTATGCGATTTAAAGCACTGTCTCCTATTGCGCTGTACAATTGTTAATTCAGAGATGTGCACCTGAGAGAGAATTAATGAACACACACATATTTATTATTTTATTTATATATATATATACATATAAATATGTAAGTGTATATTAATTTCAATTAAGATAATAATAATCATTAGGTAATAATGCAAATAAGTCAAAATACAAGTCAATCAAGACTTCAATAACAGTATAATTATTATAATGGCATTGCGCCGTGATGTCAGCAATCGCTTCAAAATAAAATCTTGACATTGTATTCACAGGGAATAAATTAGTAATGTAAAGGTGCTATTGTTTGCTTTAGACATATTTCAATATAATATTAAAACCACAGGTCACTAGTGACATATTATATGACCGATATTAAAGAAAATCCCGTGTATAAATAATAATGTGTATTTATCACTCATTTCAGAATAATCAAAAGACTAAATATCGTTGACACCGTGAACTATTGATTATTTAAATATTAAATTTTAAGATACAGTAATATGATTTATTATATCATAAAAAAATATTAATTGATTCTGATAAATATAATTAATTTATAGATAAACATATTTCAAGTTTTGAAACCTTTTTCAAACCGTTTACCTTTGATTTGAAAAACAATATTTATTTAATAGAAATAAAAACAACCCACGATATCTAAAAGAAGAAAACAATTTATAAAATTTATTAATTTTAAAAGTATTATTATTTTCTAGAAGTAATAAAAAAGTAATCAAAAACAATATTTTGTTTCTTGCCTGTATTGATAATGATAATATTCTGTTGACCTTACGATACAAATTAAAGGTAAAATACCAAATTATCAATTCTGTTTCCAGAATCTTCAATATTAATTCATTATTCCGTATTAGCCCAAAATAAACGTATCTACGGTTAATAATAAAATTTGAAAAGTGTTTGAATTTGAATTTAAATTATTTACTATAGAAATTAACAAAACCAAAAAATATATTTTAATTCTAATAAACAACTTAATATTTGTTAAAACTGGACGACGAGTGCTGTGTTTTTATAATCGCTCGCAAAATAAATTGTAATTTGATCATCAAGGCACACAATGTACACGCCCTCGTGAGTCTAGCAACATTATCTACAATAATTAACGGGGCGAATTCGACGCGTTTATCCTTCCTTAATAGTAACGATCAGCCATTCGATCGGCCACCAGGCCTCGGCGCGGCACATCCCTGCTCCGAACAATCGGAATCATGCATTTCTAATAATGTTCCACGTACAAATCTCTAAGTGCATGGATAATGAGAGGCCAGTGTGTGCTCGGCCCCTCTCGGCCCGCTACCGTATGCAGATGAATGAAACACCTTTGTACTGAGGTTGCTATATACTTATTAAAGCCTGCACTGGTTGACTGTCTAATTTGCAACGTTAATCTTGGGGATTGTCGTAGGTCGGTGGGAAAGCGTTGCGTCATTGTGATCGCAGAGCGCTGGGGTTAATTAGTTTGGTGAGTAGTTAATGAATAAAATAATAAAAGACCGTATGCTCCTGCAATGTAGTTTTTTCTTCTGCTATTGTATTTAAAGTTTCGCACGGATATATTTATTTTATTTTATATATATTTATATATACTTTATACCATTGCTGTTAAATTAAAAATTACTTTTTAATTTTTAAGATAATAAGGAAGGCATTGACTGATGACTAAAATGTATCATAAGTATCTATTGTGATTGATAATGAAGATTTAAGTTTGTTTATTACTCTTGTGTTATTATTTAGTTATGTTGATCAAAATATTAATTTCTTTCTGAAATAATGAAAGTCAGTACTCTATGTGAATGTATTGCCTTTGATAGATGTTTATGATCATTGCTTGACATATACAAACTATTCGTGTTGCAAAACAATTACATTTTTCAGCAAAAGGGTTACAAAATTTTTGATTAAATTGAGTGTTAAGCAAGGTTGAAAGATTTGCAGCTGACAATGCGCGGCGCAGCGCCCGCCGGACTGCAACAAACCAATCGCATCTCAACGATCGCCGCATTTCAATGCTCGAGAGAGCGATGCCTTATCGAAACTGAATTGAGGGCCGATTCCCAACTGCAAGTTGCTTATGGCACGGTCCGAGTATAAAGCGTATTATTTTCTAAGTAAAACCCGACATCTTGCTAATCGTTTGTACATATTGATGACTACAAACATTTGTTCTAGAATTTCCTTTTTGAAAATTAATGATATAATTTATAATTTTTAATGAAATTCAAAGCTGTATTCTTTGTTTCAATTTAAAGTTACATTATTTGAAAATCACGAATAATATCTCTAAACATGTTATTTTTCACCAAACAAAACAGGGTATTGCCGTTACCAATATAGCTATAAAAATCTTAAAATATAACGTATCATTTCAAATGCTCATCCGCCCAGCTAAAGTGAAGCTTAATTTTGAGTTTACAACCATAAAAAATAGAACACCCCCAAGAGCCCAAAGAGCGTACAGTATTGAAGATAAAGCACAGGCAAAGCTGACGTGGTACATGACTCGACCCGTTGATGAATCGAGGCACTGTGCACCGGCCTACGATGAGCCGCAATGATCAATACGATCCGAAGTATTGGCGCACAGTGGTCCAGGCCCCCGGACGCCAGGCAAACTGCGCCCGGCGCCGAGTACAATATGGCCATTAGATTAGCTCGGTACGATTGAATACTTGACAAATGAACGCAGCGGCAAATTGGGTACTAAATACTAACAGCGGTTAGAATTCGGCGCCGAAGACGAGGGGAAGCGGCCAGAGGGGCGGCGCTCCGCTTTGAGCGCTGTTTGACGAGCCCCGGTGTTGGCTGTGCGCGCCGGCCAAATCAAAACTGCACTGCGCAACACGCCAGCCGAGCCGGAGAAAGTACTTCCACCGAGGATACGTGAACTTTTATTTACATGTCAGCAACACGACGGACGACAAAAAAGGAAAATATTCAATACCACGCAGCTACTTATTAATATCATTAGATTTTCATGAAAATTATTATTTTGTTTTCAAAAATAGCTAGATAGATATAACATACCGAAACGCTATTACCTATATTTATTTTTGTTTATTAGTCTGTGTCTGTGAAATGTGAAAAAAAAAAAAGTTTTTGTGTGTAAAAACTAAAAAAAAAAACTGAAGTGAAATTGTTACAATCTAGATTTTTATGTCACTACTGTTTTTACTCTACTCAAATTTAAATATTTAATGTCAAATTAATGCGTATATTTTTTATTACAATGGCATTAGAAATATAAATGATAGGTCAGTTATATTAATAATATCTCGGTCTTTGTTGAGTGGAAAATTATTTTGTTTGTTTAGAATTTTTATTTAATTTTATAAAGTTTCAAAAAGGTAGTGTAATTTTGTTCTATTATATATATATTTATAATTTGTAAATGTATCTTAATATGTACTGAAAAAAATGCTTTATCATTAGTGACGATGAAAAAATACGAAAATGGGTCAACATTGTCAATTGTAATCGCGGTTGCTTTCATTAATGAAGCGTGGAACAGAGTTCTTAGAAAGTCAAAAATTACAAAGCAAGAGTTCAATAAAATAATTATTTTTTTGTTGATTTTATATAAAAGTTCTGAAAATTCATTTCATTCTGTTTTTAATGAAAATTTTGTGAAGAATAATTAAAATGTTATATCAGTAATTTTTTTTGTGAAACATTTGTAAAATACATGCGAGATACCCTGCAAGAAGCATCAAATTACCAAGTGTCCTATGATTTGCTTGTATCGTTGTCAAGTTGATCCACGACATTTTCAGAAAGCTTACAAGATCATAGACGTCAGTCGCTATTCTATATTTTACGATAACAATGGATATGTTGATTGATCAAACAGGAAATACACTGAAAGGATAATACTTTATTAAAGTGAGTGATAGTGTAACACGATTGTTGCGGTTTTCTGTAATAAGATTTTCCTATGAAGTCTTTTTGAAACATTTTATAAATAATTAATTTAATGTCATAAAAATAGTATCATAACAAATTTATTTATTATTGAAAGTAAAAAGTTAAGAAAATTAAATGTCATTGTAACCAAATTAACTAAACTGATGTGCGAAGCGGACGAAATTCGCGTAAAATTGCACGTGTGAAATCTAGTCTATACACTCTTTGATTTGCATGTAGTCAAATTAATCGTTTCCTTTAAAAAGTCTAACCACTTCATACACACTTTGCGGATTACTTGGCATCACAATAATATCCCTTTGTCCTAAAAATTATTCAATAATTGGAGGATTATCATTCTCTGACCACTCCACTTCTTCATTGTCACTTTGTTCAGAATCACTGGACAGTATTAGTAGAAGTAACGTTGACGAGTCCTAAACAAACATTACGAGCTGTAAACCTAAAGAGTAAAATGATCTTCTGCCGCTTTTAGAATAAACACATTCAAAAAGGTATTAATACGCGCCCCGCCTTTAGACAGCAGTCCGCGCAACGGGTACTAGTACCCACCCCGCCTTTAGTTTGTTAATTAGAAAAATGTTTTTTAATACAATGCATATTTTAAGTTGTAACTAAGCATGCGTCTTAAAACTAAATAAAACTACTTGAGCGTATGATGGACATTTGTCATTGGTTTCAAGGAGAAGATAGAACATCTGATTTACATTTAATACAATAACAGATATCAGAGTATCAGGAGTATATTGATGCTTCAACGGAGAATAAAAATTCGTTGCCATGGCTGAAAATAATACGAATGATAATACAACTGAAATATCATAAAAATATAAGTCTGTTCCACAAGCTAAGTCGTTTATCCGCAATCAGAAAAGATAATAGCCACAAATGTATTTCTAATGATATTATGCAATTCGTGCAACTATTTCATTTTGTATGATGTGAACACGCCGAAGAATGTGGTGGTGGCAGTGGGCGGCGGCGGCAGGTGGAGGCCAGGAGTGCATTGTCGCAGCCGCCTATACGTTTGATTGACGAGCGGCCGACAGTGGGTTGGGGTGGCGGCCCGAGCCCCCTGTCCCGCCCCCACCCCCGCCCTTCACAATTCCAACGGCACATTGTAATATAAACTGCACCCACGGCAAACATTCATCCATATATAATATGCTTCCACTGTTAATCCAGTGCAGAGTTTGCGAACCCGCTACAAACGGCCGACCCGACATTTATTTTGTTTTCCATTTTTTAAATAAAACGAATTGGATGTTTTGATTGTAATACTTTTACGAGTACATATTGTTCATTGTAATCACTCACGATAAACGATTAATAGACGATTTTATAAATATTGTTTTTATAAAACACTCAGTTTATTCTAGGGGTTTCACACGCAGATACTGTTATATTGAATTTAAGCTATTAAAAAGTTGATAAGCATTGTTAAGAAACAATTATTAGAAAGCTTAATTAGTTACAATTTCAGTGTTTCGATTGCATACTATTAAATATAATTGATAAGTTAAAAAAACCATTGAATTTGTATTAATTCCCCTAAACAGCACTCGGATTACTATTTGTCAACAATGAAAGCACCAAAAGAAAGAAGAAAATAATTTATTATAATTATATCTAATGCAGACAAGAATCAATACCAATCAATACATTTAATAATTACTAGTTATATTTCATGGGTCAATTAAAATGGCTATTACACTAAATCCTATCGCAATATTATATTCAGATAAGGGTGAGTTTTGAGCCCTTCCAGACCCAATATTGGTCACTATTGAATTCCACAATATCAGGATCAGCTTTTATGACCACAACTTAAACGAAGTATCATAAATAATGGTAATTTTATCAAATACACACAGCAAAAGGTAAACGAGGAACTTGAAAACTTATTACTTCTTACGAACAGAGGTTGAGGAGTGTTCTCGGCGGGTCGCTCCTTGCAATGACTTGTGCAGACAAAAAATGACCCTAGAAACAGCGGAATTGCAGTTTTGCCGGAATGTATTCCTAAGAAATGAATCGATAAGAAAACTAATTAAAACTTTGTATTTTAATCAAGGCAGGAATACTTATTTAATATTAGTTTGAAACGTTAATTGAGTTGCAGGCTTTTAATTAATAAAATGAATTCTTCCTTTTCTTTGAAACAAAACAAAATATTTTCATGTATAAAAAAAAATTCCAATCGGTTTTTTTTTTATTCCACTTTTGCTTGATATATATTTATATTTTGATAATATTATACTCAGTGGATAGCGTCATTAGGTTGATAATCCAAATAGTATTCGGCTGCGACTTCGTAGTGAGTACACAGGCTTCCAATGCAAACACGACACAAAAGCTGTGTTTGTTGCAGCGCTTATCTTTTTATTCGAAGATGTGACTTTGAAAAATGTGCAGACAATCATTAATTTAGAATATTGAGATTTTAGTCTGGTTTTTTGATAAATATGACACAACGGCGCACACTAAGAGTATTTATTATGAATTAAATAAATAAAAATACAATTATCATTTGAATTATATTGTATATCAACCAATATGTTATTGATAATAATTCAAAATATAAACAGGATGAAACATAAATCTACAACATACTTTTAAAAAAAAATCGTGTGTTAAAGAATAATTTAAATTAACTTCTATAAACAATCCATCGATGTCGAAATGTGTTTATATACACACTGAAATAATAACTAAAAAATAAAGTTTTACATTCAAAGGATAAATGATTTCAAAATAAAGTGTAGGCAAAGATGAAAAAGGTGGGTTGCTTAACACGTCCTCCGGGGGGTTGGACAGCTCTGGCTAGGGGCGGCGAGCGCCGTGGAGGACCGTGAGGGCCTATTTGTTTTGGCTGATTAGTTAGTCACACAATTGGATTAGTTTCGATGCCTGCTAATCGATTTATATATTATTTACGTTATAGTTTATCGGTGCTGTTTGTCTCTCTGTTAATTTTTGAGTACGCCGCCTCTGAGGTTTGCACTCGGATTATAGACAGACGTGTAGCCTAGCTAGCATTGTTATTTTTTTATATTAAATATACGTAACGGATACTTTAAAATAGATGTCTATTGAAAATGTTTGAACTGAATAACCATTTTCAACAACAATAAAAATAAAATAAAAACAGGTTAAATGATAACAAAGCAAAGTACAAATCGATACCACTTATGTTTTTATTCAAACCGTACAACAAACTATGACAAACGCGCGTCAGTTGTAAAGGCTCTCCACAATAGCGAAATTATTTTGTCATGAAAATATGTTGTTAATCGAAATTATAGTTTATACTGATTACAAAATGATTTAAATAATTATCGTATCATATTGCATGTATGGAAATAACTCTTCCGCCGCACAATGAGGACGTCAACACGTAATAACAAATAAATGCCAAATTACGGCAATAAAAGTAATGAAACCGAACCAAAGGCCATGGGAAACCGAATGTTTGAATACAGGCGGCGTGTTTTGCAATGCGGCCTATGACAAGCGTAATTATTTGTTCCAAACGATTCGTTGCCGGTGGATATCCCATTCAATGTGTATCTGTATTATAAATATCATTTGATTGTTTGATTGTGATAATAAAATATATAATGATTTTAATATATTTGAAAGTATTTCAACCTTTTATTCAAGAGCCCGTGAGCTACAAATCGAATGAATAAGTAATGAATGGAATATTTGAAGTATAGATATTTGTATTTTTTGCTCTCTGCTTATGTTGAATAGAAAAAAATCACAACGGCTATACTTAAAATAATAAAAAATTGAGCTTTGTATGAACTGAGTTTTCATTCCACAATGTTGACAACATCACTTACTTGAAATAAAACATACCTACTTGGGTAATTCACCATTATGGCGCTCATACAACCAATTATGGAGCAATTACATTTAATTCATAATAATACCACTACCAAATGTACCGACATTAAAATAATTGGAATATTTACTGTATTTTTAATTGAAATTGATATAACAATGTGTCAAATTTATACATAAAATAATCAAATGTGATAAAAGACGCACAAACAAACACACACACACACACATATATATATATTTATTTTTTTTACACATAATCAGAGTAAATTGCTTGTAAAAAATGATTTGGCATCACAGCTGTAGCGATCTCGTTCCACCTGCGATGGTTGCAAGTTTACCGCATAGTGGATAATTAGCAAAATCAACGTATTATCCGCCTCCCATTGCTACCATTAGCAGTATTGACCTTTTGGTAGAGAATAATTTAATACTGTTTTGTGTTTACGAGACGAGCCAGCAAAGGCATCCGAGGGAAGCGCACTAGGGCTCGAGCATCACTCTTGCGTGTACAACTGCCTCAATTCCTAACTAGTAATAACAGCCAGGCCTTTGTGCTTAGATGTAGGAGGAAACGTTTGTAGGTAGTATAAAAGACGACTCATTAAAATCAAAGGAAAAATAATACACAAGCACATTGAGATGGTTAAAAAAATTTAAAAACAAAAAAAAAACTGTACCCCTGTTGAGTTGATCACGGTTTTCGGTATAAGTGTGAAAAGAGATAGTGCCATATTATAGCAATGACTAGGACTTGGGGTTTTTATCATAAATTGACAATCAATATCACATCTAAGTTTTATATGGATAAAAAGTAAGGTTGTCTTAGAAAATAAAAAATCAAACAATATGAAAATAAATTGCTACTCTGAAAATTAATAGTAGCAAGTTTTTTGTCTCGTAATAACAATAAACGCCAAAATCGTTATATATAATACAGCATGGAATACAGTTATTTTCTCGTAAGGAGGGGGCACTGCCTTGGTGCATCCTTCGTACTAGTTTAATATCATTCGAATTCGCAATAAGCTCCGCTCTATCTGCAGTTGGGTGTTTTTTTTTTAACATTTGAAGCAATAGTATCCATACTTAAGAAAAATTAATTTAATTTAACAGATTTTAGAATAATTTGCCGCAAATTATTAAATTGCTCGTTGAAACAAAACGTTATTTAAGACGTCATTAATAAATATTATGCATAAATATATATATAATTTTTTGTAATATGGAAAATACGCACAGCTTGTATCGTGCAGTAAAATCGGGAGCGGTAAAATTAATCATAATCTGACCATGCTACAAAATCGCCAAACCTGCACATGGCATTCTGTTCTTTGACGCCTTTATATGTCAGTTAAATTTGTCGAGGGTGGAGCGGTTGACTTCGGGGTGCGTTTGACTGCAGCCTGCTCGAAGTCGGCGGACACAATCGCCGATCCTACTAGGCCAACAAATAAGCCGCGTGTCCGGCGCGACCCCAGCCGGGAGCGACCCAGCAGGACGCTTTTCATATCCGAAAACACACCACTTTGAGCAACTGTAATTGGATTTTCACAATGAAGTAGGCTTGTGCATGAAAATGACACTTTAATTTTTTCTCGATATTTGCGGGCTTTGCATTTTGCACCTGAAGGTCCTGCGATGTAAGCAGAGCATCTGCGTTCCGAGGATGCCCTAATGATTTCAGTATGACCAAGAACCTTTGCCTCTGTGGATGAGATGAGACGAAACACTCACCGCAGCAGCAGCCCGGCTGGCAGCAGCCAATATGCAATATGTGAGAGAGGGTACCGTATCAGTATTGCATAACAGCCTCAATGCAACGTTGTATTTTAGTTACTCATGCTGAAAAAGTAGGAAACCATTTATATTTTTTTAACATGAAATATTTTCATTTTTATAAAAAAATTATTCAGTAAAAATGGTAAAGGTTAAAAAAAATTGGCCCGAGCTAGGT
Source organism: Atopsyche davidsoni (assembly GCA_022113835.1). Classification (NCBI taxonomy): domain Eukaryota; kingdom Metazoa; phylum Arthropoda; class Insecta; order Trichoptera; family Hydrobiosidae; genus Atopsyche; species Atopsyche davidsoni. The sequence goes on along the minus strand of JAILWY010000019.1, from coordinate 1,188,654 downwards.
GTTTCATAAAAAGCTAAAAAAGCAATTATATTTAAAATATTTCACGTTATTTAATATTTAAAATCGATATAATCTATATGATTATAATAGAAGTTCTCTTTGTTATTGTATTTGTTATTAATAAATGCATATTGTAAATAATACAACTCAGTGTCACAATAAAAAAAAACATAAATCAACTCACGGCATGTTATAACCTCGAGATGAAAAAAAATAATTATATATTAATATCTGCAAATGGCTTTATTTCTACGAGAAGCGGTACTTATAGTTGTGCAATCGGTCACAACTCTAATGCTCCGTTGTCTTTGGTGTATTTTTTATACATTTTTATATTTTTTCGTATATTGACTATTGGTTGTGGTTTTTTAATACAACGCTTAAAAAAAGTATAATTTAACTAACATTTAATTTAAATGTTTTATATTTGTTTAAATTTGACTATTTTACTCATATCTCTGGTATATTGGTATCTGCTATATACTCATGGTACATCTTGTTTTTTTAATCCGGTTGAACAATATACTATTTAGTGTTTTAAAATGATGAAAAGATTCTCCCGTATGCTGTTTAATAAATTCCGAAAATGTTTCAAGTCGGATACTGGCGCAATTGGTTTTGAAGGGCTCGCCTGCCAGCCTCTCCCTCGCTGCCCTCCCCGCCCAGAATGTTGTGTTCATCGGGGGTTGGATATCTAGTAGAATAAAGATGAAAAAAAAACAGAAGCTTATGGAGACTACATAATTTATCACGTGCTTTATTTTTACACAACGAAGGAATCATAGAACTTTAAAATCATTTGGTGAACTGTTTTTTTTTATAAAAGTTTTAATATGATGTGTTTTAAGATAAGGTAGATTTTGGGTTAGTAATCGGATATCACAACGTTCGTCTGGTCAATGGCGTCGCCCACCGTTCTAGGCGAGAGACCTGCTATCCGCGATAATCAAGTCTATTGGCAAACGTCAAAATCCAATCATTAGTTGAATTAGTGAGCGGTCGGGCGTGCGGGGACTTCGGGAGAGTCGCCGCAGCGGACGGCAGATTTGCACTGTGGCATACATGCAGCCCAAATATCGCATCATCTAGTTCATTAAACACAATTAAATTTTATAAATGTAACCTTTCAGTGACCTAATTTCTAAGTACGTCTCTTACTACTGAATAGATTTCCACACTCCGATCAACGTGAAGGTGCTCTCGGCCAAGCCCGCGTAGTCACAGTGTAGGATAGTTTTACCTCTGCAACTTACTTGCATTTAGTTTTTTTTTTCAATATCCTCGCTGTTGAAGATTACATGAATTTGAAAAAAATTGTAATTTTAGTAAATTTAATGCAATAAAGCAGTCTTTTTAATACTTACATGAGCGATTGAAGAAAAACGATAATTATTTGATCTGTGAATTTTCATGAAACTTCACAAGCATTTTGAGACATTATTTTGATCTGTTTTTGTGCTATCGTTAAAATGTTTCTGTATGCTGACTAACAAGGTGATGGAAATTGTGACGGTTATTTTGCTTCTTTGAGCAAACTTACCTTGAAGTTTCCTTTTATTAACCACGTAAAGGCGGCGTCACTAGGGTCTGTTATCCACGCCCAGGTTTAGTGCATCTTTTTTGAAATCTAATGTTTAATATAATTAGAGGCGAGTAAGTCTTCTTATAACATGAATGACGCAAATGACATTACGCTGTAACGTAGTTTAAAAGCATAGGAAACTTACAAAACCAAAACATCACATGACCGTCCGTCCGGCTCGGGTGTAACACTAAGACAGTAATGTCATATTTTATAAATAATTTACAGGTGTATAAAATTATATTTATTACTTAATATAATAATTATAAAAGCATAAAGTATTATTTTTAAATTATTTGACAATTTGTTTTGTCAAAACAATATTTTCAATAGTTCTTTTTCAATGTCATTTAGGTACAGAATTATTTTGATTCTTTGAAACGTTATTTGTTTTGAGTTTTTTTTTTACCAAATGATTAAAATAATAAGCTTTTTTAAAACCTTCACAATTATAGCCATTGCAAAGAAACAGCAGAAAGTTTTAAGTTAAATAAGATTTTTGTGGGAGAAATATGCAAATACTCAAATCTTCGTGAATAAAAATCATTAAAGAAAAATCTTTTTTAACAAGTTGAATATAACTTCAATGAAGTAATTAATAATAAAACAAAATTTATATATATAATATTCAATTAACAGATTTAATTCGTTGTATGCAAATAATAAAAAAAAATGGTTTTACCATGGTTAAAATAAATAATTTTATGAAAATAATTTTTTTTTATATTTGACTAGGTATTTTGCCGAAATTGAGATTGTGATCCTGGTGCTGGGCTCATCTTCAAGGATCTTCAAAATTAAACCCAGTACAGATTTCGAAACGTAGGAAACATCAAATCAAAATGCAGCATAGCACCAATGAAAAAAGAAGTTTTAAGAACCTACGAAAATATTAATATAAATGGATTGAAGAAAACATATATAATGAAGAGAATATAATTTGACTGAATAACATATTTAAAAAAAAAAATTACGCATTGACAAGTGATACTTTAAAATTCTTTCTACGTTAGAAACAATTTGCAATAAAAAAATCACCGATAAACCGAGGATTAAAAGTAAAGTGGAATTAGCAAGAAGAACCCCACTTCTCGAACACGAGAGGGGCGAGATCGCCGCTAGACCGTGAGCAAAAAGAGTCAATTTAAACGGGCGAAGCTCAAGGGTTAAATTATCGATTGGCCGTTTGGCCGGTCGGGGACGCACACGTGTCGTCTCTCCGGTCCATCTCAGTGGGGAATTCGATTATTACTGCTCGGTCGTGTTAATGACTAGAATTTCAATTACACAAAATTACCTGTGAACGCCGTCCTGGGGCAGTACGGCGGCCACCCCTGCTTTTTAAACCGAGCTGGGTTGCACAACTGTATTAAAAGAAATGTATTGCTGTATCATTTCCTAATTGGTAGCTTATTAGAAATCTATAAATAAATTAATAGCAAAGACGTGTTTTAATAATTTAAATATGATTGAATTAACCTAAATTTTGTTTTTAAATCGTTTTGCAAACTACGAATAATCTAAATAATTAAAGAGGTTTAGTTGACACGGATCAATTGAGTGTAGTAGACTTTCTTAGATAATCGAATGAAATTCATCTTTAATACAGTTCGTACAGCGTGGTCAGTAGTGTTTATTTTTGTGTGTAATTAGCCATTCTTGCAATCAAGACTTGTTTAAGAAAAGAAAATCTGATAAGGGTTGACATGATTACTTACAATCCTTCCTAGAGATATACTCTAGGTTATATCTAAATAAATAATACCGACTAACTAACTGGTAGGTCAAAACAGGTGATTTGCAATAACAATGTAGGTTACAAGCCTTACTATACTTTTACTTGTAATTTAATTGAAACAATCTAGCTAAAGTGTATTTCATTTTTTCCATTTATATTATTTTTAATTAATTTATATACTTCAACTTATTTTATTTTGTAATGTAGTCCGAATTTCCAATAGATATTTCAGATTTGACTGTGGTTTTATTGTAAAATGCGTGCGGGTAGGTTGGGATATCAAAGAGCAGGCTTTGTCTTGAAAACGATCCGCTAAGGCCACTCTAGAGACGGACACTTAATGTTAGGACAATAAGTCTGACTGTTGTACCGGTTTCGAGTTGTATTTGCTCTTATTGTTGTTATTGACACGGTGCAGGGGTCTAATAGAATTTAATTACAAATCTGGCCAAAGTATTACACTGCGATACGTATGCTGGATAGATCGGACAGGGCATAATATGACAGATTCCCCAACTCCGTGCCTGTCAATATTCTACCTGGTTTGACTGGGAAACGAAACAACTATGCGGTGATCTGTTCACCTGCTTTTAGACCAAGCATATTATAAATAAAAGAATATTATTCAATTATATACATTTCACACATAAAGAACTGTACTGTCAAATCTTGTAATGAATTTAAATATTTGTAGTCATATATAAGACAAAATTAAATTTAAAATTGAAAATAAAAACATCAAGTCAAAGCAAAGAGGAGTTAGCTAATAAGAACGTATCGATTTTAAAATAATAATGTCTTGTGGTTTAATAAATATTTTACCAAATTAGATTCAAAGCACCAAAAATTGAGCTCGAAAAATAACAACCAGTTAAAAAAACAAATTCAATTAAGGACACAAAATTCCTTACATTATTAATTAATTTCTTTCATATTGACTTTCAATTAAAAAGCCATACTCTCTATATACAAAAGAAATTCGATTAATTTATTATTGACAAAATCGATTCTCTGAAATAAAAGACTTTTTAATAAATACACAACATATACAAAGCGCTCAAGACCGACGCAAGTTAATGACATTAGGTTTTTTTATGTTGCAGCCATGGTAAAGTTATACTTAATGGGGGAATTTAATATGAAACTCTCTCGTCTAGTTCACCCCCTCCCCTCCTCCGCCGCCCCGAGACGCTAGACTTCTCCACGAATAGTTATTATATTCCAACTATAAAATTAATAAAACTTTACAGCTCATTTTAAAAATAAACCCAAAGAAACAAGTCGATTATTTCATACAACAAAATTGTTCAAAACTTCTTATTTCCAAAGTACTGTAGCAGCTAGAATTTTTTTAATTATTTACTTATTAAAAACAATCCCCATTTTTAAAGTTGACGTTTTAAAAAAGATAATTGCTTTTTTATAAGATACGTTCTTTGTATCGAAAATTTATGAAAAATAACTACTCGAGATCGTTTTCATAAACATGTTTTAGTATGGTTTATATTCATTTTATGAACACGTTTGAGAAAATAAAACAATAGATTCGCCGTTAATCCATAGCGAGTACTTGTTGCACATAAACCTTATGCTGGTGTTAGCTGCCGATCGAAGCGACATTTTATAGAAACTATGCAATAATGGAGTCACGTCCTAGAATGAAGGCTTCCATAGTGAAATACCATGTAAACTTTTTATGTGATCATTTTTTTTAGTAATAACGTAGCCATTTTCAGTACAAAAAGGTTAAAATAGCAGTCACTATGAATAATTATAAAATTATACACTAACGAATTTATAAAGACAAAAAAAAACATTAAAAAGTATTCAAAAAACACACAATGCATTCATTCACCTACAACAAGAAGAGAATAGTGTAAAGAAAAAAAAAATAGAAGTAAGAATCAAGAACTGATTTAGTATCGAAAAAAATAAGGTCTAAAAGTTTTCTTTTAATTGGACGAACTTAACAATATCACATGGACGTCTCCGATAACAGTATATGCGGCATGGAAGGGAATAAAAAGCACAGCGCGGTGCTCGAGGCGTGTTGCGCAAGCTGCAGTTTGTTTTCGAGTAAATCTTTCTAAAATTACAAAAAATGCTCCTTCTGGATGGCATGGCGGCGTAATGATGAGACTGCGGCTTCCCGTAAAGCAGAATAGTGTCAGAAAGACCAATTGTCAAGAATCGACCGTTCTAATCTTTTCTAATCCAATATATGTATCCTAAAATAAAAGGCATGGATTAAAAATTCGGTTCATAGTTATTAAAAGTGATAATGGTTTGTAATAAAAAATAATTTTATGATAAAATAACGATTTTTTTTCAAATAGTGCAAGTGAAAATTATATGAAATACAACTTATAAATTGATTGTAGCAATTTTGATACTCGAACAACGTGTTTCGATAAGTATTGAAATTCTTCGTAAATGAATAAAAATATTACATATATTGATCGCTAATAAGCAATTGCTTATTATATAGTATGTGAAAATACGGACATTGAATCACATTAAAAAAGCATGCATTCATGGAATACTTAATCAATCTTGGGTTGAAAGAAATTTGAAGTTATTGTTGAGTGTTCCTGCGGGGTAAGCACGATTCAATATGTCGTACTAGCACGACGGTGTAATTTCAGCAAACAAATATTGTGACGTGTCCGCGTTGTCGATATGTAACCGCCAAATTATTAAAGCGGTATCGAGGGGAGCGGCGGCCGGCAGGTGCGCGCCGCCCAGGGGCCACGCCGGCAGACAAAATATTATAAATTATTTAGGCAACTGCTACTAAGTTTCTGACCGACCTGCCCCGGCCGGCTGTTGTTCGGAATGCACTCGGGATTTAGTTTCAATTTTCAGATTCGACTAATGTTTCATCGTATTCATTGTGCATCTTATCTGAAATAAATAAAAATATATATATACATATATAACGTGATACATTCACGTCGCTTAGTATATTCATTGTGTTAATTTAACAAACAAAAAATATAGTGATTTTATGTTACTTACGCTTGGTGTACTTTATATTGATGACTCGTGTTTTCAATTATTTTGGTAATGAAAGGTATAACCCATGATTAGTATCTGCGAAATCAAAACGGACGAATGCCAGTTGCAGTCGCAGCGGCGCGCGGCAGGTGCGACCGCCCTATCTAATGTATTCCAATCTTACGGCAGGTGATTTTATTGTTTTGTTTTTTGCTCCAAATGTAAAAGTGTATATGTGGTGAGAATTCGCCTCTCCGTAATACAAATAATAATAACTAAATTACACACTAAAAAGATATGAATGATTTATGGCTATTCCATAATATATCCATAATATATGAGCGGAAAATATATGAGGATATTTTTGTATGTCAGATATTACGTTCAGTTTTACACGTGTATCGGTGTAAATATTTTATTACATGTATTATATTTAATGTATGTGGCCATTTAAAACGTAACAACCTTACTGATAATTATATAAACGGTTTATAATTTTGTTACATTTCGTCAAAAATCCATTCATTGCATATTTTTTTACACTTTATAAAAAAAAGTATCAAAAGATAGCAAATAAAGAATTATATTTAGAAGTAGCAATGTCTTGTTTTGAATGGTGTATTTTTGAGAACGCTAAGAATTTTGTGTAAATATAGAAATGGAAAATAGACCAAAATATTGTGTAAGAGGTAAGCCTGCACACAGTAAATAAGTACCTACTCTCGACGCTCGATGTTGTTGAATTTAAATTCGACTGCGATCAATAGAACCGCCGAGGAATTAACTTAATCAAAAAACGTCACAAATCATACCTACTGACGCATTAGTCTAATACATCATATGTATTAGTACCTACATACAAATTACGCAGCCTACGCAAAAGCGGTGCGAGCCCCAAAATAAATTTAAATAAACCTATTTTTGTGAATGAAGAAAGACATCGCCATTGTTGCCAAAGCGGCGCATTTCAAATCAGACTCGGTGCGACCGTTTTTAGCTTTTCTGATAGTGGCTATATTTATATTTTGTCAAAACACAAATACGTTTATACACATTTTAAGAAACAAATCCCTCGGGGCGTGACCGAATATATTTCATTGTTCTGTAGATCACTACGAGATATTATATTACCGGTATTGTTTGATATGCCGGTTCCGCGGAGAGCTACTCTTCTAATGATAGTGTTTAGAGAATTAGGTAACAATCTCAACGGTATTTCGGTTACTATGACTTTTTACTTACATTATTAAATTGAAATACCGACGATAAAGTAATACACATCTGACATGAAACCCATCTAATTATCTAAACTAATAACTAGTTATTATGTTATAAAAATGACGTAGTAACAATTAATTTCTAGTAATATATAAGATAAGATAACCTGTTTAGAGATAATCAATTTTAATGCGTCTCTCGGCTCTACCTTGTCGTGTTACGAAGCCCACCTCTCCCGCTCGGCGTTTCGGGTGCTGCTGTAAATCTCTCCCACAAACCGTTTTGAGGAATTTTTATTTTATTAATATTACGACCTCAGAAGATTCAAGTCATCTTCGAACTCCACGGCACCCGATTTCTAAATATTAACGCTGCATGTGGGGATGTATTTCACTTCACATTAAATAATATTATTATATATATATATATATACATATATCTTCAACACGATGAATTTGTCCGTTTTGATATCTCACCAACAGAATTATACAGTGGCAACTAAGATCTCTATAAAAATTAAAAATAATATATGTATTTTTTTTTGCCTTGTTGTTATATCAGAATCGTAAAAAATCACAGAATACTTAGCTTTATATAACAGGAACTTAGATCGGCACTTGATTCGACAATTTGAGGTGTTAATATTACATTGAATGTTAGTATCAGTTGCTTTTAGGTTGCCGGTCGCTTCAGAAGGACTCGGCGCACGAACGCGCGCGGCGGCCGAGTGTTTGCTTCGCCATTAGTAATGTGGTAATGAAACAGAAATTTTAAAATTATTTACTTAAAAAAATAAATGAATATGAATCCATTTGTAGGTTTATTTAATATATTGACACGGCCGTGTGATGTCGCTGCAAGCTGCCTCGAGTGAGTTCTTGCTTGGAACCTGAGCTATACGGTGCCACCGGTTCATTGAGTCTTCCTACTGATCGACATCAAATATGAATAAAGCTTAATAACTGAAAAATTTCTAATAAAGAGAGCACTAATATAACTCAAGATACAAATATCATTACGACAAAACAGTGTAAAAAATACATGTATATATATATATATATACATATTTATATAATCATTGTATTTTAACGGTTCATATAAGTATTATTTTTTTATAAATGATTATTGTGATTTTCAGGTAAAAGGACGGCAGTATAGCACGGCCCTTGTGCTTACTTGTTGATCACACATTTAACACACTTTGGGAGAGACCTTTCCAGGTCATTCCTCGACACGAAACTGTTACAGGTAACTTTAGTGAGAACATAAACATCAGAGATCTCATATTTACAGCAACTTAACAGAATGTGTATCGATTCAAATGAACCAACTTGCTTTTCCAAAGATCTAATATTGACACAAATGTATGCGGCGTGAATTCATTAATTTGAGCCGATTTAGTAATAAAGGTTTTGCTCTCCGTGTTCTCGGTAACCTAAATGAAGAAAACTAACAAAAACTTTTAAACCTTTCAATTGTTGATCGTAAAGTTCTGAGACTCCACGTATAAATTTTAAAACGTTACAGCGTTCAATGCCGAAATGACAATAATTATAATAATCAGATATACTTATATACATTAGATTATTAGGAAATAAATAAAATCTTTTTATTGTTACTATACGATAACCCTGTCGAGCGAAGCAGATGACCCGTGAACGTTAGTACAAGACAAGCCGTAAAAGCACAGATACAAGCTTAAAGCGAAGTTGATCCTCGGATTGAATTATAAACGAGGAACATAAAGCACTACTGCATAATGTCTCATTAAACATCCGAGAAACGTAGATTTTTATGCACGAGATTGCAATGCTGCAGGATTAATCTCTTAAAGTGATTACGGCGCGGCACATGTGCAGAACAATCCGCCCGCGGGGTGCTCCCACGACCCATTGCGAAAAATGGATGATGGCGGAGAGCGTATTGAGCGAAAACATCACGGCTGAACTTGCACTGGGTAACCTGTTAGCCATGCAAAATATCAAATGCAAAAAAAAAGTACTCGCTACGAAATCTATTACGAAAATTACCCACTACTAATAATGCAAATCAACAATTTTTTTCTACCATTAGACGGAAAAAATGTAACATTGTATTTTTTCTCTGAAATAGTAGCAGTTCACTTTCTATTTGCACTGAAATTAACATTTTGCTACTATTTGCAGCAAATATAGTTATCCGACGCATAAAGGTAACACTTGGTAAACTAAAGACAAGCAGCTTGTGTACTGCGTGCAAATAATATTATATTTCAAATGTATCTCAGGTGAGTTTTCAATTGCTGCGCCGAGGCGCATAGCGCTATCTGCTCAGCAGTGGCAGTAGTTTGCTCGAAAATACTTGTTTGTCAAAAAAAAAAGCCGTAATAATTGCTTTGACATCGCATAAATAATTAATTCATCAAATAATTTTCGTATTTTTAATTCTTAATAAAAAAAACAATTTCTTATTAAATTATATCAGTAAATTTATAAAAATATGAAAAGTTTTTTATCCCCCCCCAAATGTAAAGTATATCTTAATTATGACAATTTATTTGAAAACTATCGGTACTTTTTTCACAATCAAGAAATTTTATCAGTTTTTTTTTCATCAGAGTTAGGTAAGACAATTAATAGCATTAACCTTCATCGTAATGACGTGTTGTTATATTTTAACGATAATAAAAACAAAAGTAATCCTGAATATTTTATTAACTCTTAGGTTTTTGTAAAGTTTTTAAATATTAAGTAATTTGAAACCAAAAAAAATGTTTTTAATCGTTGAATTGATTATATCAGAAAAATCAGCAAAAAGTGTACTCGGTTGTTAAGGAATAATCAAGAATGCAAATATATGTTTTTAAGCACTAGAAACTAGGTAATTGTGCGCACCTGACAGCGACGTTCAATCCGTACATAAATTCTAGTGTTTTCATAAAAATAGTAAGACATTGCCAGAGAAATGACTTGACATGTGTCATATCTAAAGTTTAATTACCACGTATGATTCTATAATGCATAAATTTTTAATTATCTACAATCGGCTGGATTGCGTTCGTTAATAACTCCCACTTTAATATAAGGTGTAATTTTATACTAATTGAACATATTAAAATAAATAATTAAAGCCAACTCAATTAGATCTTGATAAAATACAAATCGGATTAATTTAAATAAAATGTTGTTTTCTCTTCATTGCATAGTTTAAAAACCTGAAAGATTTTAACAAACTTATATGCATATATTAAAATTCAAATAAATATTTTTTTCATAATTTTAAGTATTCAATTATTATTCAATGCATTTCCCTGATTTTTGGTTGGTAAAAACGTAAGTTTACCCGGTAGATAAATCAATTGCACGTCAATCACAGCCCCGTCTCAGTCTACTTTGATGACGTCACAGTGCGGGTCTGTTGTGACAGTGTTTATAATAAAATGGAAGCTAACCAAGCAGTAATCCACTTACACTGGCTGAAATTAAATGTCCGCCGCTATTTTAATCCACTCTTAGTGAATTAAAAGTTTGTCGTGTATTTATTTTTAAAAGGACATTGCATTCATCAGACTGATAGAAAACAAACCCCATATTTTATATTTAAATAATATTCTAAGTAATTCACGAGAGGTGAATGACATTTTGCTATTAAAACTATAATATAATTTAATTAATCATTTTAATCTAATTTAATGCACACCATAAAAAACTATTTTCCATAATGTATTTAGGCATTATAATAAAAAATAAGTAACAACATGGGAGATACCAAGCTGTGTGACAGTAAAACTACAATATTTTTATTAAATTGATGAACAGTGGCGTGAGGTCAAACGACGGGAAAAGTAGTGCGTGTAATATAACACTGTTGTAAAAGTTTAAAAAATATTCACAAATGATAATTGTAACACTATTAAAAAATTCGAACTTTTATTCACACATGATTATAGTGCATACAATATTTTTTAGGTAATCAACTTTAGATTGAGAGCTGCATTCCTAGTATAATATTATATGTGTTAGAAATACATATCTATCTAGCTTACTGTATACATTAAAAACACTAGAAAGAATAATATATTTAATTGAACAAAATTTGTTTGCAATCAATTCTGCGATAAATATAGATTGACACTTGTTTTTGCTTACGTGCCAATATTAGAAAATAACTATTTTTAAGTCAACATTGACGAGACACACATTGTGACGATTTCATTGGCGGGAATAAGTGAAGTGATTGGCAGAACTGCTGTTCCAACGTCCGCCTAGGTCCTGCCGCTGGACAGCATTAATTGGCATCACATTGAATATTACATGAATAGACTGTTTGCGACGATCGGAAGTAACGTGCGTTGGGTGAGTCACTACTTCCGTAACGGCGGTTGGCCCAGCCACTCCTTGCCGAGGCCACTGCAGCTCTAGTCGGGTAGATTTATTGAAATTTTAATTTAAATGTGTATTATCATTTTACACATTTCAATTTATTTATTCTTCCTTGAATTTTTGTTTCTGCTTTTGATTAACATTAAATTTAAATACCGATGTAGAAACTAATATCTTAAAACAACTATGATTGAATAAATAATACTTCAAAAAAGCTCATTGCTTAAAAAGCTCACTTTTTTTTGTATAAACCTATAACATAGTGCAATGATTATACTTTCGAAAAAATAAAAGAAAAAAAAAACATTTGGCTATTATTGACTGGTAGATTCTATGAACATTTTTATACTGAGCACGATTGCTTTCAAGGACCTTATTATACCAAGTCTAAGCTTACGTCTGACAAAGCCTTTGACAGGTGAAAACACATATATAAAAATATGCGTTATAATTTTGTCAAAATATGGAGATTTACAAATTTAACCAGTTTGTCGTAGATAAAAAATCAATAAATTAAAAAATAAATAAAAAACATCTACAAACCCAGAACTTGTACCGCTAGATTACATATCGCATGTTATATGTTTTTTTTCAGCAGAAAAAATTTTAGGGGATCAGTAAAAATAAGTCTTTTTTTTTCAAATAAAACAGCAAATTGCTTCACAGTTTTTGTTTAAGCCGAAAAGCATTTTTGTAACGGTAAAAATGAAAAGCAACCCCGCATTTAAAATAACTTTTCGAATGTGTACATAAAATAAATTGGTTGAAAACTGTGTTTGGATGCGACTGGAGCTGAGTCGATCTTTATTCATATTCCGGTGCTTTACAGATAATATATTTACTGTGACTGTATTAAAGCGATTCAGAAATTCCCTTTGTACGGAAGCGCTATGGAGACTGCAGCAACCCCCGAGCAAAATTCTTTATTTCCATAGTTAGCGAAAACGGAGCGACGACAGCGATCACACCACTCAAAATTTACGTTCGTCCAAAAAGACACGCGGAATAAAAAACAATAAAAAAAAAACCACACACAGAAAGCCGTGCATTTTTTCCCAAAAGCTCCACGGGGGCAGTGATTGCGGCGTTATTCTATTGAATTAAACTGCGAGCGGAGCGGCCGGAGGTTCCAAAAAAACACGCGGAACTCGCACAAGCAGCTCCGGGAGCCCGACGAATCGCAATTGACGAACAAGACCATAATCTCGTTAATCAGAATGTGTTTTTATTTCCAAGGTGGGCGGGACGGGGCGCTTTTGACGACTCTCCCGGCGGCCCGTATCGGCGGAGAAGAACTAATTTCGCCGGCCGGAGGCGCGTCCCCCGGGATCTCCCGGCTCGGCCTGATTGCGTCTCACTAATGTATGCCGACTGAGTTGCTCTCGATCAAACGGAAACAATACCGCTGACCTCCCCGCAAGGCTCTTCGGTAGGCAAGCATCGTTTTATCATCAGAAAAATAACGAAATACTGTCACACGGTCCTCAATAAATACACGTTAAAGGACTGTCAACGACTGATCATATAGAACCATACTGATTGATTCGACATCGATAAAATATTCTTAAGTCATCATTTTCGTGGAGACGTAGAGAGACTCCACGGGGAGAGCAGACACACCTGCAATTGATATTTTCCGAATCTAAGAATATCAGAAATATATGTATTGTTGTTTTGTTATACTTATATGCACCAAAAAATATCGTGTACTTAAAAAATAGTATAAACGAATTTATGTAATTATACTATATCTCATCTAAGCTTGGTGTTAAAAATGAGCGGTTAATTAAAAAAAAAACAGTTGTAAAAATAATGTTTATTTCGCTGTACATTGAAATAACAAACAAACAAATAATAAATATGCCAGATCAAATATTTAGAATCTTCAGCTTCCATTAGCGCTGCTTTATTACATCAAACAATAACTTGGAAATTCTTAATGTATATTTTAAATTACACCTTTGAACTAAATTTTAAGATAAAACTAGGCAAGTTAAAACAGGTAGGACATTTTAACTTTGCTTTTATCGATGAAAACTTGTCCAGGTTAAAGTGTAGGTGGATTTAATGGAAAATGAATTTAAAAATGCTACGTGTATAAGTGTATAATATAACCCTCATTTTATGTTTCCCAACATAGAATATTGAATAACAAACCAGGTTGTGAGTATTGTTCTGATATTCCTCAATGATCACGGATAGCCGCTAACCTCACGGCCGAATTCTGCCAAAATTAATAAAGAAAAATAAAAAAATAAAGTATTAAAAACAAAACCCTTAACCAATACTTCAACGTTTATCATACATCTTCTTGTTGCGTCCTTTGTATTCAGCGAGTTCATTGGATAGTTTTTATTTTGTGACAAGATGCAATGCATCTCCATTTTACAGTGGCAGTCCGGCGCAGTTAATTGATTGCATTTCAACATTACCTTCGGATCTACCTCAATTGGATTATCGTTCCACAGGTAATCGATACCTGTTTTTAATTACATTTGCAGTCGGTTTAAACAAAGCTCCGTAGCGGGTGCGGGTCTCGCCCAGGCGGCGTCCGCAGGAGCGTCGCCATTCAGCCGGGCCGGCGCCCTCGGGCGGGCATCGCCGTAGGGTGCTTCAGCCGCCAATCTGCATTCATGCGCCCTGCCCTGCCCTGCCCTGCCCCGTCCTACCCTGCCCTGCCCTGCCCTGCATCACCAGCCCTGAAGGTATTAATTGGCAGCCAGGAAATTGCTACCGGAGTTTCAACGAGATTCAAATCAAATTAATTAGAGGCTTATTTACCGATAAACAAAATATTTATGTTATTTATGATAAACAATCGAATGTATTCGTTTGATTGTCATGGGTCAATGTTATATAATGAAGTGTTGTAATTTTAATGTTTTAATAATTTTGGTCAAAAAATTTATTTTTATCGTAACGAATCAATTTTTTTTTATATATAAATATACGTTTTGGTACAATTATTTGGTACAAGTACAATACGATACAATTGCATCTTCGTCAGTTGTACATGCAATTAACACCATTTAAATTACTAAATAAATAAAAGCTGCAAAAGACGACTTACCATTTTTTTAAATATTAATCATGTTATGAATTTAATTTTTAAGTATCTAATAAAGTATCGGTTTAAGCGCTGGTGTCGAAAGAACAATATGTGTAATGAATTTAATTGTAACAAATATATAACGCTCGCAATAAAACATAACGTACTTTTGAGTAGCTGTGAATAGGCTGTCATTTTTGGGGAATCGCTTTAATATTGATTAATACAAACAAATATATGCATTCAAAGCATATCAATAAATTACTCAAATATAAAAATTAACAAAATGCTCAACGTGATTCGGAATTATGACACGGAACATCTCACGTGCAAAACTGTCAGCCGCAATCAAACCGTATCAACCGAAGCATGCGCGGGCCATAATAAGCCAATATTAAACCAGTGCAGCGATCGTCATAAAAAGCGGCCCGAATCAATCATCCGACCGCGAATTAAAACTCGACCAACTCATCCACGGCCAGCTGATAACAAAGTATTCAACAGATGGGGTTAACTATTTATAAGCCTATTAGGGAGCGACGATTTGGCGCTACGATGCATTGTAGCAGAGCTGCAGCGGAGTAATTATTATTTTAGGTTTTAATGTGAAACGATTTATGTATTCACGAGGAATGTCCAAAGCTACTGCTTTGTTTATTTACAGATTTTGATTCAATAATTACTTATTTAAAACTTCTTTGTTTTAAGGTTATTAAATATTTAATAATATTGAAACATGTTGAATTTGTAGGATGTGGGCCGATGTGTGATGGGCTCTTTACTTACTGGTTGTAAAAAAACCATTTATTTTGTTTGTTGAGAATACATAAGAGCTTCGGATTTCTCACACCACCAGCTAATTTACTAAACAAATTAAAAAAAGATTTTGAAAATATTTTTAAATAAGTAGATACGCATTAATGTAATTTCCGTAGAAGATATAATAACCAGCTACTATTATAGCAACTAATCTAACTAGGACATGCTTGACTGTCACCTGTCTTTCTGTCTATCTGATCAGGTATTCAGCAGCATTGTCATTTTGAATAAACAGATTTTATAATGAATCTGTAAATAGTAATTTTGGCAAGGATTGAACTGTAGGTACCCCAATTAACAGTGGGGCCAATCTGGCAG
Source organism: Atopsyche davidsoni (assembly GCA_022113835.1). Lineage (NCBI taxonomy): Eukaryota > Metazoa > Arthropoda > Insecta > Trichoptera > Hydrobiosidae > Atopsyche > Atopsyche davidsoni. The sequence continues at coordinate 1,172,572 of JAILWY010000019.1, read as the reverse complement.
CCAAATGCTTACAATAAAGTTAAAGCAACAATTGTAATTATCATTGATATGTGTTTCCGATATGAAAAATAAACAAAATAGCGTGAAGTGAACACAATACCCGGTGTATTTGAGCATAACTTTAATAATAAACTTCCGGTAGGAAATCATTCAACAAGTCATCTCTAAATGTTAACGATAAGTTTGCATTATACGTTTATTTGCAACATTTGACAAAACAATACATAAAAAAAAATAGGTAAAAGTTTTCAATTCCATAGAAACCACTATATGATTTGATCCCCGCAGAGCTCGGAACAGAGTTTTTGCGTTGTGCGGTGCGGGGGGGCGGTCGGGGACAGTGAGCCAGTGAGCCAGTGAATAGTTCGGCCTACTGGTGTGACGCGACCGATTTTCGCTTTTCATAAGCCATCAATTATCGGGCGCATTTGGCGCGTCGCAGCGGGGTGGGAAAAAATGAGACCGCGGGAAATTAGCGAGCAACACGTGGAGCCGCCGAGCTGACCGGACACCCGGCGGCGCGCCGCAGCCTCCGCCCCGGCCCGCCCGTTTAGGGTTGCGCCGAGATTTTTAAGTAGACTGTTTAGAGCTCGGGTCTCGGGCGAAAGGTCGGAAGGATTTAATTGGGGATGCCGCCGCGGTCGCGCCGGGCCATCGGGTCAGCGCTAAGCGCGTATTAGTGTCGAGCGCTGCGATTCCGGACCGCGTTTTAATTTTGTTACTTCGATTAGTGTCCTGTGCACGCCCCCGGCTTTATCGGGTATTTAACATCACCTTTGACTTTATTTTGTGATAATTTACGAGCCTGTGAGTAAAAAGGACACCGATAGCTAAAGCTGCTTGGATATGAAATATTTTTTGAATTCTATTGACTTGGCGTCCGTTAGTTTATTGTTTTACTTTTAGAAATGATCAGATATTAATTTACGAATGCTTAACGATCGGTTCTAGTTTTGCGTTAGATAATAAAAATGCATGATTAAAAAGGAATATTTCGTTGTAGATTCTTGGTGAAATACAAATTGTCATGGCTTATGAAAAATGTTAATCATAGTCAATGTATTATAATAATTAAGTTGTAACTCAAATCTTATATTTAAACCATACTTTAGTATATTTACAGCATTTTTTATAAAACATATTATTAAATGTTTGTTTTAATGTAAAGGTTGTGTTTAAACAAAATCTTAAGTTTGAAGAAGTTACTTGCTATTTACAACCTTTGTCAACATTTTATCCATACTATTTCTACTTCTTGATTTATGTCCGATATTACTGAAACTTACACTGTACATACTATAAATATTTTTCATCGGTTTTTTAAAGGCATTTATTTATATTATGAAATCCTGTGGTTTTCAAATTTTATTGCTATTTTGAAATTACAATCAATTGCATTAAACTTCTTAGCGCCAGACCAACCTACTTGTCACTTGTTGATTCTAGTACATGAAGTACTTTCCAACCAATACATGTCTGCGGTGTAAATTAAGCGTTAATTATTTTATTTTCAGTTTATTAAACCAATATAATCGTAATGTACATCTCATTTTATGGTTGAAGATCGTGACACCTATATGATTCCAAAATTATATTTCTATTTGCTTTTATTTACTGTCCAAACGGGAGAAATAAATTTTGGGTCAGCGTGAATTATATTTCAAAATTATTCCTTTTTTGGCTAAAGAATTTTTTTATCACAAATCAATGTTTTTTTAATCATAAACGATTTAGTTTATTTTCACTTTCGTTTTTAAAGTGATAATTTATAAACGCGCATGAAATATCCATGCGGAGCGCATATCCATGAAATACCTCTTAGATTGATTCTGAACTACCGTAATGATTGACTGATAAACATTAACTTCGTTTACTAGGGGAAATGACTCACAAAGGTCATTTATCAAAGGTGCACTTTTTTATGCATTAAGAACAAATAACCACCGTAAAAGAAAATTCGCAGGTGGAAAAACAATTTGATGCAGAGTGCATTCGAGGGTGCATCAGTAGGCATCGGGTGTTCGCCCGGCACTATCGCGATTCCTCCGTCATTACACGCCGAGTACACAAGGATCGCGTGCAGGGCGCGGGTCACTGCGAGGGTAACCGGTAGATTTCCCTGCATTTTGTTGACTGCATAGTACTCAATAAACTATAATGTCCACGACATTTGAATATAGACAATCGCATTAAATGACCACTGATTGTTAAAAAACTTCTTTGGTTTATATTCTTTATTTTTCTTTATAATTATTATGTTTCAATTCTTTACGATCAGGCGTGCGGATCGACACTAAGATTGTTCACTTATAAGAGAACACAGCATGCAAGTTATATAGAAATTCACCCATGAATGATTTGATGGTCTTAAATATAAGTAGCATAGATACGAGGTTTAACAGTAAATGTTATGATTTTTATTTTTTAAATCTTACTTTTTACTTTTCACGCGGAATAACACTCTAAAGCAAATTTGTGTTACATTTTTCAGGTCGTTTGGGATGACTGTACGCGGAACATTGCACCCCGCACGCGTGATAGGCGAGCGACTTACGTGCGTGAGAGGTAGGGAATTATAAACAGATTTGTAGATATTTAAGTCATTCTCGGAAATGAATGATAAAAGTTTAGAGTGTACTTGAATGCAATCGTACTTGTCAGTGCTGTTTAATGTCACCGCCAGAGTCTTGGAACCTTCCACGCGAGTATACAGTATTCACAAGGGACGAATTTTTTATTGCCGATAGATCACACAGACATTATATATTTATAAGTAAAATGAAAAAAAACTTCGATAAAAAATATTTATACGACTTATGTGTAATACTGAAATAAGAAAGAGAATTATGACAATTGTTTTATGGTTGCTATTTTTTTTATTATTTCAGTTGTCTCTAGTTAATTTTCCATAATGGCTATTCATTTTAAGCCGTAAGAACTCCTCGTTTAAAATATCAAGACACAATGTGAAAAATTAAAACTAAAGTGTCGATGATTACAAAGTGCATCACGGACCATTTCATCGATACTTTGATAGCAAACAACAAGGTAGGTGAAATTTATTAATTCCTTCCCTCTTTAAAGATTCAAAATAATGTGATACTTCTACCCCTCTATTAATTCACGAGCAGGACAATATCAATTTGTGTTCCTTTCGGAGCACATGATGCTAAATATTAATGAGATTTCACGGCGATCATTTTATTACAATAGCCGAATGCCGTATGGTGTAGGAGCCATTTGAATCGAAAGAGTAAAATTATATTCGAGCGATACAAACTAAAAATGATTAAAATTACTTGATCACCTATTTGTTTAATGCCCAATCGGAGTATGGATATGCTCGGAAGGAATGCGCGACAGTCTTCAAATATAAACGTGAAAAGTACATTCTGCTCTATAATTGTTGACAGAAAATTGAACAGAACTCAAAGAAAATTGAATTATTATATAAATAAATAAATATATATATATATACACACACACACATCGCACCATTTGATATGTGGGAATCGAAATGGAGAGTTCGCTGTGCCGGACACCGGTGGACGGGCAAGAGGGTTAACGTACGCACTTAAAAACGTAACTGTTTCATTGCAAATGTCGAAAAACAATACGCCGAAACGTACGGCCTGTCGATGATATAAATTTATGAGGAATAATGGAAATTAAATTAATTTTATTTCTGTGTAAAAGTGAAAACTTTCCGTAATAGTTTTCTGAAAAAGATTCCATTCGCGAAAATTAAAATATAAATATTCAACCGCACCTGCAAAAAACGAAAAGTTATTCAAATAAATTTAACTTCCCGGCGCGAATTTATATTCCCTCACAAAAAAGCATTTATTTATTGTATAAAAAATGTGAAATATTTTAAAGGGAATTCTGTAAGCGAAACGTACAAAAATACGCGTATATAAAATTTTTGCAAAACTGTAAAATGCCTCCGCATAAAAAGCGTTTGAGGTAAAGCTTTCGGAACAGGTATGTTTATTCTTTAAATGATTAATACAAGCGACGCTCGAATAAAGCCACCCGCCCCGCATCCATCCCTCCATCGATACACAGTGAAAAAAAGTCATAAAAAATCAACGAAATTTATGGTTTACACCGACACATAGCGGGCCGGCGGGGATATCCAAATAAAAGCTTAAAATTTATAGGTACGTACAAAAAAGTATTAAAAATGTACAGTGAAACGGTCCAAGTGTTCTGACTCGCTATAGACGTTGGTATTATACGCTCGAATTGATGATTTTATACGGAACGGCTTATACGCACACTGCTGATATTTTTTATCCTTTTGATATTTGGTGACCTTTGTGGTAATATTTGTAAGCCCTAAAGCCGATATCCCATTTCAATCATTGCAGAATATTACATTGGAAAAATCATACAATACAAATTTCAAACGTATCTGTTGTGATTGTCAAAATATTAATTTTTCAGCATTAAAATTTGATTAATAATATTTAAACCCAACTGTTTGAGCACCTTCTTCACGTGCAACTTGTAATACGTATCGAGTCTTCAGTCGCGCGGAGCGGCATCAACTTTTACATATAATCCGCGCCAAGTAAGAGTATGCGGGAAGGTACCCCGCGCAGCGGGAGCGTATATTGCACATTAAAAATGAAACAGGCAGGATCAATAAAAACCGTATTACGTATGTTTGTGCGTATTACGCGAAAAAATAGCAGAGAGCCGGCGGCCCCTCCCCGGCGGCCGCGTCTCGCCGCGGGGCTGCAACGCACGAGTCGCCGGCGATACCACCTCACGTGGACAGCAATCAATAAGTCATTTTAGATATGAAGCGCGCCTCACCACCAGCCCTGCGAAGCCGCGCAGAAGCTGAGCGAGGAAACTATTGCGGAAATTCAATTTAAAACCGCGAGCTGAAGGAACTTGATTCGGAATATCCGGACAGGCAATCGAATTTGCTGCAATCAATGTGATCTTTCACGGAGATTTAAATATCATAGCAGAAGCGCAAAAGAACACAGTGCATTGAATCAATATTATTTTATTCTTAAACAAGTGGCTAGTGATTATGAAGAAATTATTTATTTAAAATATACTATATTTATTTTAAAAAAATGAAGTAAAAAATAAAAAGGAAATGCGGGTTTCAAAGTCAAAAGCGGGTCGGAAGTTAAAGATCTTCACTAAAAAAATAATATACATTTTTTTCATATATTGTATATACCTATTTGTGATGTATTTTCTTTCAGGATAAAATTCATTAAATACACCAAAAAACGGAGAGACGGCGATGCAAAGTGCCGAGTTGCAATGTACTGTCCGGCTAAATGTCAACAAATCGAGTAGTAAATACATATCGATCAGGCCAGGGTGCCTTATATGCACCCCCAAGGAGAGGAACCCTAATGAAATACGGACTCGGAGGGATGCAGCGAGCACTGCGCGGCATACTCCTGCAAACAACGGCGCAATTATGACGCGTATGACCAAAGCCCGCCTGATTTATCGGTATGAATCATTCGATTATTCAAAGCTTGGGCGCCATTTTTTTACGACGGCTCGGCTGAAGACTTTTGAGGCTATTTATTTGTCCAGCCAGAAGTGTGGGGGTGCGGGGCTGTCGGCAAACAGTCGGGGAAAAACCCTTATTTGCTGTATGTAATAAAATTAATTTAAAAAATCAAATAAACTAATGGCTTACTTTGATATTTTGAACAATTACCGAAGACTTAAAAATTAATATTTTAATATTCATATTGAAAATATTTAAATATAAAAATTACTGTTTTTATAAACCGTATATAAATATCGTCAGGCTGAATTTATGAATTGGAAATGTACTGCAGTGAGTGAGAGCGCGGAATGAATTCCTCCGCCAATACCACCATTTTAGGCCTTACCTACAATAATTCAAACCAAAATAATGCCATAAAGATTTAAATGTAAGTAATTTCGAGTTTCATTTATGGACGAACGTAGCATATTTTTTCAGATTACGGCGTGTGTTTAGGGAAAATATTGACTTAACGATTGCAATAAAAAGAGGTTGTTAAAATAAATACACGCCATTAAGAAAAAAAGTATTTAACATCAGTGACTGCCAAAAAATGTGTTATAGCTCGAGGTCATCAGGGTAAAAATTAGCTCGAAAGTGAATCTACAATTCGGAACAATACCCTAAGCATTATGCCCATCGCGCAATGTGGCTAACGACTGTAACACGGTTTTACCATCACAGACTTATGGAGACACTCAGCGCTTTATTTGATTTCAAAAGCTTCTGATGCCCTTCATATTGAGAAATCTGTCAGTTTATAATCTCAAGAATCATACAATTGGAAATATTTTTGTGTATCCTTATTTTATTTTCCGCATCCAAACGATGGTATTGATTAGTGAAATTTCAGCATAAATACAAGCTATATTTTGGTCATATGTACAATGATTTAAATTCAGTTGCAATGCAAAATTTAAGTAATGTTTTTTGCATGATGTACAAACATGTGGATTTAAATATTTTATTCAAATTTAATCTTTTAATTCTCAACACATTTCAACGAAATATTTTCATTAAAATGGGTGATACTTACAATTAAAATTAATAAGTATAAATCTAACTGAGAAAATATGTGATAAATGTATTGATTAATTCATATGAATATATTTTTTCTTCAAAATGTTATTTGTTCAGAAAAAAATATGACAGCGAGTTTCTTTTCATAGTGATATTGTGTCTGCTGGAGTAATGTTTCAAAGGCAATCATTACATCGCGCAGAGGAAATTTTATTTCAGCCGCACGTCATCAAACTTCCGCAGTGAAATATGCCTGAAATGCATTACAACTAAAGTGGCTTTGCTAGTGCGGCGAGTGCGACTAGGTGGTGGCGGCTCATTTTGCATACAGATTTTAAACTGTTGAAAAAACATCACGAGGTCTTTATTATTTTCACGAGAATTTTAAGTGATAGAAATCTAAAACGTTAAGCGAAAAAAAAAATACAACCAAAAAACCTTAAGTTATAACAAAAGAACCTCAGATGCTCTTTTACTCATAGAAATCATTGAGAATTGTTTTCTAATCCGTACTGAGTACGTACTCCCTACGTATTTGTTGGGTACTTTTGCATATATAAATCTTTATAATCATCTGTGCTAAATCAAAATTATTATTTTATTCCATTGCGTTAGCTACGTGCAAAAAATAATCATGGCAAATATTACCGGTAGCAAATAAAATTGTCAAGTGAAGTTTGAAGTTAATAATTACCAACTTATAAAAAAACACCTTTGCAATTCGAGAGAGTCGAGTCCAAGGACCTTAACATGTAGTTATCCCATAAAAATCACCATTCATGCAAATTGCTATCGCAATTGGTTCATACCGTAAAGTGGCTCTGAGCCGAAGTGACAAGATGCCTGGATGCATGAAGCCGCGAGAGCGCCCATAAACAATAACACATTACTACAAGACTCGATGAGCAAACCACGCGTAATACGTGTGGCCAATATAACTTTACTGACTGGAATGTATTAATAAAAGTTCATAAAATCATAATAAAATAACACGGATGGTGATTTGTAAGCTTTATACTAAAATATTAATCTCAGCTAATATTTATTGAGAATTAGTACAACAGAAAACACAATCCTTTATTCGGCATTCGGTTTTAACTTATTTGACTCGCAACCCTATAAACATCGTCCCTGTCAATATTTAATGATTTATTTTATAGAATATAATGAAGTTAATCTATATTTCAATTAAATAAAAGTGGAGTATATTTCAAAAAGGTATTTCTCCATACCGGCATAAGTGGCGTCTGGTTGGAGCTTGACTGATTTCAGGGAGATTAGTATTTTTCCTTTATGCCGCCCGTATCTGCTAGAAGGTTTGAATGAATTCATAGTTCACAAAGTCCCTGTGCATTTAATGCTTGGCATTTTCTTCAACTGCGACCGAGCCTTGTTACTCACACACACGCCCGTACATTAACATACACTTCCACTCCGCACATATGTCTGAGTACTTCAGAGACGAGTTTTTTTTTTGTCACAATTCTTCTTTTTGTCGCAACACTCTTTTTCTACGGCCAGTTGTTACGTACGTGATTTTTTTTTTACATATTTTATGACTATTGTGTACACCTTTCCAAAACGTTTTGAATCCAGAAAAATGTGACTCTTTTTGTATTTCATTAGAAAATAAAAAAAATGTTGGGTTATCACTTTCATTAAGTTATTGGAATTTTAATTTTATATCGATCATACTTGACAAATCCAGTTACTATGTAAAATGTAATTCTCAAAACATTTTGATTATTAATTTTTATAATATCATCGAAATTGATTAAAAAAAAAAACAGCTTTTTAGAAATGTAAAAAAAATTGTGAGTTATTGAAATAAATTTTTTGAACTCAAAAAATGCATATTTCTGAATAAAAAACAAAAAAGGACGTGCGGTGGTTCTTTTAATTAAAAACAATTTTCAGCGAGTATGCACCTTGGTTACTGTAAAAATGCGTTGAAATTTAAATCTTCTCTAAAAGTAGATTTCAGCTCATGATATTAAAATAAAAGTAATTTCTATTTTAATTTCAGTTTTGGTGAATATACATGAAACTGTGCTTCACACGCGACTCCTGGGTATTTATAAATGCTGTCTTAAGATATAATAAAACTTTTCTACTTATGACGAATATATTTCATTTATAGAAGGTATTCGCAGAGCGTTGCGTAGCTCGTAGCTCCTAAATTACCTCAACAATATTAAATTGGAACGACAAAAACTTAATGAGATAGTCAATTAATCTGACCTCCGAGAGGGTTCAGTCGCTGCAAAGCTGCTTTTCGTTATTTCAGAAGTGTCCACCTGACGGATGGATGGCAAACAAGTTCACGAGAGCGTTTCACTCTAGTGACTACAAAAATAATAACGTACTGTTTAAATACGCGCTTAAAACTGTGATACGCATTTTTTCTGATAATCTTAACGGAAACGCAACGATATGTAGAGATTATTTTTTTTGCGATTCAAATAACTTTTAAATGGTGTGTGCAGCATTTATTATCCTCGTTAGGGAAATATCAAATGTTTACTGATTTTTAAAACACTATTTAAAACATAAATGCACTATTTCATTATAAAATACCTTTTTGATAGATAACAATGTAACGGCTTTCGTTAAGAAGGATAGGAATCTATTAGATCTGATATCATATTAAAATTATTCAAAGAGCCTGCAAGAATTTTCAAGACATTTTTCATTCCCTATTCATAGCCAAGCTTCATAGACTTTTGAATTTTATCCAAAGAATCCTTAGAAATACAGCTTTCTCGCTATTCATAGTACACGTCCTTTATGTTGCATATTTACATTTCATATATTACGAAGTATTATTACGAAGTATGTTATTCTTATTTTTCATAGAGTTTAGTTATCAATACTAATTAATCTATAATGACATCTTTCGCTCGTGTCGCGTCTACGGTACAATGAACATTATGTCTCGTTACTTTTAAGGTCTCGCGGTGCTTTATCCACCTCTATGAATATTATATTCTGCCGGTGTACCTAATAAATAAATGAATAAATTTGCGGCGGGCGTGCGGGCCGCAGCGGCCGCCCTCGCTCGCCGCCGCCCCCGCCTACCGAGAAGCGCCTGAAAGGGGGCGGCGTTGCACCGCGTCTTTAGTTTTTTCTAGTTAGTTGTTGGTTCGCCCGGGTGACCATAATTAAAAAAAAACCAAGCTTCAAACGATACCTTTTATCGATAAAGTTTGATTGCCTCGTTAGGCATTAGCAACGACAGGAAGCGGAACACTCGGACTTTACAAACTGATGTTTACGAATTAATAATGCGAAGAAAATTGCTAAGTGAAGTTAATTCTATATTTTTGCTATTGCAGGTGAACTCTCGTATTTACAGTTGGTGAGCAAGAAATAAAAAGCTAAAAGGGAAAATACTAAGTTAATGTACACATTCACTGGGGGAACGAGCAAATGCAGCTGTCGTGGATAATCAGCGGGGTCCGACGATTGTGCTCTTCGATCGAAAGAGAATGCACAGAGCTCGTTTGCGGTGCGGTATTAGGCGATGGGTGTTCGCAGGGTAATGACGTCTATCTCGAGGTGGGGCCGAGCCCTGCACGCAGCTCCGCATTTCCCTCGCGCTGATACAATGCCGAGGGCTCGGAGGGCATTATCTAAAAAAAAATGGCCGGCCAATCGCGCGGCTCGAGCCCCGCTGCAGACGGGGGCGCCTGCAAAAAAAGCGTCCCGGCGCGGCCGCGCGGACTCTCCCCCTGCGCCGGGTATTTTGTTCACATGTATTATGTAGAAAATGCAAATACGAATACAAAAATATCACTCGGGTGGTTGTCGCCCCGGCGTTTGACGCTAGACGCTTCACAGATGAAAGTCTTGGCTCCTTTTTCCGCGGTGCAATTAAAACGGAAGGAGGAAAATGTATGTAGAGATATTCGAGAATGCCTCGGATTGATTATGCAGCGGGGAAGTGTTCGGGGCCGTGTGTGGAGATCTCGCTGGGATTTTTTGTTCCGTTTTTGTATTCGCGCTTTTGCTGATGAATTCTTTGGTGATTGTGAAGCGTACCTGGCGAGCAAGAAACATTTCTCGAAGAACTCACAATGGGCCGCGTACTAGATACGACTGTTTTGTCATTACTGCATTGCACACGGAACATTTTAATTTAAAACTGATCTGAAAATAAAATAAAATATACACGTTTTTAAGTTGTTCCGATATTCATTGAAATCGATAACAAATCTATAAAATACATCGATTGAAATAAAAATTTAACATTCATTAGATACTAGTTTTAATAATTATTTTATTACTTTAGTAATTCCAAGTTTACTGGCTAATATTGCACGTTTAGGCCACTTAAGCTAATTCAGGCAGCCTCTATCAGATGTGGTAATTGACATCAATATTCTCTCTTATGTCTTTATTGTCTGAATTAATTTAAAAGTTAGAATATTAAACTCTTTCAAGCCAACTCGAGACGGTTTTTATTATATTTTAATATTTAAAGGTTTTTTGTTTTATTTCTCCCAAATTGATCGCGACGGAGGGTCGAGGTTGTTGTCCTCCTAAAGCGGTGGCGAAAGAAATATATTTTAATATTTTGATATCGCTTTAATATTAATAACCACTGAAATGACATTGAACATAAATATCTCAAAACTCAGAACAATTTGGCCAAACGCAAACTTAAATGAGAATGTATTATAAGCAAATAATCATATTTTATTCCATCATTATGGTGCAGGCTGAGTGATTGTTTATTTATTGCGCTGTTGGCTTACCTCGACGGGCAAGTCTCGCTGGTGAAGATCTCCGTGTCCATCAACGGTGGTAAGGATTTCCAAGAAGAAATTAACTCACCTGGAACAAGAGTAAAAAGAAATTAAGTTTCAGCTTTAGCAATTACAGTTCGTCCGCAATAAAGCCAATATCGCATTGTGCTCCGGAGAACTTGCAGGCCGATAACAATGGTCAATGAGACGAGGGTCAGGTGGTCAGACAAGTCAATTGAATGGAAATGCTTATAAATGAAATGACTCTATCTAAGGAAATACTAAACATCGACAAAATAGTCGGAATTAATTTACGGTGTATAAAACACGTCGTTAAGCCATGGAAACTAATTTTGAAGTGTCAACATAATTAAAAGCAATGCCGTATAAGTATGGGTACATCGTGTGTATCGTACACGTGGAGCAGTACACAGCGGCTCTCAGCGTGAACGGTGAGCGAATAGTGTGTTGAGGGGAAATAAGGAGTTTCAGAATTTGTAGTGTGCTTACATGTTGTACATAATATAAATGTTGTTCTTTTTTTAATCAAAATGAGTGAAAAACCACCCCTTTTATCTGAAATTGACAAACTGCCCCTTTACATTAATCCTAAATATTACTATAAATATGTTTCGCAACACTACGTTGTTGTAATATAATGTGTTAAATTTTTTTCGCGAAACTTGCAGGTTTCATATTGATCAATTTGGATATAAATTGTATGTACATTGAACTAATTTTCAATTATCCTGTTGAAAATTCTTTAATATTGTGCAATCTCGTTAAGATCAATATAAGCATAGTTGTGTTAGCTTAATTACAATGAAATTATGTAAAAATCGATGGTTGTGGGAAGATTGTAATACGCGTTCGCCGAGCATACCGTGCCATACAAACAACTTTAATATGCGCTCTGCCAATTAAACCATGACTTACATGCATTCGATTGTTCGTGTCTGTTAAAAAGCTGCTCGTGCGGCTGTGTTGTAAGATAGTGCAAATGCACTTTATTGATATAATATACTTGGTTTATTAAAAATAAATATAAAGAATAATGAGACTAGCGAATTGAAGTAAAATTTATGTATTTGTTATACAAAAGATAAATAAAACATAACTGCATATTGCATGGAAATATGTTAGATTGTAAGTTTATAATTGGATCAACGTTGTTAAGTTAAGAAACCAATCAGAAATGAAATATATATATTTATATAAAAGAGAAGCAACCGTAGTGGGCCGCGCCCCACCGTTTCGACAGCCTCAGGGTATCGAGCTAAGTAGCCGCTCGCATCCTCGTGCCACGTGTTTTAATTAACACTGATATAAATTTCACTCGATGCAGCCCAACATTTATGTTCCAGTATTGAAATAACAAAAAAGACAATCGCGCCAAACAAAGGACGAAGGTAGCGCTGCCGCTCCCGCCGAGCGCGCACTAGACAAAGTCGTTATAATATATTTTTGTTTTGAGAAATATTTTAACTCGCTCGAGGCGGTCGTTTTGGCTGTGGAAATTTACCGACTAACTTTATCACAGGCGACCGGGAGATCGCGATGTTTTATATGCAGCTCGAGACTGGAACTTCTCGGACAGATCTTGTTAATGTTATAAATCTCGGGAGTCCTTTCAAAGGAATATGAAAGCGAGTAAGCAGCCACACTCGCAGGGGACGTCCTCTCGCGGACTCGGCGCCCCGCGTTGACCTGTTCGGATACGCGTAGTCTCGTAATAACAACGAATCGGGCGCCGACTTCCTCTTTTCTCTGATTAGGATTTAGGCTGCGCGTCGCGACAGGCTGCGGTGCGTCGAGCGTTCCGTGAACGAAAACATGACAAATACTGCAATTAAATCACCCCAAACACGCTCTGTATCGGGAGTGTACCTCGCTTGGAATAATTAGTTCCGATGAATTATCGCAAGTTGTTCGCTGTAACTTTTGAATTGATAGAATCGGCCGTCAAGCGCAGGAACGGCTCTCCGGGTTATCTGTGCGGCTGAATATGATGCATGGCGCTGCCCGAGCACGTGTAATTAAATTTATCGATAAGTGCATAATTTAATAAATTAATATGATCAATCGTCACTATTTCCGGGCGCTGGTCGATCGGAAATGGACGACTGCAGTCGTGTATCCCACCCGATCTAATTAATGCTTTACAATATGCGAGTCGTAATTACAAATGATCAGGTATACATTTAAACATACGCAATATTGTGCTTAAATAATAAACGAGGATATCCGCTAGACGGACATAGCTTAGTTCGATTTTAAAGACTAGCATTCTGAAATGACTGACTTGCGAAATGAAAATAAAATAAATACGTATTTGGAATTACGCACCGATGCAGTCAATACGAGGTTCAGTTTCGACTCGCCGAAATCGATCGAGGCTCCTGGCTATAAAGCGACACAAAATAGCAAAGGAAAAAGTGAGATAGATTAATAATTCGTCAGATCTCGCTTTGCCGTATCAAATGTGAATCTACAAATCCATTTCGAGTCCGGCGAACTTGTGATGGCAGACAATGCATTAGAAAAATCACGGCTAACCATGAAAATTAAATGATCTGACGATTTTCAAAAAGGCCAATAATAAATTACGTGTAATTGTTGATATTCAAAAAATGCTAAATAGATCCATCTAAATACACCGAATCATCGCACCGTCCGCAGATAAGTTATTTCGGAAATGACCGGTTGTGTTACGTTGTACAACCAGCATAAGGTAATAAATAATATAATAAACCATTATATCGGCCAACGAAGCGAAAAACTAAATTGGATACAAGTAGGTATTTCTTTCGTTGTTAAAATTTCGTTAGACGATTGTTGAATACACCGGCTCGAATAATACGTACCAGCTCCACACCGAGAGAGAAGCGCCGCACGTTGTTTGTTCTGGCGTAAGATGTGCTAACTGATAGGTATTTAGCATTTTTAATTTACGGTAAAAATATAATAATATGAAATAATATCTCTGAAACCGAGATACAAGGTTAGGAACAGCGCTAAAACATTTCCCAGCACTCTGAGGTGGTGCGTTTACGGTTTGCAAGAAATTATATTAGTGTATTATTTTTTGATAAAATTTGTGTGATCAAGCACAGCAAAAAAAATAGCAAGCTACAAGAAAACACAACAGGCAGATGGTCTTCGTGCAAATGTCCTTCGGAGTGCGCGAGTACGAGCAGCGCTGGCGAAGCCTTCGCTACCAGAGCACTTAATCCCCTTTCGATGCTTCTTAAATAATGACGTACTGAAAATTCAACGCAACAATCGACCGATATAATCGACCAGAAATCTGGCTTCTTCTCTATTGTCCCAGCGCAGGGCGAGTAAAGTAACAACTATGTAATAAAAGTGCTTCCATTTTTATTTGCCCCACAATGGTCTTGCAAGAAAAAAATATTGAACTATTTTGAAGCATTTGAGTGTTACGTGTGGTTGTATTTCAGCTGTATTTTATTTAAAGAATCCGCAATAAAATGTTATAAACTCAATTGAAGTTATATTGCCCTATAATTCAAACGCTATATGAGTGTGCCCAATATTAAAAACAAAACAGTCATTAGAAAGATACGACTTTAAGATTGGGCTACGTTCATTTTAGTTAACGTGGTTCTGGTTTTTTTAGCATCGTGCTAGCAGAATGGAGTAAATTAACTTTGTGTAAATTTTACGCTAGAAATCTAAGAAAAACAAATAACGCCATGTATACCATTACTCTTATAATATTCTCGCGTTAATCGTCGTGCAGTTCAAAAACTAATCAGTCAAATTTAAGTAGCCCGCCTGATTGATCGCCGCCGGACTGTATTCATTGACATACTTGGGAACGCGACAGACAAACGTTACGTCATTTTTTAAGACATTATTCATTCTACAGACAATAACTTGTATTAGCGTCGTTGAGACGCGGAGGCTGGCCGGCGCGACACCCGCGTGCAGCACACACCGAAGACGCTGCGCTCGGTGTTTTATATTTATCTTGGTGTTTTCAATCAGCCGAAACATTTTAAAATGCACGTGAAGTGAGCTGCTGGCGGAAAATATGCACATTATAGCACGTGAATTTGACGTCATCCCAAAAAAACCAAAAACTGATACTTTAAAAGAGTCCGCCGCTGACATGTTCAATATCAGAGTCGAGCTTCAAAGGCAGGAAGGGCGAGGGGGCCTGGGGAAGTTGCACGTCAGCGGCAGAAAGAAACCGCGCGCGAGGATCTTCCGCTGCTTGACGGGAATTGAACGAAACGGGAAAATTTGTTAAAAGTAAGTCTTGACGCTTACCGCTCTAGACATTTTGGCGATGGTTCGATTTATGCGCTCTAGCGAGTTCAGGATGAGAACCTTTTCCGGGAAATGTTTCGAGTGTGTCACAGAGCGCCGGTCCGGTGCGGGCGGCCGCCTGGCGAGCCTCGGCTCGGAGGCGCGGCGGCTCCCACGCCATTGATATTATTATATTATTATATGAAAAAATACATAAAAACTCTCTTACAGGGGATTACCATTATTTATTATGAATACTCAATTCGGCTGATGGCACGTAAACTGATAGAAGAACAATGGGGAATAAATAATAAACAAATATAAGTTATTTGTTTTATAGTTGGACCGATAAAAACTTAATTAAAAGCATTCCTAATATTTTTCAACCGAAATAAAGCCATTAATATTTTATCAGCAAGAAAAGTGTACGTTAGTGCATTCCAGACAGCATGTGGACAAATTATTTACGTTAGAGGTTTATGCCGAAAGAATACGTTGAATAACAAATAAGTTTTTAAGCAGTGGTTAATACTAAGTAATTATACCTTTACCCGCATTTATATATTATTTTTAATTTAATACACATAATAATAATTAAATAAAGTCGTGATGAAAATAAATAAGAAACCGAAAATAAGCCGTTGTTATCGGAAAAAAATGTATTTACTAACAATGTGGAATATAACCAACAATGTATTTTACCGCATCGTCGAATAACTGGGTAATGAATTCTTTGCATCGCCACCAATGCTTCGCCTCCCTCCGTGGCTGCAGTGCTTCTGCTTCAGGCTGTAGGCGACATGCAAAGTCGTACCATTTCAAAGAAAGAAGCCATTCCTGGCTTAGATTGTCTAAAAAAAACTGTTTTGCGAACTTCAACACCGCCGTAGGTTAAAGCGATTTTGACTTCTAAACAGTGGAATTTTTACGTCCAATACAGTTAGCACCTTGTAATACAACCCAGTATGCGCTGACACCCGTGTATCTACTCGTGCACGCCTCCAGGCGACATGAAGTCGCGTGGTTTTGGAGATATTTTTTCAATCAAAAATCTTCTCAAAGTCGAATCAATCTAAAGCTTGTGCTAAATTAGTTGTTCGTGGTCTATTTTCAATACTTTTGGCGATAAAATGGTGTGAATTGGAATTTTTAATTGTGTTTAAGATGGAGCGTACTTTTTAAGCTTTGTCCACATCAAGTCTTTCGATATATTATAAAAAATATATTTATGTTAAATTATAAAAAAATATTTAGCCGGGAATCAAAACTGGTGAATCTGTTAAGCAACACCACCGTTTATAGCAATTATATGGAAGCTTCTAATGATTCGGCCACGGGGAAAGTACGTAAAATAATTAAAATGGGTTAAGATAAACAAATAATCTATTTTGAATATGAATAAATGTAATTGAAATACGTTTCTTTTGGATTAATAATTGACAAAAAAAAAAAGCCTTAGTTAGAGTTTTGGCTTCGGAAGGGTATTGGATCGGCCGCGCCGTCACATTCCGCGCATCTCGGTGGCCCTCGCGGTCCTCGGCTGGACGTGTCGACAGGCAATTAACGATGTCAGTTTCGCGACTCGCGCGCAGAAAGCGGTCGGGCCGTTTTCTCCTTCGCCTCTCTTTTCTTCTCCTCTCCCTCGCACACGTGGGCAAACGCCACCTACGGAGAGTTCCTATCATTAAAATGCACCGAGTACTCTAATCAAAGGCCATTTAAATTTGCAAGCAAAGTATCGACATCCGCTCGCTCGCTCTACTACGTCTATTAATATTTATTAATAAAAAGTAATTACTTAGAAGCACGGGCGCTCGGCTTATATCGCAACTTACTGCCAGTTAAATATTTTCAAATTCTATGGATATTCCGTTTTTATTTGCAGCGCTTTGACGGGGGGTGTAAGGGATTTGCATTTTTCAGACGCTCTGTCGGAACACCGACTGGCGTGGCAAACTGCGTACGCCTGGCAATGAGAGGAATTGTCTGTAAACTTTACGCCCGCAATCAATTAAAAAATAATGATCTTAAACATCAGCGTTAGTTTAAAATTTTAGAGCAAGATGTCAAATCGTCAGCCGTCAGAAATTTATAATTCAACTCCAAACACATGAGGATGATATTTTGACGTATAAGTTGTTGGGATTTAAATGCACTTAAGTATATCAAAATAGATACGGAGACAACAACTTATACAAACTGGAAGTCGTGAAAAATACTTCAGGTAGAATTTATCCGGAATAAACTCGGTGAACTGACCAAACAGACAAACTTAAGAACGTGAGGAGACCTGAAGACAAAACGCCCAGATTTATACCGTTTTTTATTTCCAACTTATAGGAAAAGTTTAAAATTATAAAGTGTGTGTGTATATATCTATCTATATAACATACATATTTTTCATAGCATACATGTTTTGGTTATAAAAACATTTTTTCAATGTTTTATCCACTAGCGATTTTTAGCTAATAACATTATTTGAATGATTTCCAGTTACAAGAATATGTAATAGATATCGGATTATATTTTATGGTTACAATATAATATTTTCAAGTTTATTTATAAAATGAATGTTTGGTGTATATGTATTCATTACAAATACAAAACAAAAAATACGTTCATTAATTTATTCTAAATGAATGAGTCGGGATAACACTCATTAAAATATTTTATCGTTTAATAAAAATATTGTGATAACATACAGCAATATTTGTATCAACTGTAGAAACAAACTAATTATTGTTTAGTAACATAACAAAGGTGATAAAATTTTGAATTGGTATTCATTATAAAAAAAACGTTTATAATCTACAATTTTAAATTTTAATTACCAGCTAAATATATTTATTGAAGTTGAATAAATAATTTGAAGACGTCAGAGTACCAAAGCTCAGCCGTAATTGTAAAATCTTTATACTCTTTTATAAGGCCATTACTTATCTTGAACATTTGTGGGGGGTTTTTAAATTATCAAGAAAATATCATTATGAAAATAATATTTGTCACCAGCTTTAATAATTCAGACTGAGGAGGTCGCTCTGCGCCTAGACGAAGAAACAAATTTACATACAAAATCAATGGTGGGGAAAATGTGTCGAGTCGCAGTAAGGAGCGCGACGGAGCAACCGCAGCCACGGCGCGCACTCACTTCTTACTTTTTGATCTGCATATATCATAATAAGCGACTTTAATGCCATGTTTGAGTATTTATTCAAATTACCATAAACCAGGGATATGGTGGTATGATACAACTGAACGGGGAATTCAAAATAATTCAGTCTAGAATGCATATATATATATAAATTGAATGTCGCATTACAACCAGCAAGCTATGTGAAAAACCATATTAATGATGTGTCGTTAATGACTGATTCTTTAATTGGCCGGTATAAATGTAAATATAAATTGTTATTGCAGTTTGTCACAGGAGAAATTAGATAACAACGGATGTATTTATGTATCTATGTAATCCACGTCCTGTTTTTGTATATACACCAATATCGACGCCTCACAAGTAATCCAATGGAAATTCACATTATACCAGAGGTACAACACGGGTATATGCAACTTACACCTTAATGACTAAATTATAATTTTGAATTCTTAGGGTTCGACTTACTACTGATTTGAACCAGAGCCACCCGATTAAATAAATCGTAATCGATAAACAATAAATTGTAACGAGAGAGACCTCGTTCATTGTGATTGAAAGGTTACTTGGAATGTCAACGTTGTGATGTTATTAAAAAATACATTCGATTTGACGTTAGTTTTCCTTTCATGGAAATGACAAAGTGCATTTCAAATTAGATTGTTGATGTCGAAACTCATTGTTTTCAAGTGCCCACTTTATTTATTAAATTGTTCTTCCTATAAGTCCTTGCGCTCTAAATGAAACGTGCTGGTGACGAAACAAAGTTTTCCGGCCGGCGAAATCCAATAATCGAATCTTCATTCAAGAGTTAAACTTCTTTGTTCTTATATGATTAAAGAAACATTTGGCGTGGGAGTATATTTCGAGATTTAATTACAATATGCATTTGAATGTTGAATATGTTAGATGAATCGGTAATTAAAACTCGTATATGCATATAGTATTGTTAATACACCCATGCTCAGATTCGTAAATTTCGTTAAACAATTGTCCGCGTTTTGTATGTGCTGAATCACAGCTCAGTTTATTTGAAGGTAATCAACGTAACAAAAAACACACCCATATAACTTCGAACTTTTAAATTAATAGTTAAGAAAAGTTTTAATTGGAGCCCACTCCGAGTTTACATTTGCAGCCGAATAACCCAACGGTGAAAAAATAACAAGCGATAAATAATTTTACGCAATAAACAACTTTAGTTGGCTAATTTTAAGGGTTTCCAATGCACAGACTTTCAGTGCGTAGTTAAGAGAGGCATTAATTAGCCAGACTGCTCTTCTGTCGACGAGCCAGCTCGGCTCGACAGGATTGTCCCTCGACAGGCGCGAGCGACCCTCGGCGTCCAGAAGCTGACGAGCTCTCGAAGCGAGTGCGGCGAGGGCCAGCGGGGAAGTCTTTTCAGGATCTTCTGTCGCAGCGCACCTTCGCTTGACAAGTCCAAATCGAGACAACGCAGCGCCATCATTATATTATTTTCCACCCAAAATGTAAACACACCGTTTCACGGACGCGCTCAAGAAATATACGTATTTAAGCTAAGATAATATAAATAGTAAAAACAATTGACAATTTTAAATTACAAAGGCCATTGTATGATAATTTAAATTAAAGTCTCTCGCCGACGAACTAGCAGAACGGACGCGTCTGTGCGAGCATACGAGCGGTGTCGAACATCTTACCATTGGTAGTTAAAAGTGAAACTGTCTAGCTCTGTTGAGATAGTGGGACTCTTGATATTTATGAAAACTAAACGACTGCCGATTCCAGCTCGAGACGCTCCGAGCGTTCGGGGGGAGAATTAATTCGACAACATTACGACATAACAATGGTAAAGTATTTGAATGTTGACGACATTAAATATATTTGTGGGCCTAATGACACACGCGGCGCAGACTGTCTCGGCTCTGAATGGAGTATCTCTTGTCGAGAAGAAAAAATCTTTACATAATAACAGATAATCACTAATCACGTTTCGAAACGAAGGGAACTTCCGGCCGGCTCCGTTGATTTACGGGCTAATATATATATATCAATCCGATGTTATTATAATATTTCTTAATATATTTTATTTTTATGAATCGAAGTTGCTCGATACGAAACGACAATATTATACAGCAGATATTAAAATTACAAAAAGTTGTAACTGTGCAAGGCACATGCGAGTGTGGCGGGCGGCAGGGCCGGCCGGGAGGGCCGGAGCGGCGCGCCTGCAACCAGCGACTCGAAACTCGACAGCATATTTATAAATATTAACTTTATTGATAGTATATACATATATATTTAATTAATAAATTATAGATATTTTTATATGTATATATAAATATACCTATAATGAAAGGTTATGAAAAAAATGTGGTAAAATCATGGATTGAACTAGTTTTTTTGAATACAAAATATCGCAAAAATAAGCAAATCAATTTTGCTTTCTATTAAAAATATGGTATTAATTAGAAAAATATAAATGTAAAAATTGGATCCATCCGACTGCCGACATCTAGTCCTCGCACAAGCACGAGCGCCGAGGCGGTCCACCCCTGGCGCGGTGGTACTGCGCCGCATATCCGAGGCAGACAAACTTCAAATCACTGGTAAGTAATATTCGATGGTCCGAAACATTTAATAACTCAGTCATTAAAGTTTTATTTATTGCTATGTTTTAGTTTACAAGCGGCCAGGCCGAGTGGGAATTTGGATTACCACTAAAAATAAATAAAAGCCTCGGCGGACGGGAAAATTATTATCCAAGTAATAATTAACAATAATAACACGTAAATAAATGGTATCGATTAATTTAATAAGGATTTATTTACGGTTTCCGACCCACCCTCTGTGCCAGTCGTTATTACGAGCACCGCTTTCAAAATGCCTCGCGATCTTCTCTGAACGCACCGGGAGCAAACTCTGGGAACGAGTGTCGGACGAGCGTTCGACGAGCGCTCGACTTGATAGCAAATATTCACACAAATACTTCTAGTATTCAATATAATGCTTTGAATAAATTGGATACCACATTCACGCCCAAACGAAAAAAATAGCCTCTGTTTAAACATGGCTGACACGACCAAACGGATGAATGAAATTTGAAGCATTAAAACGTCGCTTTCAATTTTTACAACTGACATAAATATATTTTTATTTAACGAAATGATTACATGTTATTGAGGAAAATTAAAATTGAAGTAATTTTTTTGGCCCCAAGAGTAGGTAAAACAATATGTGCATATAACACAACCATTCGTCAAGACTTCATGCACCCAATAAAGTTTACCTGAGCTCATCCAGTAGGTTCTTGGTTTTATTTTATTCGACTTACTTATACTATAATCTTAAGTAAGGACGCAGTGGACATTGTAATATTGTCGCCTCAGGGTCAAAAGCGACACAGACGAGTAACGTAACATTAGGTTAATAGTAGTTCGTTTATGCAGGTCGGATAACGTGCACCAGGTCACACATCTGATCCTTTGTGTATGTTTATTAATCCTATATATTAATTTGAATGATTTATCTATTTTCAATAAGTGCTGCACGTACGATGGCGTGTACAATCTAAGGTACATAGAAAAACAGCTATTTTTATATATTTTTTACCAATGATGTTATTCAAATTTAAAATATATTAGTGTAATTGATAAATCAAAGGTTTAGTAAAAAAAATAAACAACTTAAATTTACAATTGAACGGACTGTCGGTGGTCGTAGGGGTAATGCTCCAAGCTCTGCTGAGATCACACAAGCATGCAAGACTCGCAGTACTCCAGTCCCGACGGATCCCTTTATGTACGATAATTTGTGTTTTATTTTCTTAGCGGTTTTATCAGCAAATCAACTTTCGACGACTTTGCATATCTTTAAATTAAGTGTCTACGCATATTTATTCAATAATTCTATTAAATTAAATAACTTTTAAATCACCACTGACTAAATTTTTGTTTATCTAATCTCATAATAAAGGTACACAGCAATATGTCGCATTTTAATGTATTGCTGTATGTGCTACAAGTGTATTTATATGGTAAAATGATAAATATTTACTTGTATATATGACGAAAGATGTCACCGACTTTGATATTAAGACATGTTATTGCTATAAGAGCTTCTCGGTTATTGCAATCATTTTGGATATCAATGTAATGGATTTTGTAAACGAACTCCCACAGTATGTGTTTCTTAACAATCAAAATAAAGTATCGCGCAAATAAATATTCATATCAGAATTTTAATCTGTGTTTTCACTAATTAGAAAATAATCTATATTTTCCCTGTAACAGTCTCGGCTTACGATGCCCATGATCAAATGTGATAAAATTTTAAACATTGCACATGAAATATATTTATTAAATATAAGCTGAATCGGTATGGGTATGGATCGGTATTAAAACTGTTGTGACTTCTGTATTACATAATGATAATTTTGATACAAAGCTATAATATACCATGTTCAATTAGAAACATTTAAATAAAATTGCATGATTGCTTTGCTGCTAGAAATATCCAAAGGATTAATTGTGTGTTTCAAAATTACGAAGTTTCCATTTTTACAAGTTTATGTCAATGGTTTGTGTCTCGGCAGCAAAAGATTTACTGTTTTTTTTGCGACATATTTCATGACATTTGTCATAAACTCAATTTTGTATGACTTGTATGGTCTATAACAATTCTATTCGCCCATGTGAAATATTTCAAATACCTTGATATTTCAATTTTTATCATAAATTTGTATTATAAATTAAAAACTTTTGATAAACTTAAATTAACATTACTTGAACCTGTCAATATATTAAAAAATAATAAGTTTTAAGTATCTTCATGTATAATTCAAAGTCGAAAGACTTTTAATATGTGAAGGAAACAGATAATTTTGGCATCCCGAATCTGCATAGGCCCTAGACTATCGGAGGCTGTAATTTAATTCTCTGGACCCGCAGGCACCTTTTCCAAGCCTAGTAGTTACTGGCCCATCCGTTCCAATAACACTTTTTTCTTTAAAAATAACCCTACCAATTACAATTTTTTATGTTCTATTCTCACAGACATTAGATTTGGGTTCAGATGCGCTTTACAGACTATAAAAACAATACATCAAATGCAAACCTATTTTTATAAAAAAAACAGCTGTTTTGTTTAAGTCGAAGTAATTTTTGATTTCGGGTATACTGGGCATTACTTGTTTATTTCGTGATCGCCAAAATGTTCCCAGAACTTAGGTTTGCATTTTGCGACAAATTGTTCCTGCTAGAAAAAAACAGTTTAAATAAGAAGTCAGAGCTACAAGAAAAATCAAATAAGATCAGAATATTTAGTGCGTAGTTCTAGTAACGATACAAATATTAAATGATTTTTAAAAAGATAATTGTTTTTATTTTATACGAATTTTTGTTAATATCCTCATAAACTAATCTTAAATTATGCCTTCTGAGAATACGAAGCATATAGGCTGGTTGGTAGATTCCGAATTAAATATGTTCTGTCAGCGACTTCTTGTGTGGTAACATTACAGTATTATTATAAATTAATACTTTCTCGTACATGGAAACGATAAGCCAGACTTTTAAGGGCTTGAGTATGAAACAAACAAAAAAAACTATAAAAAACTTGTTATAAAAATTGTTGTGTTACTCGAACTAAACAGACTTCTTGAATAGTCATGTCGTAATTATTTATTCGTAGACTGTAAGTTTGCCTCGCGCCAGTGTGCGCTGGCCCGCCTTTCCCAGTGTTCACACTGTCTCCGTATACATGCCTATATTTTTATGGGCATTACGAAGTCATAAAAGCACCCCGTACCACCCTCCTCCGATTTGAATTACTACCTATCGTATGCCGTTATTATATCATATAAAAATTAAACTAGTCATTCCGATTCTTTCTCAGATAATCATGTGGTTTTCCATGCTTAGAATATTCTTTTTTTCTATTTTGTGCTCTAAGATACGGGGGTGCTCCGAAAATATGAGGGTTGTAAATGAGTTTTTTATTAAGATTTATTCCAGTAGAGTTGTTTTCTTTAATATAAACATGATATAACTGTTTGTTTTACTTATTTTAATCTGATTCTGTATGGATGAATGTCTACGAAGAGTAATATTGAATTAGGGGTGGATGCGCATGCCTACGTGTATCTTTTTAAAGTAGAGATTATAAAATTCAAAATGAACGCGGTAATTACAGTACCTAATAAAATTTACATCTCAAACTGCGGATTCAATATAATTTCGGGTTTCTTTGTTGTGATTTTGAAAGTAGTTTGTAATAAGCAGGTATGGACGAATTCAGCATATATATATTTTGCAAGAGCTTCAGTGACAAAAGAAACGAAGAAAAAATTTATAAAAAACCTAATATTCTCGACCTCTAAATCTTATCGGTTTATGAGAGATTCGTATTAATTTATAGCTTTAGTTAAAATTCCGTTTTGGGTTAATTATTATTGGTCAAATACTTAATATCGTGTTATTAATAGAAATATTTTAAAATAGCTTATGACTCATCTAAATTAACACTATACAGCTGAACCTATATCAGCAAGGGCAATTAAGTTATCATATAAAATTGTATTCGACATAAACATTTGATAAAGAACTTATAAAAATGGTTTTAATAAAGAAAAATTAAGCCAATTAGTAACGCAATGGGCTTAAATGGGCACTGGTATGTCCGTAGGTACTTTTAAGGCGTAAGCGAGAGAAATGAATAACAAGCTTTTCCTGGACATGTTTGGCAAAATTGTAGAAACGCAGTCGTAGGGCATGCAGTATCAAATCGCGTGCCCTTGCCGACCGATAAATGCTCGATTCGTGAAGATTGCAAGGTTCTTTTTTATTTCGCCAACTTTAAAATTTCAACTTTTTGAGCTATGGTAATGGTAGTATTCGTCAGCTTTGAACTGCACTTAAAAGCTATGAGAAATCATAGCCATAATAGATAAAAATTGATGAAGGTCAGCAGTCATTACTGTCGCATCTTATTACTTTATTTCTTTTTGTGTGAGTTACTGGATCGCCCGCCTGGTTTGTATAACGATATGACAATACATACACAAGTTAAATGTGAAATTTAATAATAAGCGTGTCTATTCCAACGCAGCACACTACTTTTGTGTATTTGGATAGAAGCGCATATCACTGTTTTGCAAACATTAAAAATAAACAATGAATAAATAAATAAAGTAATACATTACATTCAAATAATAAAGATATTTAGAGAATTTAAAAAATGATCCATTTTACTATCAACCAGTTATTTTACATTTTAATAAATTAAGAAATATTCAAAACTATTTATATGAGAAAGCAGCAATTTTTGATTTTAATAAACCTGATTGTTGAATTGGAAAAAAATAAGCAAGTTTCATATTGACAAGGAACTTTCATGTGTATGTACTTCATATAATTAAAAATGCACCGCCAGCAATTGTATGCTCGTAATTATCACAAATAATAGATAAATACGTTGCCTATATACTCTACCACGAAAGCAACAAACGCGATGCGTTCAGGTAATTATTGAACCTTTTACTTTATTCAAGTTAATTCCACCTGCAGGTAATACTAATAAACGCCATTGTTAAAAGAAAAACCAAAGTCAATACTATAAAATATACTGTAAAATATTCAGTTACATGAGAAGTATTTTGTAGCAAATAAGTATTTAATTTTATTTATAGAGATTATTTAAATAAAAGATTTATTTTTTTTACTATGCAACGTGTGGGTCCTACATCGTGTGACATTGTTGCGTAAATTTATGAAGTGAGTTCCTTGTAAGAATCTACATTTAAATGACAGTGGCGCGCAGATCGCAGAAGACAAATAATGTAATTTTGCAATTCTCTCTCACTTTCCAATTTAATACAATACATACAAAATGATCTATAAGCATTCTTATAGAAATAAAACACATGCAATCAAATTGATTACTAAATGTAACTCCATGTTTTCCCCTTACTTGCAACGTTGAAAAGAAATCTCAGATCAACCAACGAGAGACAAAGCAGTGATGCACGCCAGGCTCAACCAACTTTTCAAAGTGAACACAATACATGAATTTGTTGCTTTTATCATGCAGTGAACTAAAACGTAAAAGAGGAACTACCGGTGGTGAAACCAACTATACAATATAAAAATAAGCTTAGGCGAGATTAAAATAAAATAAATTAATCAAATCAACTTATTAAGGTCTTTTCCACTTCATCGTTCCATCTTGTATGTGTCAGTCTCTACGAAAAAAATCATACTATGTCTCATAATTCATGGTGCTTTTATGACGCGAAAAATATACCAATACACTTCAGTCATGAATGTTCCTTTATTCGAAGAGGAAAACCTGGATAATTGAAACAAGATACTACTGAGACGAAATCAGCGCCGGAGAGACGTCCGATGTGCCGCAGTTTTGTTAGATCTTTTTAAACAAGACTGTGTAAGGCTTTAGTGTAGCTTTCTAACATCGTGAATCGGTTCCACTGAGATTGAAGGTACGGATACGTTTCTCTTTATATGAAGTCCTTTGAGCTTTTCGTGAAGTTCATTAAAGCCGTACACCAAGCATTCAATGTATAGAAATAAGCAAACTTCATGTTCTGCAGCTTTGCATTCCGTCGCACGCCCCTATAAGAAGCTATCCCAATTAGGAGCATATTAAAATTTCAACTCGCAATTAGACGCGAATCCTAAAATAATGAATTCTTCGCAAAAAACCCTAACGATGATATTAATTCTGAGCGGTATATTGTATATGAAATTACTTATGTTGTAATAATTACTTTGTCCGGGGGTTTCACTGAGCGGACGGATAAAATGTACGAAATACCAGCACGAAACAATGCATTCGTATTCAACGATTATTTTATTTACGCGTAATTATTGTAATGATCGTCGAAAGGCGGGCAGGGGTGCTCAAGTGCCCCGGCGGCTCGTGGGCCCGTGGTTGGCGCGCCCTGCGCCAGCGCCCGCCGCTTCAGGGCTCTCCAACCCATCAAGGGAGTCTTACGAGACATTGAATTAATAAATATATTATGATTCTTAATACTCTTTATAAGACGTGTTGTATAAAATTTTTGATATTTTTTACATTTTCTGTAAGAAGCTTATCTTTAACGATTTTTGTTTCAAAATTTGATTATATTTTTAATC
This sequence comes from Atopsyche davidsoni, assembly GCA_022113835.1. Lineage (NCBI taxonomy): Eukaryota > Metazoa > Arthropoda > Insecta > Trichoptera > Hydrobiosidae > Atopsyche > Atopsyche davidsoni. The sequence continues at coordinate 1,144,705 of JAILWY010000019.1, read as the reverse complement.
ATTAGATAAGCACGGACCTATTCTAAAATTCTGCATCAACGGACGTTTGTATGTGTGTATCATTTGGACTCGAGTGTTATTTAAGCAACCATTCAGAAAGTATCAAAATAGTACAATTTTACTTATCTATACGTTGACAATACCATTTAACGGATATTTAATGTCAAATATATAACTGTAAAAAGCTTAGTGACAATAACTAATAAGTGATGTCAGCTTTGTCACTCGCAGTTGATATATATCGCCGGGCGATCTTAGTATACCATGCCAAATAATTGCTAAACGTTTTTTTAAAATTTAATCAAAATATGTAATTGATATGAAATTATATACACCGTAGACTTTCTATGGAAAATATGTCTATATAGCATAGTTCAGGTTAAAGTAATTAAGAGTATTTTAGGACGACGCATTGTTTCGTGAAGTCTGAACTATGTTCGATGCCAATTTTATATAGTTGGACTAAAAAAAATGTATTTATTTTTATAAGAATTCGTAGCAAAATAAGAGTAAACAGAATTCAATAATTTTTGAAAATAAAAGTTGGGGTTCACGTATGATGGTGGAAATTTAAGCCACAATAATTTAATTTTTATTACAACAAAACAGGAAGCTATAATTAGACCCTTCATCAAATATGTTTTAATTTAAGGTACTCTAAATATTTTGCGTGCAACCCATGTAGCTGCATTTCAAGGCTTTAAATCTAAGTGATTGATACTTCTTTATTCCAACCCTGAGGATCCCCACCCAGGTAAGCCACAAGGAATGCATTCCTAAGTCGAAAACAATCAAAGCAACAAAACACAAAAGTTGAAATACATAATAAAAAGAAGCAAAAAAGGTTACGTGCACCGCCTTTATAATAATAATAAGACTTGGGTGATATAAACATATATATTACTCGACTTTTTTATTTTCCTTTACATTTATTATTTATAATACAACGTTTCTCGGGGAGAGCAGAGAGTTGTAAAATTTATAGCATAGATTTTTTATAAGCAGTTATTATTTTGTGTAAGCGCAAACAGTCCACGGCGGAGTGCGAGCGGGAGGGCGGCCGCGCGGGAGCGGGACGGCGTCGCGTATAAAATAAGATACATTTTTATACGCGCGCACCGACAGAAACAACGACCGAGAGCGGCACGAAATTTCCAAACTTGATACGTCTTATTCATAATCGCGGGGTAGGTAGCCGCGCCGCCGATTATTATATTTATCTTACCTAAAAGAGCCGTTTTACACTCTCCGCGCATACAGTGGGCCTACCGGTAAATTGGGGTAACTTTGGCACTTGTGATATACATCGACGTGATATTTTTAACTGCAAATAGATATACACATGCTTATATATATATATATATTTTTTTTATACATTAGGCCTGGACATTTAAGACAGCTACAATGCGAAGCCTCAAAGTGCCACGAGAGAGTTTTGCACAGAATGCGCAAACAAACTCCTGCCGATGGTAAAAAAAGCGTAAGGTCTCCTGTTTTGGTTATATTTTTCGAAACAATAAATATAGCACCCCACAGTTGATTATCGATGGAAAAATCGACGGAAAAAAGGGCATTGGAAGTAAGTGAAATATATAGGAATATATTCGATGAAATGGTCACCAACCTTCTGTGAGAGGCAGTATAGAAAAAAGTATACATCGGCCAAAGCTATGTTTGGTACTTGAGTTTAAAGTCTGAAAACAGGGTTAATAAATAGTTTCTTTGATTGAACAAAATCACACCCATATCAATTTAATATGTTTTAATTAAAACAATATATATCTGCTGCATTGTATACTTTCCTGATGCTTCGAACTCCAAATAATAAATTTCTATAGGTTTTTCAGTGGTGATGGAATAAAAATACACTAGCGTTACTTTAAATATTTTTTGTGACAACAAAACAATCAATAGTTAGAATTGATAAGATATTTCAAAAAGCCCTTGACTTGGCCGCGGCTGCAGTGCTATCGCCCGGCTGACGAATCATACTATTAGAAACACGCTATCGGAATGTGCGTACAAGGCTCTGGAAGACCCCGGGACGAGCCGCGCTCGAGTTACTCCCACACCGTGAATAAGCCGGCTCAAAAGCAGGACAATTTAATTATAAGATATTATTAAAACTTCGAAATGTCAGACGAGGCGCTCGTCCTATGGAGGCGGTTCTCGCGCCGAGCAAATATGCGATGAAATTATAAGTTCCGATGTGTCAAGACGCGGTGGAGAACTCGAAGCGGACTGCCCCCAAAATAAAGCAAAATTAAACAAAATAAACAAATAAAACAGCACACGAGTTCATTTAATTCTATGTCTGCGCGCGCTAAGTCCACACCAGCTTGCGGGAGACAATTCGGAAGATCGAACAATTTGCATTAATCAGGGGGTTCAATTTTAATATTCCAATAACCCTTTGCATATATGTAGTATTTTGGATAAAAAAAATCAATAAGCCATTTCAGCTCTACATAAACACATATAATATAATAGTAAGTGTACACACACACACACATATATATATATTCATATTTAGTATTGTTTGTAAGATTGGTTAAGATACAGATTGGATCTATAGTCGCTTTCTCTAAATTTCAAACAAACAAACATTAAACTTATTTGAAGCGCACGATGATCTTTGTTTATAATTAATGAGTATTATTAGTGCAGTGGAGTATTTGAAATTTTTTTGCGAAAACAATATTATTTTTCGATTATTCCATGTCACCCATGTTAAAAAAAAAAATTTCAAAAAAGGCAGTACAAGAATATGGTTAAATATAGGACACCAATCACCTAAAACACCGAACATCATTTTGAATTGTATTTTGCGGATCCGTACAGGCCCACCGGGGAGCTGAGATGTCGTTGACACCCGCAAAAAATAATTGCAATTGCACATGCATCCGATCCGACAGCCAAAAATACTATGGATATTTTATGGTTTCGCTCAAATAAAATTTGAACTGCAACTCAAACGTGATTATAAATTTGCTTTTTTGAAACTTAATAACACAAAAACAATTATAAATTACGATTCATACGCAGACAGGATTTTTCTGATTTGTGAATACTTATGCGTGGAAAGCGTGATGTGTTAAAATGTAATAGTTACGACGGCGTAATTGATCGACCAGCCGCACCCAGCTGTACATACACTCATGTGGCTTCTTAGAAAATATGTAATAATACATATTTCAATTAATTAAGATACACGTCTCAGCTCCCCCCCTCCCCATCCTGCCTGCTGCTCTCGATACAAATACTTGCTGTGGGGTCCTCGCGAATATTTATTCCCGCTAGTTCGGTAATGTTACTTGGGGATATATAATTTTATTTTTGATACAACTGCAACAAGCAATGAGTTTTCATACCCGAGTTGTGCAGTATTTGTTTTTTTTTTATCACTGCAATTCAAGTAATAAATAAGTTGTATTCAAATGATATGTATAAAAATGCAATGAGCTTGAAACAATTCGAAACAAACTGTAGATTGTATATTCCGTTTGTAAAAATATAAGCGATAAAAGGAGTCGTACATTGAAACGTGTTCAAACATCAAATATAATAAAGCGAGACGGCAAATCTCGTGTCTCACAGCATCTTTTAGGGTTGTAGCATCGAATATAAACGTCAAATGGTTTAGAGAGCTCGTCATTCTACGCCAGTATTCGTGAGAATCCCGACAACGTCGCCCGAAAGATAAACATTGAATAAATTAAAATTCACCACACTTACGCCGTAATTTATTTTTAGACCACCCGACGCCATATGTCTCATAAAAAAAAAACTACATAATGATCGCTTCAACCCTCGCGAGTATTCTGTCGTGAATGAAATAGTTGTAAGAAGCGGCTTACTGTCTCGCTCGCGCCGAATAAAAATACAACAGGGCGAGACGAGCACTGCAACTCTGAAGCACCGCGAGTGCCTCCACTATCAAACTTTTTACTCACAGGCCATCGATTTGTAATTGTTATTTTAAAGGAAATTATAAATTCTTGATAACACAGATTTTGGAGTCGACCGCTCGGGGGCTTGGGTCAGCGCTTATTAATAATTAGTTGATTTATTTATTTCTTGTTCTGTGGTTGCAGCCCTCCGGTTTCCGATGCAGTTTGTTAAACAGAGATGGTTTTAATAATGCGTCGGCGGTCCGACTCTGGGGATACGGGCCTCGATAACTCAAAATTTACAGAGATATTCAGGAATTAAAAAAAATCATTAGTGGAATTAACTTTAAGTGACTTTAATCGTCGCACAGTTTACGTTTCAGTAATTAGCACTTTGAAATGTTACTGTTACAAGTTTTAAAATAAAAACATATTTAATTAGTAATGATAATTATTTTAATTTATAATTGAATTATTCATTATAGTTTTATACTGAGAACTCTCGTGGCAAGAAAAACGGAATTCGTAACATTTGCTGTGAAATGAATACGAGCCAGCGATGGTCAACGCTAGGAAACAATAAAAATAAACTATTCCATATAATTATTTAATATTACCTATGATTATACCCGAGACGCATTTTTTTAATAAAGACTTCCCAATTACTACAATTACCTCTGACGTCATCCGAATAGGCAGATGTTATATTTTATAACAAACTTGCTGCCATGGATACAACCCATATGAGGTAGAATTTTTGATTTTGATATATCTAGCCGACATTTTACACTTAATTTTAAGGGCCTGAATAACCAAGAACTTTTTTCAATGAGATGAATAAATTTATATTAGATTTTCATTTGTGTAAAATCTAATTATTGAAATATGTACGCAACCGTATTGTTACATGTCATTCGCTCACTGCCATTATTTTTTTATTAATGCGTCCTTATAATTTGTTATTTTATAACTTATATTTTTGTATGTATATTATTTATGCGTATGTACAAACAGCGGTGCTAAATTGTCATACTAAAAAATAATGTGTTTTTTTAAGATCAAATAAAATACATAAAGAATTTAATGTAGTCATTGAGTTGAGAAATAATGCGCACTGTACGCCGGGCGAGACCCGCTGGAAGAGAAACCGACATTGACAAATTAAAAAAATATTTTATCTTAATATCACTTATAGATTACGGTCGTGGGGATTTAATTAAAAGTAACAAATCATCAATAATTTCCTTCGGACAATAACCGAGCGCGGCGCCCGGCCCAGACGCCGCGCGGAGCCTCGCCGGCCGGGCGCGCTGTGCCTGGATACAATATATATTTATTTTTTATTTTTATAATGGTTATTACGTCGCGCGAGGGCGGGCGCGGGCGGAGGGGGGCTCTCCAAATCGAGCAATAAAAATGATCGTAATACTTATAATAAGAAAGGGATGGATGTGTTAGTGGGCACGGCGGGCCGGTGTGCGTGTGGAGGGGAGTTTTATTATATGAAACACCAGGAAAGCTGGCAGCGAGCGGCCGCCGAGCCGAATTATTTATTTTATTTTATTAACGATTGTTCTATTCGAAACCAAAGGCATGTTTGTAATATCATACAATGTAACGTGGCATTACAGACAATAAGACAATAGTGAGTTATGTGTGGGAGTGTGATTAAAGCGGAATATATTACGGCCGGGATACCGACAGCGCCGACACTTCTTGCTGGATTCGAGCAGTAATGACAAAATCGTACGACTCGCCTATTTCAATCGAGACAGCGCCGCGCATATCTACTACCGAATAAACGGCCGGTCGAAGACGCCTCCGACAGATCATTCGCGATGATGTAAAGTAAAGTTTGCGAAAAAAATAAATCACACACAATGGAAAGACCCAGTCGGCCAGGTTACGGATGGCATGGACGCTGAATTCCGGGCTTCGCAATTATTTAAATAAGCAACACGAGTACAAATCTTGTACGCAAAGCGTTGTGCAAACGATACGGTAAATGATTCATACGAGAGACTAGTATGCCGGCCCTGCAATGTGCACTTTGAGTTAAATTCAAAAGATTTAATAAGCCTTCGAATAAAATGTGCATTCCGTTATCAATCGTCGGTCGATCAAAGGTTTGAGAAAAGTAATAAATCCATTGGCTGTCATTACTTCGTCCATGCCTGGAGTAATAAATGTTCAACTTTGTTCAATTGAATTAAGATATAACTAGCTCTTTATTTTTATCATTTTATTACAGCAATTACGCAAAAGATTATTTTTTATTAGTTATAAAAATATCAAAACTATTTCGGGTCGCATGATTCAATCAATTATGGCGGGTGGAGAAGAGGTTGTGTAATTGCGTGGGAGGCCGTGCAGTTTGTCTGTAGAAAGTGCACTAGACGGTAGCGCGAGGGCAGCGGAGGTGCGCGACGCGGAATGCTCTGGATTATCGATTACACCTGTGAAGAACAATTTGGTTCCCAAAAACGATTCGTCGAGAGCATCCGTCACTCCGTGTTGTTGCTAACGATCCCACTTTTTTTCTTCAAAACCTCTGAACAGTTATTCCAATAAAGCATTCACGAATCATTACCTTCAAAGTTAGAGCTCTGCCTTTTTGTGTTGAATTAAGTCTTTATACAAATCTTAAATATACAAATATATATATAAATATTTATATATATATATATATATATATTTATATATATTTATATATATATATTTATATATATATATTTATATATATATTTATATATATATTTATATATATATTTATATACATATATATATATTTCAATGTAAAACCGATTTTCATAAAAATTACTGTAATTTCCAAACCAATCTCCAATGCGAGGGACATTAAGCAAAGCGACGTACTGCCTACTTGAGAAACAAAAAAATAACTCCGACGATAAGAAGCGATTATATGAAAGGAAATGGAAAACAAAGAAGTAATTACATTCGAAATGAATAAAATAAAGTACATAAGTACGTTAATATTATTATACCGCCGGAGAAACTTGTATGTATGTAAAAAAGGTACCAGTATTCTGTTGGAGGAATCCTTCTTTGTAGCGAGTAAGAACACATAAATGACGTTACATTTTGTTTTAATTTTACTTACCGGAGTAACATCATACTCGGCGCTTGGGCTGTATTTGTTTGTTGCTTTTATTAACTTTGAAATAGGAAATAATGTAATGCATTTATAACTACCAGTTTACAACATTTAGACTTTGAATATCTGCTTGATCGATTGTTATACAAATTACGATAAGTATCATTTCTGAATAACCTCAATTATGCACGTATAGAGAAAAATTCATATTTTTTCTTGGTTTTATTCGAAAAACGCCCCAGAGTGAAATTAAAAAATATATAATTAATATAAAAATTCCGTCACACCTTCGTACATCAATATTAACGAGCTTGAAAAAAATACACTACTTAGGTAATTGAGTCGTCGTGGTGCTCTGTGGCTAAATGAACCCTGGCTATTCTCGGAGTCAGCTCATACCAATGAGCGCAATTATCGAATGGTAATAACTGCGCGACCGAGGATGTCAGGACAGCTCGGCGGACCTCGGCGAGGGCGGCCGGCGGCGATGCGCGGGCCCGTCCCTCGCGCGCTGCCCGCACGCAGTTACGCAATATTTTCATTTATATTATAATGAGAATATCGATTTCTAAGAAACTCCGGCGATGCGATAAGTAATTAAAGAATAAATATTTAATTGTCACCGATAATAAGTGAGCACACTGCGCTCGCCCCGGAACGGATATTTCGATATTTTTCTAATTCAATTATCGGCGGCGTGTCGTATCGACTTAAAAATATCCAAAACGTAGCTCTTTTGGTAGATTGAAATAGACGTACGAGAGTTCGACAAGGCGCACGGAAATTTATCGACCGAAAGTCTCGGATCTCGGCGCACCGCGTCTTAATGCGCAGCCTCGCCGCGGAGCGACGTACTTTTACAATAAATTTATCGATTTTGTAAAGCATTTTCGATACACGCCGACCGCTATCGCCGCGGCTTCTCACGATTGTCAAATAAAACTTCAACCCGGGCATTACAATAAGATTGATTTCGAAATAATTTTACCTTACACGAATATCGAATAAGCGATGGGTCAAAAATAAATAATTGATTTATTGAACTATTAAAATATTTCGAACGCGAACGTCATTTTACCAGACGGACGGATGTGAACAGTCTGTCTCGGGGCGACAGAGAGCCATCGACTCGAGTGAAATATATTGTACGAGAAACAAAAGGCCGCGGAGCGGATACGCAATCTGGAGGTAATGACCAATAAAATGTAAATATACATATAACTTACAATTTTTATGACACAACACGGCGTAATATTTATCAAATAATAAAAATTGTAGCAAAAGAAACACACCCAAGGCCAGCGCTGTTCAAATATTCACGATGATACTCAATGTAATTGTGTAAGGTGACTCGCGACGCCGGATACCGAGCGGAGCGCTCCGAGGACTGCATGCCGGCTAATTGCCGTCGCGCCGGGGCCCGCGCCCGCCCCGCCCCGCCCCCGCCCCCGGCGCCCCCGCCCCGGGCCCGGGAGGACCCCCGCGGCCGCGGAGTCCCCGGGTCCGCGGGGTCCACGGGGTCCGCGGAGGCCCGCGCCGCTGCCCCCGCATTACGGAGTCCCGGGTACATCCAGCGAGTGAAAGTTTTGTCGAAATACGAAAATTAAAGTAGGTAATCGCGCAATTCCGAGTGCCCCGCCCGAGAAGTTAAGCGAAGAATAATATAAATACTCTGAAAAATAAGAAATAAAATAAATAAGTGGCCGCCGCTCGCTCCGAGAAATCACGGGCAACTTTGTGTAATAAACTGATGATAAAAAGGAGGGATAGATATACAGTTTTCATTCTTTCATTTTAAAACGGGCAAGGAAACAATTACTTTTTATTGCCGGCCATTAAAGCAAAAAGTTATTATTTTATTTGAATGTTTTACGTAGGTAAGAGGAGGTACCACGAAATACGGGCTCAGAATGTCTAGAAACATCTATTATTAAATATAATATTCGGAAAGAATATTTACGAATCCGAGTGTGCGCCGCGAGGTTGTGTCGGTGAGTACTTTAAATAATTCTGTTGGATGTGTAATTTGTGCGCGGCTGTGTGAGTGCGGCCGTAATAAAGCGCCGCAGTGTGCGAGCGCAGCGGCGCCCGAGCAGGGAGCAGGGACACGCGGAGCGCCCGCATCGCAGACGCGCCGAGAGGCTCCTACCCTTGTAATTCTGTAAAGGTATTAATAAGAGAGAACCATCGACCGGGATCTATCGATGGGCATGCCCTCGGCGACTGTTTATTATAAATTATAAGCGACTTTCTGTTCTTACAATATATTATTGATAGGCGAGCGAGCGGAGAGTCGTGGCGACGGCGACTGGTTTCTCGGTCGGTCGGTCGGCAAGCAGTGCCACTTTCTCATAGGTCAATACTCCAAGTGAATTGTTAACGAGAAATTACAATATTTTGAATAACACGACGACATAGGAATCGAATTAAGCGCTAAGGTGAGTACAGTTTAGTAGAGCGTCCATAAATACACGTCAACGTAAATTCAGAAAAATAAACATAAAACCCCCAAATGATATTAGCAGGAGAATAAATAACGCGAGCGGCGCGTTCTTCGACCCTGCCCAGGGCGATAAATACACTTTGTGCTCATATTTCTGGTAGCGTTGTTCCTTCGATAAGAGGCATAAATAACTATCAATCATTAAAACACGAAGTAAAATAAATAATCAGCGCCGTAAAATCCATTTTTGCTCGGAACGTACAAGTGCGTGTTCCGACCTCCGTAGGCAATCAAAGTGCGTAATAAACACACTACATTTCCTATTTCCCATTTCCATAAATGATAATTTGATCCCATCAAGGGCTTACGGCACCCGAGAAATTCGTTATTATCTGAATATTTATTTGATGAAAATGTAAAGAAACCGCGAGAGAGTTTTCGCTCGATATAACATAAAGCTTCTAAATCCGCGTCTGCCGACTCACAAATGGCATATATTTATCGTTTTTATGATATTTAAAGATTCTAAAAATATGTTGTACTTACGAAGAATAATGGTATCGCCGGCCGTTCGTACGGAAAATAGGGCGGGACTAAATTACCTCGCTAACATGACGCCTTATATTTCAAACTTTAATTTACAGCTGACCCGAATGACATTCTATCGAGTAATATGTAATTTGTTATATAAACCACTTCTATCGATTTCGCTATGAAAATAAACACTCCGAAATCCCAAACGGACGACTGAGGCGAGTCTCAATTCAGCTAAGAAAAAGTAAATTACAAATCGATAGTGCGAGTGCGGACGAGCGCGAGGCGAGAGCAGCCGAGAGCAGCCGAGAGCGGCCGAGAGCGGCCGAGTGCGGCCTGCACCACCAGCCCGCCAGCCGTCCATCGTACTTATTGACCATAACGGTTTTGAGTTTTGAGAGTTATCATAATACGAAATCATTTAAATTCAAAATAAAGTCTACCTCTGTGAAGAACTCGGTTTGGTTTAACTTTAATTATACCACTTCCTTAATTATTTATACATTAACTAAAACTCACTGTAAAAAAAGTAATTCCAGACCTTTAAATGCTCACGGTTGACTTCTAGCGATTATCTCTAAGTATGTTTTATTACAAATAATAATCATATTTTATTATATACTAGAAACATGCAATATAAAGGACATTTACTCGAGTAATAAACGAGCGGTCAATAATTTAAGCCGAGTGTAAGAGGGCCTCTGAGAAAAACTGCGATTTACAAGGCATTGTGAGACGCTAGTGTGTCATTCACTGCTCGCTGCAATTATACATCCAAATATTTGTTTAAGCCGAAGTCGACATGCGACGTTACATAACGGCATTGTCTCAGAGCTCGTCGATGAGCGAAATACACCAACTTAAATAAAGCATCGCCTCTTTGGAAAACATGAATAATTCTTATTCTTTTGATATTCAAATTAAAATATTTCAATAAAACAGCCGAGACCCCTTTTAAATATTCGTAATGAGGTAATTAAAATAGCTAGAAAACGACTCCGCTTTAAATGACCCTTAAAAAATGTATAAATTTATACAATACTACGCAAGTTGAGTAAAAAATTATATTGCTGATTGATGTTGAACTCATTTTACAGTCTACAAATTTTTAGTTGTGAGAAAACGCATTCGTCTCAATGGATTCACTGCAGTGTTGTTGCAACAGACAATATTGTGTTCCAACAATCGTCGATGTTTACCATTAATTTACAAAATACGAAGCCTCCATTCCGTGTGTGCGCGAGGGCAGCTTGCCGACGTCCGCCAGCCGAGATCACACGCTCCGCTCTCATCCCATGGGAAATGCGATGCAAAATACTACGTGACATCATCGGGACATTAAAATCAAATCTGTTATACTTTTTATTGAAAAGTTACATTAAACTGTCTTAAACAAGTCTGTCTGGAAGAATATAATTTTCTTCATTACAGCGATTATTTTTTTGTGTATTTGGTTGTTTCAATAGTGCATATTTACTTTTTGTTTAAGATAATGGTTTGGATTGTTCAAACATGCGTAAAGCATATAATTTTAAATTTATATAGTTACAATTTTACAACGCAAAACACATTCTAACGTACATTTATAATGTTATGGCATGTGTTTTTATTATAAATCAACAACTATATACTGTCTAAAGCAGCAGGATGACATCATTTATTAATTTAAAACACGATTTTAAAACAAAAACAGAGCTCCAGCGATATTGGAAGCAGCATAAAACAGTGTTTGATCGTTCATTAGATGAATATTGTATATCAGATGCAAAAGCGCAAGGATAGATAGCGCCATTTCTGACGGACCGGCGCTTTGCTGCTACTGCAGGAAGTCCCGGCGGATGATGTATGATTCAAAATTGGTAATGCAAAGTGTATCATATTGTCTTCCATCATTCAATAAGCCTTCAGCGTGTATTCAAGAACACAGATGTTGCAGCGCCCATTCCAAAGTAGTACACGGGCCATGTTCAGCGATAAATGCTTTGACTCCTCCGATTATGGGTAAAAATGGAAACATTGAAATCTATCTCGTAGTGCTTAACCTTAGGAGCGGTAGCGAGCTACGGCAGTTGGTCTTCCAGGTCACTCGGGACGCTTGTACGGCGGACGTGCAAATAAAGGCGGCGGTCGCGAGTTCCGGACCTCCGTGGCGGCGCTCGCTCGGAGCGTAATTTCTCGTTAAAGACGGAATGGACTGGAGTAGATGTGGTATTGTTCATTTGGCTGCCGTTAATTAAGTCCCGCGGCCTTGCGACCCTCGCGATTTGATAATATTTAAAGCGATGAACGGCTGATCGTTTCTTTTGTCGATGGAAGGCAAAAGAATACGAGTATAGCGTAAATACCTCCGGACCGTTCATAATAGCCGCGCAGCCTTGTTAAATATAAAACACATATTTTATTTAGAAGCGTTTCTTTGTAATAATTAAAACACAATTTCAAAACGAAGCCGCCTCTCTGGGAGCAACGCCCTGTAATTCCCCACCTTCTACAATTTCCCTCCACCCCCGAGTCTTAATTTCGCAAAGTTTTTTCCGTAAAAAATTCAAAGCTACACTTTATTTCGTTACTCTAAATTACATTAAAAAATGTTAATTCATGGCATTTTGGCATTGCTTCATAGCAACGAAGGGGGGGCGCTTTGTCGGATAAAAAAACGACATTTCTCCCAAAACAATGGCATTTAGTATAAGAATATAATAACGAGGCTTGCAGTATAATATAATTCATCGTATTCCCGAGACGGTTAAAATGTATAGCGGCAATTACTGCGTATACTTGCGGAAGAACTATTTTAATAATGAATGCAATTAATTCAGGAGGGATGATAATTCATTTATTACCCCCTCCCTCGCTCGTCAGCCGCGAGCCTCCGCCCGACATGTGTGTATTATTATTATTATTATCGTTGCGGTGTTCGAAGGGGAGCGATGACTCAAATTTGAAAGAAGTATAATTCGAAGCTAGTCTACAATGAATATAATTTGTAACCGCTAATAGTTCGGTACGCAATAATAAAACGAATCGGTAAAAATACAATAAAACAGCTAAATAAAAAGCGTTTTTAATATCGATAATAATGGGCGAATTTTGTGCCAGTCATATTCCAGAGTTTGTTCATTTTCTAATGAAGCGAAACTTAACATATATCTATTTCGTCAAATTTTCTAGGCAGCTTCATTCTGTATGATATCGCGTAATCGGCGAGGGCGCTTATCTCTCTCGAGTGAAGTCGAGGGTATAATTATGCAGAAGCGATTGAATCTGAGCGCCACTACAATCTAAAAAACTATCGGCTCCTCCCGGGCAGCTGATGCGGCGCCGGCAGGAGTGTTGAGGAAAGGAAATCGATGCCGCTGCACTAATAGTCGGAGGTCACGCTTACAAAATACACAATACACAAATGCAGCGCACTTCAATCAAGCAGTCAGTCCCCCGCTGTCGGTAGCTGGGAGTTTAAACATTTACCAAATGCAATAGAAAATATCAGCTGAGGAAACAATTGCGGGAGCACAATACTAGACTCTCGGTGTGATCATTTTTAGCTGTGGCTGTGCTAAAGTGATTCGGTTGATAACTACACACAGCTCTTCCACGTTCCTTCCTGCCCGCAGAGTGTCTTAAGAGGACCATCCGCCAGGAGACATGGCTCGGTATAAATTTTCGCTAGAGTATTTATGTGAAGCGCGGGCGTTCCGTCCAATGATAAAACACATCACTCTTCGTTTGCATCTGATATTGAGGTGCGCTTCAGCACATGGGATTGTGGCTGTATTAAACAGCACCAGCGCAAGCCGAACCCCGGTTGTCTTCTATCCCTCGCTTTAATTATATATAAATATAAATCCTACTTCAAAACATATTTTGTTTGCCAAATTCTGGTTCATTAATCCCATTTTTGAAAAAAAAAAAACGTTTCTAGAATGTTTATGACTTAAGCCGCCGCTGAATTGACTGCGGTTGCGAGTGCCGGTCTCAATAGACAAAAAATACAAACGAGCAAAATCTGTTCATAAGCGAAGAGGCCGCCTCAGAACAAACTTATTTTTAAGATAATAAACACATATTGAACATATTATAAGTGTTTAAAAATAATTCCCCCATGTGCTCGGCCTCCCACGACGGGCGGGAACAAAGCGGGCGCCGGCACTTTCGGCGCCGGGCCGAGGGACCGCTCGGCGCCGCGCGATCTGAATGCGGACAAAGGAGTAATGAGCCGGCGAAGAAAGTGGCCGGCGAGGTGTCGACACTGCCCGTGCCGCAGCGCTTGAAAAGAAAAACCTCCATTCTCATTCAAATCCGGCCCGAGTTCAAACGGGCTGTTGCGATCTGCCGGCGCGACATTTCGGGATTCGCTCGAATGTCTACGCCTTCCACCCGAAACGTCCTATCTCGCGACACTCAAAACTATCAACGAGCACAACAACACTTGACCGGCCTGTCGCCGTCCACCTGCGATCGCAAGCGTAGCGGCCCACCTGTGTACCGCGGGGACAGCATTCAAGGAAATTCTAAAATGTGAATATGTATATGAATATTTAAAGACTTTCGTACCGTGCGCACAAAGAAAGGGCATTTGGTTTTTTTTTAAATTACAAAACACTCGTCGGCGCCGAGACTAATCGTTTAAATACATGTGTATTTCATTTCTCATGTAATAAATTTTAATAATATTATACCGCTAGTGAGGTTTAGCGCCAATTTATATTTTCTAAATAGTTGTTACGAAATTAACAACGGTAGTAATAATTTCCAAGATCCCACTCTGCTGAGATTTGCGCTCAGCGTGCGCCGGGGCTCGCGCAGTGCTGCTGGATGCAGCGTGTGCTCGCGTGAGACTTGCTTTTCTTATACACATATTTTTGACTGTGAATGTTTTGACAGGTATCATCTAATGCATAGATGTTTTTTTATCTACTTTGTTATTTTAGTAATTTGATTTAGAACTAGATATTTTCTCATATTGATGTATTGTTATATTCTAGTGGAACACAAGTATTGTTGGTAAAATTTCAGCCGAAATCTAGCATTACCAAGAAAATTGTGTGAGTTTATATATAAATATATATATATAGATACACAAATGTATGTGTGTGTATGTACATTATTTTGGTATTGTTATAGCATTAATTGGCGGGTTCCCCGATGACATGCGAGGCGAGCGCACAATTTAGAGAGTCATATAATATTATTTGGTATAATTGTACGCAGCCAACATGTCGGGCGCTACTCAATCCGTTACCTTCATTTTGAAAACCTAATAATTAAAGTATCCACATTGTTAGACTTTCCACATGCAAGGCGGTCTTTAGACTGGATACGGTGCCATTAAATTCTTCACTGTTACAATGTAGACGTTTGCGCTGAAGTCAACTCTATGACCTTGGCCGGTAATTCCATAATTGACCGTTTGATATAATAGTTCAATACAGAAATCATCTCTATTATACAACAAGGTTATGTCGTGTATAGATGCATCACTTAATTTAATAAAAGATATATAATCTTTCTAGACGATTGAATAATACAGGTGTCATCAGAGACATCCTACCAATGAGTAGAAAATTGCAGTAAGCTCACCATCATTCAAGTGCATGTTCAAATAGCCCGAGTGTTTTATGTAAGAATATACGGTCTAGACCACTATTATTGTACATTGTTAAGATCATGTTTGTCATTTTGTAGACCAATTAGGATAAATGCATGGCAAACTGCATCATTGATTCTTAATAGAATGAAAGTCTTTGTCGTTTGACACACTAACAATTTATAACTGTTCAAAGATTTATAAGATAAAATTGATTTGTCTGTTACTCAGATTTTCAATTTTAGCTAATGTATTTAAAAATTAGCTTTAAAAATAAATACTCTGTAAGTTTCGGTATATTTATGCAAAGCTTGAAAATGTTTGATACATACTTGTTAATTTACTTCTGAAAAAATAAATGTAATTTTTTTGGCAGGTCTAAACACTCAAATAGCGGCTTCAACTTTTTAGATTCACGAAATAATTACGACATAAAATTTTACAATACAGTTTGTGCACTATATTTCTATGTGGCGATTGTGCTAGACGAGTCATTTTTATTGTGATTAGTTATTAGTTATGAGGTTATTACTAATACCGAAATCGTATTATGAATTTAATTAAATAAAATATGGCTCCGCGATCGGAGAGAAGGAGAGCACGTCGAATTCGAGCGGGACAAAGTATCGTATAGAAGATTTATCATTACGGGTGTGCATATTGTTCCAGGCCGTAATGGGAGCTTTATTTATGTGATACCCAAAGCTTATCGAGTTGTAATTTTGTATCATAAAGTTTGAGTACAATAGTTCCGAAATAAATTCTAGTAATTTAAAAATAATACAAGACGTCAATATTCCATCATTTATACGCATTTTAAATGTGTAAGACATCATTGAATTGCGCCGTTCCGATTTATATGTTTTAGTTTTCAAGTTAAAGCCTCTTTGCACGTATTTATATTGTTGGCTTGAAATGTTTTCATTGAATTTTACGAATTCGGTTATCAGAATCGTTGTTATTGTGTACGTGTACCTACCTTAACTAAAGTCCACCACAAACAGGTCCCGCCAACCAGCAACGCGAAAAACATTATTTAGTGAATGAAACATGCATATGTAGATATTATATGAATATATAGAAATGAGGAAAAATTAGGAATATAAAAAATCTAATTGCACAATAAGTAACCAGCAGAAGCGAAAAAGTGTAAACTATACATATTACATAGTAAAATATTTGTTTTCTTCAAAGTTTAACAAAAAATGATGTATTCTTTTTGTTCAAAAGGGTAAACGGTTGTTGGTCAATTTCTAAAATATTTTGTTGGCATTATTTAAAAAGTAACTTTTTCTTTTATTTTAAATGGTTTCAAATTTGTACGAGTGCTAAGAAAACCTCCAAACGTGTCAAAGGTGTTACTAATTTAGACAATTTGCACTATCCCGACATGGTAGTACGAAATCGACAGTGACGATAGCACAAAAAATAAGGTTCAGTCTTGTCTGCATCATTTATTTTCTGAGCCACCCACTTAGAAGATCCATAAGAACTCTAGCATTACCTTCTTCGCCAGCAAATTTTGTTCCTAGAGCTTATTTAGACTGTTTTACTAACAGAAATTCAAAATAACGCAAACGAAAATATTCTCGATCTTTCATTTTCATAGTCGCATTCTAAGAATCCACTTTTAATCTTCTGATCACGCAGTATGACTGCTGTTCTTCGAGTACTTCTTTTATAAATATAGAATTATATATTTATATTATTTCTGGCAACAAAAGTATCTGGAATCACGTTGGAATCTTTCCCGATTTCAATGTGCTGCGCTGTAGGTATTTTGCTTTAATAAGTTGAACTCCTTGAATTCATCTCTTGCCTTTTGCGTGTGTGAGATTTCTGAATAACGCGAAGTATGAATTAAAGTACCGGACATAAGAAGTAAGGGCTGACTCTCGTGTGGGTGACGTCACCCGGGTATTGCATGCGCGAGCCGGTGTCGGGTAGTATGAGGTAGTAAAATTAAATTTGAATCAAAAACGTGATAAAATAAAATTAGGAATAAAAACCGCTAAACTAATTATTTTGTCATTAAAAGGTCACCGACTAATGTAGGTTTATCACAATCACGTTTGATAATTTGACGATATACAAAAAAATAAATGATAACTTGAATTATTGAAAAACACCATAAAGTCGCTTTTTAATGGAGTTCATTCTAATATGTTTGAATATATTTTATGTAAAATGTGTCAATGACCCAAACAAGTGATATTTTATGCTTATTAATAAATAAATAATTTGACTGTTCATCTAATATTATTCCTGTCTCATCTACTTATAAAACTACAATTTCGCTACATGATTTACTCTGTTGTAAGAAAATATTGTACGACATACTTTCTGTTGGCATTGTATTCCACCAAAGAACGAAATCAGCACAAACTAAGTTAATAATTTTACGTATCCTGTTGCGAGATGTCTTATATTTTTAAAGAGTTATTAGAAGACAGGTAGAATTACTAATGTCATATAAAACTCCGTTATTTGCAGTCGTTGGATCTCAGTAACGTGAGATCTTAGTTTATACCAAATATATGTTAGTTTTAAATTTAACACTTTGCCTTTATAACGAGAAAAACGACAAGTTGCATATCAGCAAGCGGGAGGTCTTTTAACTCCCAGCTCTGCACTTCTCGGCAGAAACTAAAATTATAAAATAGAAATAATTAATGCGACCTTTAACAAGATCGTGAGAGCGGCCAGACTCTAGAATTTTAAAGAGCAATCGACTTTACTAACAGCCCGACTTAATAGCATGTATAATACTCTCAGAAATAATACTTTGAAAAAAGTTGCAATTATTTTGTCACTGTGAAATAAAATTTTTAATTTTAATAAAAAAAATCGTTAGGTACATGTGGAAATTAAGCATATCTTAACAATAAATCGTTTATTTACAGCCTTTTTGAATCATTGGAGAGTATAAGCTTAAACAAACAACAAATCGGTGGTGGTGGTCGATTTTATACTTAAAGTTTGATCGAAAATGAAACCGCGTCGGTAAGTCAGTGCGTTTATTTACACTATTGTAACGAACAAAATAAATAATTTAGAGCACGTATTGCCATTTGAATAAGAACATTATTCAGATAAAGTATAAATTTATCCCCACGGTGGCCGCTGAGTATAATCTGGCCGGCGGAGATTGCACGGGCGCTGGAATCCCGCATTGCGATGGCCGGGCGCCCTCGCCTGCCGCGGTCTCCCATGGATCGCGCGCTTCCAGTGCAATGGATATTGTTGTTGCTGGTGCTGGGGGCTTTGTCGACGGGAAACTATTTAAACGTCACATATTGTTTGAATCACAAATCGGTGACAATAAATCAGGTGTATTTATATATTCAATGCGGTGCTTAGTACGAAAGTGACGTCGAATTACCGCCATCTGTTCCCCGAATCGGATTTTCATACGGAGAATTGCGCTCCGCTTGTATGAGAGTCATAATAGTTGTATGACATCCCGGTTAAAGGTCCGCCGGCTTAACTGATTATGGCATCGACTTATGAACTTATATAAAATTTAAAACCAATCTTCATTTTAGATGAAGTCTTTGCGAAGCGCTCGTGTGCCTACGTCTCTTTTGTGTTTGTTACAATTATAGTGATATAGGGGTGTCTGTATCCACCGGATTCAAAATAATAATGGACCATATGGCAAAAATACACATTCAAAGTATTTCAAGTGATCTTTTATAGTATTTACTATTGTTTGTTTCACCAATGAATACTAGCAAATTTTATTTAATCCAAAGAAAACTCATGTAGTCAATATTTGCACTAATCGATGCATATTTAATAAAATTGAGCAAATCGAATATGCCGCATCCGACATAAGTACCTTTTAAGTGATCGCTTCTACCACTAATAGTACTTAAATAATTAAGACCCATCGATTAAATAAAGTTACAATGGAATATACACAAGTAAAGCTGACCACGCCAACAGCCGTTTGTACAATGCACTCAATTTATTCTCTACATACATTTCACATGCAGTTAAAATTTCTGTCAATATTTTTCCTATTTATATAGTCTCTTAATTAAAATAGACAGCATAACGTAATATATATTTAAAAAATTTGACACAAGAAAATTAATATGACCTCATCGCAATAAAAGATAAAATAACAATCAAATAATTCAGTTGATTATTAAAAAGGACCTGAACACATTCAACATCAACATAAATCGCCTGCGACTTGAACAAAAACATGTCATCCTAATAACATCACTTTAGGATTCACCTGTCAGGACGGAGATCAAACCGGGGAGCTCTCGACCACGGGACAACGGCCTAACCACCGAGCCAACGAACAAATTATAACAAATATATTTTTAATATAGGAAGATTATTTTGCCGAAAGATGCCAATCTTCTCTGTCACGAAACCGGTCACATAAAAAAGCACTGTAAAAGGTTGACAAACAAATCTTTTTTTTATTATTTACTAATGAAATTCCATTTATAAAACTATATAATTAAATTAATATCATTTTTAAATATATAGGTGTAATTAATTTTCTATCTTCTTCTTCAAGTGCCTCTCCTCAGAGGAGGTTAGCGACCGTTTCACTAAGCATATACTCATCTTGAGTCAGATCTAAACTCCAGAGCTTTGTAAGGAAAATAAATATTTTCTATAAGAAAGTAATATTGAAAAAGAAAAAAAAAATAAAGGATAATTTGTATTATTTATTATTTCCCGCGGAGGAGACTTTCCAGAGTGGCGGAGACTGACTTCAGATTTTTAGAAAAGTATCAGTTCTTTTAAGAGTATATATATGTTGCTAATAGGTTGCACTTTGCACAAATGTATGTTTGAATGTCAAATTTATATTTTTTCCGTCCAACTTCCGTACTCGCGCTAGTAGAAAATCATAAATAGTTCAGTAATTTTTGAAATATAAATCATAATCCATTCTCAAAGTTGAACATCATTGATTATCATACTTGAGTTTTGTATCCATTAGCGATGAAATTAAATATGATGGATACCGAGGAAGGTTTGAGGGCAGGCGGACCTCCGAGCCCCGTCCTGGATCCCGGCCCCGCTCCGGCCCTAGTTCACTACAATGGAATCCGAGGTCCCGCCGAGACTCCCCGTTTTTTGTACCTTCATTTTTTAGTGAATCCCAAAAGTAAATATGAGAAGAGCCGGTCGGATTCCTTTTCTTAAAACGTTAAACGTTAGGGCCTAACTGTAATTCCTGCATTTATTGGTATCAGATGTTTACTAATTAACACCATTTAATTTTCATATATGCTCAGAAATGTCATTTATATTTTAAAGGTTAGATTATAACTATAATTAATTTAAAATATATAAAATTATTTTAGGGCCTACGAGTTTTATTTATTTTTTAAACGTATATATTTTTATGTGACAATAATATAATTATTATAATGTGGATTTTCCTCTACTTGCATACATATTACGTAAAATGTATAATAAAATGATTAACTTTAAGACTACCTTATTATTCTTTAAAGGTAGATTAATGGACTTTCATGTTGTATATATCGTTATATTGTATGTTTCAAATAACAATTTAAAACAACAAAAAAAACACATGACCCGTGTAAATTAATACAAGAGATGACTTGGTTTCGATTTTTACTTGACTCGTGTTAATCTAAAATCACGAGGACCACGTTATTGCCAATTCTTTGTAAAATTAAACAATCATTAAAATTGTGTCAAAAAAATACATCATAATTTATGTGATGTTTTATTGGAAAATAATTATAAATCTGAGACATTACATATTTATTCATTAATTGTTAAAATCCTTTGCCACAAATCAAGATTTTAAACAGTTATCTAATTTACCGGATCGATTATTTATTATACATGTATGTTAAAAAAGATTAGCAAGTCCACTGGCTCGTACTACATGAGGCTACTGGTCAACGTGTTAGAAGTAATGCCTGTTTTATTACGAATCTGGGAATGTTTAATTAAGGTACTACTTATGGGAATCGAACAGTTGGTATTTTTTCTATCAAAAATATTGATCAAAAACTCTTTGTTTCGCGCGATGTTGATTTTATATCATTTGTTCGAAAGTGCTGCCTTTTGTGTGTTTTCGAAGAAGTTGTAGCTGTGCGTTGTGTTAAATGCGTTATCTGTCGTTAATCATGTTTGTGATTCTGAACAATGACTTACTTACATAATGGCCATTTTTAAAAAGGTTATTACAGCGTTTGAAATTCACACAAACTTAACTCGCGTAAAAATAAGAAATCATTAGCAAGTACTTACATGAAAATATTGGCGCCCACACTCCAAAACATCGGACTGTAAACTGTTATTTATTTTGCTGACATTGCCCTGCGATTGTTTCAATGTTACGTTATTAAAATTTTTAACAAATGAGTGTTTGAAATTAATAAATGGCACATCAATTACACTAATGTGTGTGTTTTTTAATTACTTTAGGTTAATAAAATAAACATAGCCTACTGCAGCTAATTGACAGGGAAAAATAAAAAAATTATAACTCATGGATTCGAAATTTGCGACAGTGGTTGGAAGTCGGGAACACATCCAAACTTATAAGGTTGATCCAGGATAGAGACATGCTCAGTTAGATGGTCACCAACCTATGAGTAAAAATGCATCTAAATATTTTATTTTGAGTTACGATATTTTATCATATAAATTCATTGTTCAATTTATAAATGTTTCAATAAATGACCACTTATATGGCAGAATCTTTTAATAACGACATTTGTCAAACTATATAAATATTTCATCAAAGTGAATTTTAAAGATCAAAGTAAAAATATCGTAGCATTTTCCATAGGTTTTGTATAAAATGCTATTGAAAGGAAATGACACACTATAATGGAATCCACCAACAAAATAAACACAAGAACAAGTGACGAGTACAAGACTAGAATAAAATATAAAGATTTATATGCCCAAGCCCTAACTCCGCGTAGACAAGTCCGGTCTTCGCATCGGCGGCAGACCCATGCGAGGAGCTAATTCAATTACGATAAAAACTCCGCTCGAATCCGGTCGGGCGGTCCCGGCGGAGCTCCTCCGACGAAGATCGCTCGTCACCTCGCGGCGTCACACCGCGCCGCCCGTCCCGGCGCGTGCGGCTCGGCCCATTCCCATCGCCGGCCGGCCGAGCCACAGGTGCCGGCGCCGCTCGGAGCGTGCCCGCGGCGACACGCCGCGCCGGCAAAAACCACGTGTAAATCTGACAGATAGCATCTCTCTCGGGGAGTAGTGCCGGCGGACGCTCACGCTCACGCACTCGCACTCACGGCGTGGCGCGTGACAGCTTCTAGCCGAGTTGTACCGACGTGCCGCAACGCTTTTTAGATAGAAAAAATGTGAATGTGAAATGTTAAAACTATTTCAGATAACTTAATATAATTATTTTGCTACAGGAGCAAATGATATGTGTTTTGGTTGACCACTTGATAACTTTAGATGCATTATAATTTATATAAATAATTTAATTATTTTTCAAGAGGAGGCTGGTGACCATCTAACAGACCATGTCTATATCCTGGGTCAATCTTATTAATTCGGACTGTTCCCGATTTCCAACCACTGCCGCAAATTCCGCATCCATGTTGATTTTTTAATATTATTTTTAAGTACATCGATTCTAGTGGGTTTATTGATTACTAATTTATGGTTTGTATTATTGGTATTAAATGATTGATAGTTTACAGAAAGTACTCTAGTTGATTAGATATTCAAATATTTTTTTTTTTTATACATTTCTTAAATTTAAAAAGACATTTAGAATAATTATTTATATCTAAGTTTATTCAAGATGTTTTTAACATCGAATACTCGATGAAAAAAAAAACAGATGGTAAAAATGCTCATATTTAGGTGATCTAGATGCGTAATGTCAAATGTATATTTTAGATAAATATATATTTTGTAAATAAAATTAGTTATTTAAAAGTTTACAATCTAAATAAGTGTACAATCTTTATTTTATTAGTTATTTACAATCTAAGGATTGTAAATAATTTACTTAATCACGACCGTTGTCGTGCGTGAGTAAATTTCCCACCACTAAAATAAATGTACCGACTTTTATTGCAATTTACCAGATACTACGCACCGGCTGAAAATAGCGTTAAATGCTTTCAAACTACTGGGAAGCGTTACGAATATAAATACAACGTAATGGTTTTATATCAATTCATTTTAGTACGCATAAAAACTTATAAAATGTCTTAGTTTCGAAATATTCTTATTTTAACTCTCTGTTGAGTATACTCTATGAATTGTGATCCAAACAGCTGTTTTTCATTACGGTTCGATTAAGAAGTGCATCTCGGTCATCAGCAGAATGACACTCAAAAACAATAAGAAATCAACAGATACGTTAAAAGTATGTTTCAAGCACAGTGTTGACAAAATGCACTCAATTTCTTATTGATTAAAATGCTATCGCATACTTTGTAATAACGTATTAAAGGCAAGGCTGTTTTCAAAAAAGATTTACAAATAAAAAGAAGTCCATTCTTAAGGTATTGGGGCCAAGGAGCTCTAACACCCTATCGAGTGCTGCTAGCGAAGCGACCTGGTTTATGTAAAATATGTATTTATAATTCTTCCGGAAAATATTGAGTCTTTATGACAAAAAAGAGCACCGGAAGAGGTTCTGTTGAAATTATAGTAGCGTGTTTTTAACGAATAGGGATATGTATTTATATGGATAGGAAACAATAGGGCATGTAAATTAAAGGGTCTGTACTATTAGCACAAAGCATTCTTATATTTACCAGCTGGTAAGAATTTGTATTTCTTTTTAGTAAAATGATGACAAATACGTGATATCTAGATTGAGAAAAATTACACCTGTTTCTGAACAGTTATCAAAGTAAGATATTTCAAGGTGTAGTATAATGATATGACGAATGAAGAAAGACAAACGCCGTTGCAGGGAGTGTATTAAAACATGTTGATATGATTTATAGAAATAAATTAACGATTTTCAAATGATTGTATTGGGAATAGAAACATTCTAATAGAATATTTAGCGTGTCAAGAGAAACTTGTCATGGTGCCTCTAATATAATATTTAAGTAAGAAATATTGCACCAAATATTGTGTTGCCGGCAAAAAAGTACAACGCATCTATTTCAAATTTAAAGTTAATCACGACCAAATTAGCAAAAATAATGATCATTCATGAATAATTAATTAAGTTTATGATTAACTTTCATAGTGATTGCTTAGTCAACTTAGTTACTTACTTTTGAAAAAATCAAAAAAATAATGCCTTATTGAAGTGCTAACTTCATACATCCTATACAAATATGTTTAAAAAATAATAATTTTAAAATATATTAAAGTTAAGTATCAATCAGTAAATGATATCAGTTCAGGCGTGCGTATAACATACGAGTAGGCACAAGTAAAGCTTCATTGACTTTATTTTAAATAAGAAAAAAACAATTACTAAATGGCAATAGGATACAGTACACATTAGCAGCAAATCAGAACACCGCATGCTTTTAAATACATTGTCACATATATGAAATAAAAGTATACAAAAATAGATGTATAATGAAATTAAAAGAAAACTTGCACTGTTTGCACTTTAAAATGTTGCATATAATATTTTTGGTTAAGTATTTTTGATAAATAGCATAAAGGTTTTTGAGTGTTTATCAAGAAACTGTATGGCCAGTTTGTAATCACACTGCATGCTAGTGTTGTTGTAGTAATAGAATCTCTTTGTGATCCGTGCGAATACATAAGATATGTAACTCAAGGAATTGTTCCGTACGAGCGCCCTGAGAACACACATCATGATATATAATGTATGTGCATTATTATAATGGTATAAGATTTATTGATTCTAAACGGTTCATTCTGCTGTAACATACGATACACAGTATGAAATCATAATCAGTCAAACAAAATATATTATCTTTTGCAAAATTATTAACGTTTACATCAAATCTCGTAACATACGAGATGGACGACCTGCAATTTTGTCGCTCGCAACCATAATAATAATAAATTTGCAACAAAACTAAACAGCGGCAAGTTTCGCGTAGAAATTTCTCTACAACATGCAACTTAACATTACTGTTCGGTGCTGCACAAAAAGAGGACACGGGAAGGGTTGGAAAGAGCTCCTGAAGTAAAGCCCAACTTATAATCATTTACAAAAGAAAAAACAAGAAAAATCATAATAAACCACCAAAAATATATCATTGATCGTGTCCAAACTTTCAGATTATTAGGCATTAATTAAAATTTAACTTTAGTTCGTTGTTTTTATTACTGATGATATAATATTCTTTGGATATTTCAAGTGATTCAAAATAAAATTGTAAGATTATTAAACGCTTGTAAACTAATCTGCAATAGACTCAGAAGTTTTCATATTGAACTAAAAATATTTAAAAAAGTCATTTAAATACCTCTCACACCAAGCCGAAGGTACAAATACTTTTTTAACGTTTTACAACAAATTTTACAGATTAAACTATTTGAATTAATAACCAACTAATCGTACGTATAATCTTAGATTGCACACAGAGTTTCAGCCGCTTTTAATAGTTCCGAATATGCGAGGGTTGGTGCTTCCGCAGTTGACATTTATTTAAATAGGTACTTATCGATTTTATAAACACATCAGTGAATAGAAGCATCACATTCACAAAGTGATTTGAATTTTTTGAACGGTGAAAATCTTTAAAGCAACTAATAATGACAAAAACCCAACAGACGGGAGGTAAGGGTAGTGAAACGCATACATCTGCAAAAATCTCACAATGTAAAATAGTCTACAACTTTCCAGACAGGGCACGGCCACCCCCGTCACAATAGATTCCCGGATTGTTTAATTTTTACAAGTTGCGTTTCAACTTTTAACAAGTAATTTCGACAAATTATTGCCTAGCACTTATGATATTTTCCACCGTGATGGTACAAGTTTATTTGTTGTATGCAAAAAGAAAAACTTTCATCAGGGAGTTAAATATGCAAGAAAAGTGTATAAATCTCTGCATATCCTCATGCGAAAATAATAATATTTGATTACAAATATTAACAATAGCTAAGAGCTAAGGAGCTCAGATTTTAGACTTTAATTTTGTTGGATATCGGCATGCTATAAAAATTTAAACGACCAGTTAGATTTGTAGACTATGAAAATATAAAAAAACTACAATGCTTAGACAAGAAGTTATAAAGGCAATTTCTAACAATTTTCGTAATTTTCTTCCGACCTAATCAAAAATTTAGCAACATATGTCGTGGTTTCTATTCGTGTTTTGCATTATTTCATCGATTTTCGAGTATTCTAAATCTAACAGTACAAGAAAAAATGGTAAATCTACAACGCATCATTAAGTCATTAAAATTACAGAACATTTAAATAATGAAAATACCGGTCGAAAACCTTTCAAACAATCACCGTTAATAATGCTAGTGCTTGTATGCGAGTGTCCGATATGTAAGAAGTGTCGCTTATTGTAATGATATTGTTTGTTACGGAAACAAAGAAAATTTAAATTATGTTTAGTGCACCTTCGTGAAAAGTAGTACAAAACCTATATTTGTTTAAAATCAAACACAATATTTGTTTCTAAGTAACATGTTAAACATTTCCTTTAATAAAGTAGTAATTTAAATAATAAATGTTGTTGCGAGAAAATTACGCTGTTTTTATTGAAATATTTTTATAAGTTTGCTATTTGTACACGTTTTTATATTGTTTAGCCAACTTTTTTTATGTTTGCGATTTATGTTGAAGTATTTATTTTAAGGTAAATTCTTCAGAAGAAACGTTTATGTTACATTATGAATTTGTTGGGCGAATGTTTGAGCATATTTTTATTTAAGTATTGATTTATGTTGCTTATTAGAATGATTTCAGTTTTTTTTATATTTAATATTGTTTAGCACGAGTTGGAACATTATTATGTTATTAATTAATGTGATTAATTGAGAAATATCGCATGCCCAGAACTATATTTATTTACGGGTTTATTATTGAAACGTGATAATAAACATTAATTAAAATATTTAATATTTTTATTGATTTAATCACCGCAAATAGGAAATTTATGACAAGTATTAGTCGTCGCGGCTTTTTTAAAAACATTAAACGTAAAGATAACACGACCATAGAATAATGATATGGTATTTTGGTTTCAGTCCCAAATCAAATTATGTAACATATTCTGTTTCTAATTTTAAGTGGTTCTATTTTGACTTTGGCTAGAATTAGGCAGCTGTAGGATTGAGTAGGAAAAGAGATAACATGTTTGGCATTGCGCTCTGCTGCCACCTGAAATGGTCCTTATTCTTATCCCAGGTCAATAAGAATTGAATATGTGATTATATATATATATATATCTGATTTTTAATATTTTATATGTTTTGAGTTTTTCAACATTTATAATCAAACAAATGACTGTTACTAAAATAACCAAGAACCTTTATAAAAAAATGGTCCGTGTTTTCTTATTTCAGAATGTTGAATTAAGTAATAAAATAGCTACATTCGAGTATAAAAATATTAGGGTTAGTAAATGCAATTCTTCTGAACTTTACTTATTATCGAAGGTATGACGCGACAATAACAATGATTTTTGACAGTAAATACAATATATTTCATGATATGTGTAAGTGATTTTAAGCTGTTATTTATAGGGTCTGACTAAGGCAAGGCTTCATTCGAGGTCCACCACCTTTATAATTTGTATTATGTTTGAGATGTTCCCTTCTCTTATATTTATAAAAAAAGAAAAAATAAGAGTCAAACTCTATTATTTATGACCAGGAAGACAGCGGTGGTTATCTCAAATCTGTTTTTGTTAGTACACGAAACGTAAGTACACAAGATATTTCACGCCCCAGTTGTATACCAATGTTCTCTCTCTTCTAGAATACAAGTTATTGAAGCCCACGAACGGGGAGATTCTCTAACTCGAACCATCAAAAGAGATATATCTTTATTCAATTACGTTCAAAATTAATAATAACAATAATTTAAACTTCTGTTTGTATTTAAAGATCGCCACCACCGAGGTGGGTTTTTTAATTTTTTATTCAAATATAAATTACTGACGCTATTATACGCCAAAAAGAAACTACGATACAAAATCAAGGGACGCGGTATTGTTTGGCGTAAAAAAAATGGTTTTTATCAAGTGATAAAAAGCAAAAATATAAACTTGATCCAAGTACACAAAAGGTCCGTATAATTGAAGGAATTTTTATTACAATTTCTATAATATCGCTTTATGACTTTGTTATCTGAGTTTTTTTTTCATTTAGTATCATTTATCACGTTTCTTTATACCGACAAGCCGTTACTACTAAAATGTACTAGTGCAAATAGGAGTTAAATAAATTCAACGTTACATACTAGGAAATAATAAAATGTGTCTAACTCCACGTATCTTATCTCGTCGGTGCGAGTGTAATATAATACTGCCAGCTCACTCCGCCGGTCTTCGAGTAATTAAACTTATCTTAATCCAATATAATAAATAAAATAAATAATCTCCCCCTAAAATAATATTATGCGGGCATCATCAAAATATTTCTTCATCCCAGGGTTACATCAGAGACGGCCGCTGCGCTCAGCGCGGCCCTCCTCGCTGATTAATTCTGTAGCTCCAGTGTCGCGGGACTTTCCACGAATTCAACTTCTCTTTATACGGCGGAGTAAATAATCAACCCTGGAATAGTAAATGCAAGGCTGATCGGCGTCTCCGGCCCGCCGAGGAGTGAGCTTAGCGCAAGCTTCGGCTTCTCTCGAGCCTCGGATCTTCGGCGACTCGACCGTCTTCCTCCGCGGGCGCTCCGCCGCCGCCGGTCCCGCCGCCGAGCACTTCCCTCACCCTTTCACACTAATATATATATATATATATATATATATATATATATATATATATATATATATATATATATATCTTTGCACTTAAAACATTCCGAACGCTGATTTATTATTTTACATTGTGTTAAGTAATATGATAATGACATTAAACGCGTAATACCCGCCTACTGAATTAATAAAATCGGTTTTGAATATTCCAATAAAATGAATGTCAATACTTTTTTAAGAAACAAAGTAACAAAAAAAGTATATTTATATTTTATTTGCGATAAACATCTTGACGGCATAAAATAAATCTATAGTTAGTTTACATGAGTGTTTAAATAATAATATGACGATTTGCTTATTTATTACAGCTTAAAGGTGAGTATTTAATAATAGACATGTAAAGAAAAAAAAAAAAAGGAGATATAAAATAATGTAAAAACCGGATACCTACGAAAATACACGCGACCTTCTCAGTTTTTTTTTTGTAAAAACTATATTTCTCATATATTTAAAGAAAAAAAATGCTCTTCCTAAATATTGCGATGGAATTTAAAACAAAAGACACATAATTAAAACTCCATTTATATATTTTTTATTGTTATTATTGAAATAGCATTTTAGATCATTAATGATTCAAAAACCGTATTTTATTCACAATCGAGAGAATTTTTAAAAGTGCAACAAAGACACGAAATTGATCTAATTCAGTTTTGATGTATTGAATCATATTTATTTATTTAAAATATATACATACTTATTAAATTCATTCTTAAATAAATAAATAATACAATTATTTAATGATTTTTATTGAAAGTTGGTTTGATACATCATAACGAAGTGAAGTTTTAGTGTTGAAGCCTTCAGAAGCGAATGGTTGTTTTCCGGTTGTTCTTCTCGGTAACGTTTCGGTCGCACACGATACATTTTTTTAAATTTATCGAAGCAATCATTTATAACGTCGAAACAATATTTCGGTTATTTCATCAAAAGAAGTTTGCAGGGTTCGGTTTTGAGTTTGTTTCAAGCAATATTTGGCTATCAGCCGGAGCAACCCGGCGAATGCAGACTTATATAAAACATAAATAACAAATATACGACCCCTCAAATGGAATATTGATTTTTTTGTAGAAAGAAAGGTTCTTTAAATTATTTACAAGAAAATAATATTGTATAATCATATTTGAATCTGAGGCAATACACAAGTGCCTGATTATTTCGAAATATCTCTTTTTTAATCCAAAAACCATTCTTATTGGAATAATATTTATGAATTTAAACTCAAATATTTTAATCTATCTTACCTATCAGCAAATCAATGACTAAATAAGGAAAAGTAGAATTAAATAAAAACGAGAGTATTGCCGAACTGCATAGAATATATTTGTTTGCGAAGTGATGCTAATCGTGTCACTTTGAATAAGAATGCAAAAAACATTACAAGAATCTAGAAGAATACTTGATATTAGAAGACCGATGATTGATTCAGCCGTCTGAATTGCGGATAGTTGAAATTGCTTTTAAAGAATGCCGGAAGAAACATTCCCTTCTTCTGGTAGCTGAGAATTTTGCACCTATGTAAAATCATGAAAAATAAATTCATTTCATCACATTGAGTTTTTTCAATTAGCTACCGATAAAATAAAAACAGAAAAGATCATCCAAGCGATGCTCGCATCGCTTGACAATTTTTTTTAGGTTACTAAAAATAATATTTGCCGTGCCTTGGTTTCGGAACTCTTTACACTTTTTTATTTTGGTCTAGATATTTGCACTTCGTTAGCATTATTCACCTGAGTATCGTTCAAATAGTACTCCGATTGAGACTTTATAAATATGGATATCTCTAAAGAGTCGGACGTATCGAAGCGAGTCATACACAGAATCCGCAAATTTAAATAAAAGGCAAACGTAAAGTAAATGCAGAAAAAACTTATTATTTCTTGCATTCGTTAGTTATGCAGATTTGCTACTTAGTTTGTATTATATATTTCATTATACTGCACTATTCAAATAGACATAGCTTATTTTCATTTGAATAGACTTGAAACGTTTGCGCAGTATTAAGTTTAAAATATTTTAATAAATATTGTTGTAACAGCAGTTACCGCGGCGCATCCCGGGTAATTTATTATTCGTTTTCGTTGACAAACTTCTCGCTGTGTTTTCTCTAACTTTATATCACTGGCGCATTGAATGCGGAGGGAGGTAAAGTAAATACAACTGGCAGACATTTTGAATATAGATGTTCAATGAACCGGAGCTGTTTGCTTTTACGTATTCCGTGCAGTTTGAGGCGCTCTCGAGAGAAGTAACTCCTCCGCCTCTAACATAACATCTGCGGCAAGCACCGCGCCGCGCCGAGGACGTCCGCAGATTGAACGATAATAATCCATAAAAATCTCCATTCCCTCTTCACCCGAATCGTCATTATCTTACAGTGACTTTCTTGGCAATTTCGGCCGGCCTGAGGTGAGCGGTGACGGTCTGCGCCGTCACAAATAAGACAAAATGTTAATGCAGCGAGCACGAGAGATGGCGAGGGCGCGGGGAGGTGCTCCAGAAGGATGTTCAACAGATGCTCGATAACGAATTTATCGCTCTCCCAGCAACGTCACTGAACTTTTTTACATCATGTTTTTCTATTTTATTTGAATAAATTTATTTTATGTGAAAATACGTCCGGTAAAATAATCATTTAAAATTTCTAATACTTCAATGAGATATCCGTGAAAATAAAAATATTAACTTAGATGTCAAACAAAAAGGATCTGGGATACATCGGGCAGTGCGAGGAACACAAAAGACAACACTCGTGCGGAGGACTCACCCTCTCCTCCTCGCGGATCATCTCGGCGATGCCCGGCTTGATCTCCAGGTCATCGGGATGCAGCGGGCCGGGCGGCACGAGCGGCGGCAGCGGCGGCAGGTTGGCCAGCGGCACGCCGGGCGGGCCGGATGACGGCGAGCAGCGCGGGCTGGGCGGGTGCTGGCGCTTGCGGAACTTGGCGGCCGACGGCTCGCCGTCGGCGCGGGGGGCGCGGTCCGGTGGCGGAGCGCCCTCGCCGAAGGAGCCGGACGCGGCGGCCGCGATGTCGTGCTCCCCGTTTATCTCGGCCAGGCCGCGGATCTTGAGGAGGTTCGCCACCTTCAGCAGGGGCCCGATCTGGTCCTGCGACACGTTGATCTCTCCCTTGTACATGAACTCTACGGCGGCCTTCAGCTCGGCCCACTGAATGTCGCGCATTATGACGATGGGGTGTCGGCAGGGGTTCTCGCAGAAGAGCGTCTGGAAGTAGGGGCTGCAAGCGGACAGCACCATCTTGTGAGCCTTCATGCTTCGGCCATCGCAGGCCAGGGTGACGTCCACGAAGGACTCGCTCTGCAGCAGCTCGTCGAACACGTTGGTGAGGTTGCTCTGGTAGTTGTTCCAGCGCAGGCAGAACTGGGGCGCCGTGACCACGTCGGGACGCTCGCAGTCGGGCCGCGGCGTCGGGGGCGCCGGCGGCGCGGGAACCTCGGGCCTCTCCTCCGAGAGCATGGGGCGGCCGCGCGGGGGCTCCAAGAACTCGCGCCCGTCGACAGGCCGCGGCGTCGGAATCTTCACCCTCGGAACCGCATCCGCGAAGCGGGACAAGAACGGTGACCTATTAAAGTCGACAAGGGAACCGCGTTCAGCCAGCTTGAGGATGGGCGAGAGCGAGCGCGGGAAATCGAGCCGGACGAATCGGTCGCGGCGGTTTGTTTTGATCGGGATCGCGTGCGGCGAGGGCGGCGGGCGGCGGCCGGGTGCAGAGAGACGACTGCGTGCGGGCGCGGGAGCCGGCGGACTGAGTCGCGGAGGCCGGCGCGCCCCGCGCGGCCGCCGGCGAATCACCGCGCGCTCTCCCCCTCCAGGGGGCCTCGATACCTTTTAATGCTGCTCCGTACGACTGCTATATCAATATGATATTGTATCGATCGTGGAATACTAATATTGTGCGAGTGCTCGCGATTTAGGCCTACGTACGTGGCAGACGATGCAATTGTTGTCGATCGCGTATTTTCAAAAGGATTGAAGAAAGTTTCAAAAGTTGGCGGGGGAAGATCTCCGCGCACCGATCGGGCGCCGTCGCGACGCTCAGAGCCGGCCGAGCCTCCGAGGGATTCAACTTTCAGCAGCATCCCGATCTGTCTTTCAGTACCTGAACCGACGTTCTTTCTTCAAAATTAAAACCAACATTACGCATGCCTATTTGTACCGTCGGATGCAAACGCTCATCAAAAATGTAATTCTTTAAATTTTATAAATCGGGAAATAAATGAAGCATACAAAATATACATTGGAAAATCATCTTTGCAAAGATCTATCGATCGATGTGCCGGTAAATTAATTTGCAAATCAATTTAACTAAAATGACACCTGATAATATTTACCGACACTGTTTACATGCAAATAAGCATTAATTCACACGAAGACATGACAAAAATATTCATTCGCTGCGCACAGCCGACTGCGTATGATCGTTTGTACAATTTAAATACATTTTAATGTTTAGGTTAATGATATTTTTTTATTGCCGCCCGAGCTGTAAAACGAACGCGTTGTTCTATAAAAGTTCGTACGGCTACAAGGCTAATAAAACCCAACTAGATGATGCTCTGCACTGGGGAACATAAACGTTAATTATACCGTAGACGACTCGCGTACTTTGATATAATATAACCATAAATAAGTTTTATGATTTTATATAAAAAAGAACCCTCGATCAATTTGAACAACAATAAATGTTCGTTTTCGGGTCTGGAAGAGGAAGTGGGTGGGGCGAGCTTTACTTCTTCAAATTGGCCTTTAAAATATTCTTCTTTGAATAATATATTATATCAGTACGTAACTTTATTCACAACAATTGAATAGTTTTGTACCCTCCTAGTGGGGACAGTAAACTACAAACATGCAGAACTACCTTTTAATAATATGTACAATAAATTTACAATTGCACGGCACGAGAAATACAGTACATTTCAATACATATTTGTAGACTTTTAGTATTAAAATACTACTCATATTTGTCGTACTTTAATGTATCATCAAACCTTTCATACTTTCTTTTCAATTCTTTCATTATTATTCTTAAACTTTTGTTAAGAAAAAATCAGAAGTATTTTAGTTAAAATTTTAAATTCAGTTGATCATTACAGTTTTAAAATGATTTTTTTAATGATAATTACATTGTAACTTTACTTGTGAATTAGATATTTTTAAATACATTGGCATAAATATAATTTTCTTAATTTGTTTAGTTCTATAAAATATACATTTGAATCGAAATTATAAAAGAATGTAGTATATATTTTTTTTAATATTGATTTAATGCGTTTTCGAAAGTAGATAATTAAAAGTGCATCAACCACCCTTAGAATAGATTAACCCCAGCAATTTTGGTCTCCGAGAGCGACTCACGCATAGTTTACCTATTTCTTCCTAACAGCTGAGGCACAAGTGACACTTCACTACTTAGGGGAGTTTCGAAATTGCTACTCTCGTACGTATTTGATTCCATATCAACTAACACGATTGATTTATATCTGAAGATTTAAAAAATAAGGAGATGGTTATTAATAAACCGAGAAATATTATTAGTTGCAATTTATATTCAAATCAACATTAAAACCTTTAGGCATAGTCTGGCAACTTTCTGACAGGTCTCGCGACAAGTTTTGGTTAGGGAGAGATGTATGCTCCACCGTTTGCTTTATATATTGTATTTAATGTTTTAAAAAAGTAATTTTAATTGTAATATATTGATTTAAATACTTTAAAAAATTGCTAACAATGCACTGAGTAACATAGTAGTTGTGATATATTGTAATATTCTAATAATGTTTAGTTTAAATAAGTTATAAAACTTCCCAATATAATTTTATTTTATATTATAATTGTAACCTTAATCAATTTGTATGTGAGATTAACGTTATTAAACACCAGAATTTCAAGAAAAAAAATAATTTCAAATCATGTTAGCAAATGAAGATTCACATCAAAAATAAAATAAAATAATTATTTGCTCCATAGTTATCTAGAAATCAAACAATTTATAAATAAATCAACTGATTTGGCTGGACCGTGTATATATTGTTTTAAGAATACTCTGCATGCTTATTGTAGAGTTAATAAAACTATATCAGATTTTACAAAAAAGAAAACTAAAAAAAACCATCTGATATGCAGGTTTTCTGTGATCTTCATGAATAAGACGCTGTGGGGTAAAAGTGTCGAGTAACAGCCCTCACCCAGCGATCCTCTCGAACTCACCTCCTACCAACTCGCCTGGGAAGTGCGGCACACTTTTGTCGACGTGTCCTTTTGAAGTCCACTTCCAGCAGTTTACAGAAAAGAAAACGTTATATTCATTTTTTGGAATTTTTGAACATTGCTTACTAGACAAGTACGAAAACTTATTCCATAAAAATACAAACTACTGACAATAGCATCAAATCTATCTACAGTGCATAGCGTTTTTTGAAAATATATAAATGGGCTTTTACACACGACATAATATAACCGACAATGCAATGTAGCACTTTCATTCAACTTTATTTAATTTTTCATGAAAAGTAGTGACGATAGTGCTACTACACTCATTCGATTTAACGCTGGGTGCTATCGGGACGTCTAGGGCACTTTATTTAAGAGAAAATAAAAGTGATACAGCTTTAATATAATTCAATTTAATTTTAAGTAGAATATCGAATATTTGTCTTAATTGCTTTATTATTCGGATAGCGCAGAATATAATATGTATTCCGGCCAGACGGGGCCCAGCATACAATGCCGCACTAAACAATAAATTCAACCTTGATATTTGAATAATATCAAAATGACTGAATGGACAGAGATATGCAAATCAAAACAGAAAGCGAACATCGCGAGAGCAATATGTAAAAATATTAAGAATATTCCGTCGGCCGAATGGCAACATCGTACCGAATTCGCAGGCTGAACATTCTTCGGGAACTTCGGGAATTTTGCAACGATATATACAAGTTTGTCCTGAGGTGCGACGTGGAAGCGCGTGTCCGTATCTCAGATGACGAATACTGAGAAGTGATAATTATTTCTATATTTGAGCTCAGAGCCTTAAGAATCTCTTTTTACGCTGAACTACAATTGGAGGGCATTATTTGTTTGTCACTATAAAAGAAATCATAAAAAAATTATCGGTAACTCACTCTTACCCTTGATTTTATCAAATTAAAAATCCAATAAATAAGCTTTTAGGTTAAAAAAGTTAATAATAAAAAATCAATAAAATTTATTGGTAACTCATTCCTACCCTTAATTTTATAAAATTAAAAACCCTGTAAATATGTTTCAGGTGAAAAAAGTTCATTATTAAAAAAGACGCACGACTCAATCTAAATAGTACAAGCTTTTTATTTTTATAATTGTCAATATAAAATAACTTTTGATGTCAAAATTTGTCATTGGTTTTACAAAGTGTGGGAGCTGGAGAATATTAAAAAGATTATTTAATATATATTCTCAAAACTTGTATATTGTTGAAAAAGCCCTGTCTCTTAATATAGCACTCACTTTATCTAAAGTTCTACGCGAATTGTACTTCTCTCAGTTTTGTTGGTAATATTATTATTATGGACATATTAAAAGCAATAAAAATAACATATCTAACAAATAAGTCAACCAAACTTAACATGTGAAAGTAATGTAGGTAAAATAAACTCTTGTCAGACATATTTCTTAATAAATAAGCTTATTTTTATGTCTTAATAATAGTAAAAACATAATAATTAGTAAATACTAAGAATTGTTTTGAAAAAACCTCGCATTGTGAGCACAAAACTGCACCGAGAAAACCATGAATTGTTTTTCTTTTATAATATAATTTCCACACAACTTGCAAGGCTTGCGTCAGTTATAATGTATATTAAAGATTAACAGTTATGGGTTATTTAATTTGAAAAGTATACTTAAAGTAATGATACCGCGATGCTTATTAACTCATACTTATTATTTACCCTAAATTATAAAAATAAATAAAAGTAATTGGGCCCGATGTGCGAATTGCTACATTTTAACCGACAGCAAGTTCGACCCCAACATTTCTAAAATGCTTTCGATTTCTACTCCGCAGCCCTATAAGAATACTCGACTTGTATTGTATATGATGAGTTTAGCTTCGTATTGAAGTATGTATGTGCGCGAACTAGGAGTGGATGGATATACACAGGCGTACATACCCATGTAAAATTACTGTTTACATTCAACCCGCTACGACGAGTATTTAATTGCCTTTTGTCAGCTCACTTAAAAAGCAAATTTAAATAGAAAAATATGATAATTATTGTAGAAAACTGTAATAACTATAATGCCAGGAACATTGTAGGCAATAAGGTAAATTGATCACAAAAACAAACTAGACGCGTATTTTTAAGTACACGGTAGGAAAAGGTAAAAAAAAATAATTCTACAACTTTGAGCTTTTCTAATTAGTGATGCTTAACTTTTTTTTTTAATCATATATGTTAAATTTTCATAAGTATTGTGAAATATATTCTGTAGGATATATTAACATTATTATTATTGTTACTTGTATATATGTAAATTTATATGTTAATATATCCGACAGTATATATTTTATACAATTATATATATATAAATATATATATATATATATATATATATATATATATATATATATATATATATATATATATAATTGTAATAACTAAGTTCGTGGTGCTGAGACGCAAAGGGCACGGTGTGTTAATGTAGGTGACAAGCCCTAAACTAGATGAAGTAGCGGCACTAAAAGGTAGTTCGGGGATCATGCACGACACCAATTATTATGATCGGGCGAGCGAGCGCCCCGTATGGCGGCGCCGGCCATACCTACGCCAACACACGTATAAATATAATAAAGGACACTAGTTGTTGGATGGTATTTAAATACGTGCAAGTATATTATAAACCTTCATAAATATTTATGCGCCCAGGGCAGGGGCGTGCGGCCAGCGCTCCGAGAAATATTTTTGTATTTTTTTTATGTTCTCTTATTCCTGCAATGGTTCGTACGTGTTGTAATTATTTCCCCTAAAAATAAATAAATACATTGTAGATATTTGACATAGACCTTTTCTACATCTAGTTTATGTAATTGGAATAAGTAGCAAAGTTTTACTCGAGTAGTTTAATAATATCATATGATTTTAATATCAGTAACAGTATAAAATAGTTTTATTGTGTAGAAATATAACATTTTTGTGATAACTTAGGAATCTAGTATTGCATATTAAATTTTGTTATTATCTGACAATGTTTTAACCTTTAAATACATGTATAAAGAGTTTTAAAATTATTTATTGTGTGAAAAAAAAAAACTTATATTTCATTCAATAAAAAAAAAACGATCAATCGTTTGTACTTGCAAAGCTTGGCAGTTGCAGACACATTGATGCTGAAGTGGAAAATTGACTTATAAGTAAAAACATAAAAATATATTTACTAATCAAATTGTCTACATTTCTAGAATTTAATCAAATTTTTAACGCCTCGTTTCAATGATTTAACTTTTATGAGTTGGGTTTGTGTTTAATTTGAACAATTTAACGTGTGTTAAATTTATTAATTATTAAAACTATAATGAATATTAAAAGGTTAAATATTAGTTTTAAAGGACTAAGGTTCTATTCCATCGACTTCGTGTTAAATGGCATTTACAAATTTAACAATTAACATTGTGTGGTCTAGTGCGAAGCATGTATTCTAACATCGAGTCTTCATGTGTGTGCCTTTTAAATTGACGTCATATTTGATACAATTTAATAAAGCATAATCCATTTAAAGCTATTTGAAAGCAAGCGAGCTAGCCTGCCATGAACACGTATAAGAAGTCGCAGCGTCAAACTTTCATACTTATCCAACCGCTCCCCGATATTAAAATATTCCAACACGAAGGTAATATAGTATATTTTTAACGTAAAATAATACGTCTAGATAATATATAAAGTAATAAAAACATTCTAGGAAAAGTCGAGACTAATTAAATGTTGATTTGTCGTATTAATGGTATATAAATCATTTAATATGTTGATTGTTTTAAAATTAAATTTATTCGTGTTTCTATCTATTCATACAACACAACTCTTCAAAAACAATACCGTCTGTATATTTTTAAGTGATTGTACATATATTGTATCATACGCTTGATATCAATAAAAACAAAGAGCCTCTTTCGTCATTGAAGATGAAACCTTAAATTGACAAAGTAATATTTAATATGTCAAATGAAGAAAGAGATTGAATTTGATAGTTGAATTTTCATATTTATCAAAAAGCAGTAAAGGTTCTACTGTTAATAATATGTTTGGTCAATATTTTGATTCCCTTTACTATTTTTTAAGTCAGTCAGAATGTAATATATAAGAAAGTGGTTTAAATGAATATTAAAATTTCATGTTATCTTTTTTATTGAAAATAATAAAAAAATAATTTATTATGATTAAAAAAAAAATACAATTTGACAGCGCTTCTAGGTTGGGTTTTTTGCATTCATTAAATATTTGGTATTTTTAAAATAAATAATAATTAATCCTACAATACTACGTCCATGGAGTAACTTCACTTCGTATCTTTTGCTAGCTCATACATATTTTATATTACATAAATTGCATTATCATATTTTATTATATAAATAGACAAAATGTATGCAAACGTTCGAAATATATTAAAATGAACCACTTAGATATTACTGTACATAAATACTCGAGCGCAAAACGATTTACCGGGCAAAGGTTCTATATTTTAATATTTGTATTGTTTTCTCGATATTAAACAAATAAGCAAGAATAACCATCGAAAATACAATTACTGAGCTATTTCAATCATGCTTCTTGATGGTTGAGAATAGTCTACCAACCAAGACTTCCACATATTTTTATTTTCTCTTACTATGTTATAATGTTTCTGTAATTTTTAATTTAAACTTAAACCATTTAAATCGTTTTCAAAGAAATAGAATCTAAGATATTTTATTTAGTTTTTTTGAGAGAATTATACTCAAGTTTTTTTATGAGTACTGAAAAATGTATATTACAATATTTTTAAATGTTTCATATAGTCATTTGATAAAAGAATTATCTCTCACAGATTTCATTATCAATTAACTACCTTATACCAATTTTAAAAACTGATTTGATAAATCCCCAGATCTTCATTACTTTTTGACAATTTTGGATGATAGTCGTTAATTCAAACAAAGTATTAAAAATTGATATCTTGCGCTTACGTTGTGCGGACTAATGCTTGTAGCTTGACCACTTACTTAAAAAAATAACACTTCATAGATATATGTTGGATCCTTACAAGTTTTTCGAGGGAGGCTTACACAGTAAGTATCTTACAATATAAATTAAATTGATTGACGGTGGATCTAATTTAAGAGATGTCAAGGTAAATGCTTACACTGACCTTTTCATTGCATATAATTAACCCAAATATTTTTTAAATTATATTCTGTAGATCACTTTAATATAGTTTAATCAAAACCAAATATTTTTGGAGACTCTATAAAAGGCATCATTACACGTAAACATTGTCAAGGTTAGACGTTTTCTTTTAATATTCAATTAATTTTAAAAAAAATTTAAAAACCAAATTTTTGGCTTCCTTTTTAAATAAATATTAATTTAATCATTGCTTCTAATATCAGGCTTCCAATAAATATGTTTGTTTCAATCATGCATTAAAATATATACACTTTGTCTTAATGACATTTTCATTGTAAAAAGGATTTTCCACGTTTAATGAACTGCGTTTTGATTGATGATGCAGCGTGAAAGTAATTGGATCCTTTTACACAGAAAAACACACCAACCAAGCATTGGCGATTTATATATTTATGTTTTAAACCATGTCGTTAAGGCAGTTAGCTCTTCATTTGGAGGATTTAAATAAACAAAACATTATGCCATGTATCTGCCGTCTAAATTTATTTATACTGTACTTGAAGCGGCTAAGTGGTTCCGCCTCGGGTCGGTTCGGTTCGGCCGTCGCCAACAATAATAGTAAAAATGTAGGGGAAAACTTAGATGTCGCCCAGTAGCGCGTGCGGCCGAGGAAGCTAGCTGGGCCACTCGTTTATTTGATCGCATAATTAAAACGCCATTTGCATTAGAAAGACCATTGTGATATTGAATGTAAATTACGATATTGAATTTACATACGTTGGTGTAATAATAGATGAATATTTTAGTCGTAATATATAACAGCAAAATTTCACTTATTAAAGCCATGTCATCTTGCTTAAGGATAATAAAAAGATATAGTATTATTTATAATTGATATATTTAAACTGAGGATAGAGCTATAATCTCTTAATATTAATAATATATGTTAATAATATTACATTCAAAAGGAAAAAAAAACGAAGTCGATTACTTCGCAGGTTGTGTAAAATCGGAAATTCTAAAGATACTAGACATACTAATGATAATCGTAAGTGAAATTATTGATTGCGATTGTTGCTTTGCGCGCTAGGGCTGGAACTGAAGGGTTTTCTCAGGCTGTATAAGTTATCAAGTACCAAGCGCATGAGTGTTTCCAATCGCAAAACCACATTTCTTGGTATCGATGAAGCACACAGAATTCAAGAAAAATAGTTAATTTATAAACCCGGAATTTTTAATTAGGTTGTGGGAATAATGCAAATGGATTATTGTGTACATACAAGCTGTTGATAAAAAAAACAGGCCTTATATAGGGCATGATGTCATAAAATTCAAATTAAAATAATTATTTTTAATGTTTACACGAAATTTACTAAACCTGTGTCAATATTAAAATGAATTTCGTCCGTATCAAATATATATCAAAACCACCAACAATGTTTTAATATTTATATATGAAAAACATTGAAAAAGTATTTATATTCGAAAAATATTTATAAATAAATATATCAAACATAGTAAATAAATAATTTTAAGGTTATTATTATACACATTTGATTTATAAAAAAAGGAAATTTTTATTTTGTTGGCAAAGTGAAGAAAAGCAAAAATGTTTACTTAAATTTGTTACTAAATAAAAATTCAAGTAAACACTATGTTTTGTTTTCTCTGTTCATATACACGAAAGACAATATCTAAACTATGGAGTTTGTATATCCAGATTGAATA
The DNA here is from genome assembly GCA_022113835.1 of Atopsyche davidsoni. NCBI lineage: Eukaryota > Metazoa > Arthropoda > Insecta > Trichoptera > Hydrobiosidae > Atopsyche > Atopsyche davidsoni. The sequence goes on along the minus strand of JAILWY010000019.1, from coordinate 1,102,123 downwards.
AATAAATTATGAATATCTCAAATATCTATGCGTATTTTATACATTATAAACATAGCCAAGCAAGCACATTTATAACAAGGTGATAAAGTTTTGTTTCTAGTCAATTACCAATTTATTTATTATAATACGCACAAGGAACATTAAATACTTATTTTATATATATATATATATATATATATAAATATATATATACTCGTATATATATATTTGTGTGAGTGTATATACTTATATATGTTTTATAGTTTATTTATATTTTTTGTGTAGTTTCGCATACATGTTTAAAAAACTCAATAAAATAGTTTCATTTAAAACTAAACCCAAACGTTAAAAAACAGATGTAATGGTAAATATATGTTGTTTAGATGTAAACTTGACTATCTTGTAATTTGTTTGAACAAGTAATATTTCATTATTATCATTAAAAATATTATTAAAGCATTCATATTAAATTACGAATTATTTTCAATCAACAATATTCTCAAGTCGATAAAATTTACTGCAAAATAAACTCAAGTCTTTAATATTAATTCAGCTGCTGAATAGTAATTAAAAATATAGTGATATTTATTTAATGAAACTTTCCGCTAACAATAACAATATATTCATGCAAACATTGCAAAGACCAGGCGTAAATATGTTGACAATTCAGTTTAATCAAAGCTTCTGCTAATACAATCACATAGACGACACTCTTCGAACACAGATATCACATCAAACTAACTCTTTTTACACAGATATCACATTGGCGTCACTCTTCGAAAACAGATATCACATCAACGACACTCATCTAGCGAAGAGATCACATTGACGGCACTCTTCGAACAAAAATATCAACCCGACGGCTTTCTGCAAACATTAACATCACATCTACCATACTCTTCGCACAAAAAAAAAACACAACAACGATCCTGGGATCAAATGTGATTTTATTTTTATTAGTCAAGTATTGTGTTTTTATTTTTAAACAATTTTGTTACATACAAATAAGTGTAATTAAAAAAAAAACACTATCGCGTTAAGAACGAATACCGCGTTTAGAAATGGGTAAATAATGATCAAGATTTTTTTTATTTATTCTTATTTTATATAATAAAAAGGTTTTCCAAAAGTCCAAAAAAAAGATATTCCCTTGTAAATTTAAAAAAAAGTCTCTGATATTTTAAGCATTAAAAAAGTAATTATGCCAGAGTTAAACAAAACAATAATAATTAGACGCGACCCGCGACAATATTTTCGATGGGTGGGGAGGGGGGCGGTCGGTCATTTTCGGTAATTATCGGAGAAAAATGGTGGCCGAGCCCCGACGAAGCCGAAAACACTCGAAAAAAAATAAATAAAAAGTAATAACGATTCTGTTGTTCATGGTATAATCATTAAAATAAACAGTCTGCGCCGGGACCGGCACTGAGACGGAGTGCGTTGCCCCGGCCGGCGCCGCGCACGCCCGGTACGCGAGCAACTCGGCGGCCCCACTTATTATAATATTGGTTTGTTGAATCTGATTCAGCTTAGTGTTACATACAGTGTTTAACACGTAGATATTTAACCGGTGGAGTTTATCAATGCTTGGTTACAAGGGAAAATTAGAGTTCTTCAATTAAAGCATCAAATATATAGTCTTGCAAGAGATTTATATAAAAACAAAAATATACTTAAGAAAGGGGATCATGCGTCATTTTATAAGTATATATATAAATATGCAAAAATGTACATACATATTTACGTATTATTAATTCTTGATTTAATAAAAAAAAGCTGTTATGTTGACCACCAATCTGTTTAAAAAATATTTGTGAACCACCCTTAAAGCTCTAAAAACAGCGGTTCCCAACACCTGTCCGATGTAGGTCGCCATTCCAAAATATTATAATAATATACGAATATTAGATATATTCGTCTACTTTCAAGTCGGTTACACTAGGGCTATCCCTCTCCTTCTGCCGCCCGCTCTTGCGTAGAGTTCTCTCCCTCTAGGTCTCTGTTTAAATTGTCTCGGTTCGGCGCCGGAATAAAATATTTCGACCTATTAAGCTGGTACTACACTGCCGGCGAGGCAGCCCTTCATCAACTATAAAATAGTACTCCACATCGTTTGGCCCCGCTGCTGCTTTCATCTGATATCAATACCTACGGATTTGAAAAATATTGTTTCTTGCTATCTTATTTAATTATTTCAAAAATATATTATTTTTTCTTGTTGAGGGACAAGGCATTTGATTCGTGAAGATCCATTATGCGTTTTGCAGATGCATAACTAAACTGAGTTTTGTTATGCATCTGATGATGACCCAGTGTATTGGGTCGAAACTAGTAATGCAAATAATTTTAATAAACTCAAAGTGAAGACAAAATACAAAGGTACTTTTATAAGATAAATTATACGTTCATATTATACCACAATTACCTGAAAGAAATGCTACACTTTTCAAATTCACAAAGAATGTCGCATGTGGTACTAAGACATTGAATACGAACCTGTATTCAATATTTTATAAGATACTTCATGTCGCGACATTTAATATTTTAAATGTACCATTCACGCTTGTAACTTAAAAAAAAAAATTGGGCTACGGGCTGTTATATTATACAGCCGAAAGTGCTTACAGACGGCTAGTGTATACTCAAAATGCAATTCGAGTGCTTCAAGTACCCGCGTAAATCTCAATGAAATAAAACCACAATCTGCTAAAAACATGATCATCTCGATCACATGGACCCAATATTAATAAATAAAAAAAAAATTATAATTGAATGTCTAGTTATTAAATCGTACCATTTAAAAATTAATTCTACAGCATGCACACTATCTACAACATTTTATAGAATTAATCAATTAAGCCACCCTATTCAATAATTTTTGAAAATATTATTAACGAAATAAATATAATTGCTAATTATTATAATTAGCTAATTATACTGTGTGTGATATTTGTAAAAATAAGTGTATTTTTCTCATAAATTTCATATTAAAAGTGTCATGCTATCATACGATATGGGTTTGAATCTTGATTGTAAAAGAAATCTGCTTCAACCTGTCAAAATCAGAATGCAATTTTATTTGGAGCGAATTTTGTTGAGTCTTGAATTCTCGGGATGAACAGATCTTTATTGAGGTTGATTTTAATTCTTTGCTCAAGCTTTTTATTAATATAACTTTTTATTATATTTACTTCATTTTTTTGAATATTTAATGTAAATTATATTCTAATAATATTATAAAAATTCAAAATGTTTGTTTATATCAAAACGTTCAATTACATTACTTATTTTCAAGTTTATCTAATGTCTTTAAAACTAAATAAATTGTTTATCATGCCTACTAAAACGAAATAATAATTTTAATTCTAACATCTACATTGTGTCAATGCCAATTAACTACGTAATGAGTTTAAATAACTTCTTCAAGATTAATAACTTTTATTGAGTTTTAATAACTTCTTTTTGATTTTATTCTTGCTGAAATATTTATCTCATTTTCTTAGTCATAGCAATCATTAATATGCCAATGTTTTCTCCCTTTTTGTTCTAAATAAAAATCCACATAACTTGAGTATCTGCCCTGGAGTATCGCGAAGCTCCTATAAAATAAAAACCACGAATCAAAAAACATTTCAAAAGCTACGCCATTTTATGTAAATATCTCTCCATTGTATCACAAATAGTTGTGATTGTAAATACAATAGTATCCGTAGGCCAGGGCGGTGTGTTTTTTTATAATTATTTGTGTTTGATAGTCTCGCGGCCGCGGCGCAGCCCTGGGATAAAAAAGGACATTCCTCGGCCGGGCCGGTCCCGGTTATTACTTTAGGACCAGTCCAAATAAAAGAATGCAATGATAATAAAATATATTTGAGTTTAGTACGGGACGGTATTATATCCGAGCTCCGAGTAGACGGAACATTAATCCTTCGATGAATGTCTAAATTCTATAGCAACCGATTCACTAGCGCAACACTTGGCCCAGCTATGTATTTACACACAAATATATAAAAATGTATATATATATATTTAGTTGTTCATGTTTATACTTATTATTTTGTATTTGATTAAAATCGAAAGATGTAATGCATTAAATTTACGTACTCTTTAAAATTGTTGAAGAAAACTATTATTATTGAAATAATAGCGTTTTTTTAGTCCCAATTCGTGACATAGAAGAAAGAGTAAATCTGCAAAGTAAATGGTGTATTAATATAATTTCGATACTCAACTTTCTTTACATTTATGTTTATAAAGTTGAATCTAAATGGAACTTTTCGTTCGTTGAATCCGAGTCGTTCCACCTGCGTCTAGATTCCTAAAGTCTTTTTTAAAATATGTCCCCAGCCGCGCCTATATTTGACTGACGCGTGTTTATATATTAAACAATGGAGCGACTCATAAAAGAAGTACAATAATATGTGTGCTTTTCATTTTTAACGACAGTATGTATAACATAATGCAGGTTGGCCGTCCTTTCAAATACAGTGCGTGCATTTCTTATGCATCCAGCGCTCTACGCACAATATACAATGCATTCATTTGGTAATGGAATTGCTGGCATATACTTTTAATTTTTTTTATTTACATATATTATTATTCTTGTAGACAAATGAGCAAGTGACAGGCTTCATTCCAACGATGAATAAATAAATAAATGTTTTATGGCGGGAATATCGTAAAAAAATAAATTTTGTTTGAATGGTTGTAAATGTATGTATTTCGCTGTTTGTTTATTGTCGTTTTTTTTCTATTCAGTTAAAAGTGTCGGCTTATCTGATAATTTTTATAAAAAATTCTGGATTGTTGCTAATAATAAAAATTATATAACGTATAAAAATCGATAGATCGGGTACTCTACTATTTAACCATTGATGTGTTCAAAAAAGCTCCTAGTGGTATAACCGGGTGTAAATGATGGAGAGTTGAAATGTCAAAAACTTACCCCATGATCACGTGTATTTTAGCAGGCATATTTTGGTGTTTTTTAAACAATGACATTGCTATTATGGTACGTGGAAATATTATCAAACAAACTCAATATTATTTTCAGTAAATATCTTTTTAAATTATAAACATTTTCCTCCAAAACGTTATTTTAACACAAAATCCTACTCTGAAGTAAGGAAACCGATTTGTACATTGATACTTGGGGGGCTGAACATAGAATTCTCTTAGCATTTGGGGTGGCAGTGTAAGTATTTAGAGTGAAACAAAATCCCCCATCAATCAACTCGAGGGTAGTCGCCCAAGGGGGTGATTCCTATGAAGCGATTAATTACTACCTCTGACCACATGTATAGTGCAACACACAATCATGTTAACTTTCGATCTTTGTATCATACAAAATATGCGACGACTAAATTTTTAACAATTTAGATTTTTTTTTTAAATAGTAGTTTTTTATATTTAATTGTTTTGGCTAAAAAAATATATAATTATAAGTTTATTTCTATAAAATTTCAATGTGACAATAAACAAGGAGTACTTTTCAAATCACAAAAGGTCATAAAAAGCACTCTTTTTCTCCCAGCACATGAAGTGCTCCGTTTATAATACGCAGTAAATTTTTACTGTACAAAATTTGCCGGAGGTCACGAAATTATTCAGTTGAATATTTGCATATACATATTTTATAAGTTAGCGAATTACTATCGGTGTTTAATTGGTAATGTTTGCAAATATTTAAAGACCAGATACTGTTGATATGAGTACATAAGAATCATGCAAACTCTTTGCAAGATAAGTATCTTTGATATCTTTAAATATTTGTGTTATTATACACACTTGAAATTCCCACAAAAAGGCGTATTGAAAATATATAGCCTGACATTATCCCGTATTTTGAATTATTTGTTGTTAAAAGAAACAAGCCAAATGTGTTTCTTATTAATTCAAAAAATTTATTCATACACGGTGGCATCGAACTGTTGTTCTCTCCTTGCAACTCAACGATGATTCCAATTTTACAGGGCCATATGCCTCCTCGTATTTTTTGTTCAATATTAATAACTTGTGTTCGGTTTCCACCGCTCCCCCGCACCACTACATGCGCGAGAAGTAATTCTGTTGCACTCACACACCGAACGCAAGCTAAATAATATTTCAACTAAAGCAAACAAATTCAATAGATATTATTCATGTACGTGCGCTGTGGGGTGACCGCACCCCGGGCTAACGTGGGATAGTAGACGCATATAATTAATCGACGAAGTCGTAAGCCATCTAAATTTTCAACAAATCAATAACTTATTTTTTACTTCAAAAAATATTTAATTATTGCGATTATTCATTTTAAATATGAACTGCATTTTAATAGAAAGAAAATTCAAATATCATTGAATAACATTGAACAAAGCTTTCAAAAAAACTTCATCATATCCAATTTTTTATTGTTGAATATCATTATTATATCTTAATACTATTTAAGTTGTTAGAATTTTATGCCTTTTTTACATTGTATTAAAAACAAAGAATCCATCTATTGAAAAGCTTAGTATTTTATTTGACACAAAGACTGAACACCGATATCAAATTTAGATGAATTGTTATTTTTGAAAAATATACTATCGGTGGACACAGTGGGCTTCTTTTACGACCTTACTGAAGAACTCTCAGGCTGTCGAATGATCGCTTGCAGTAAACTTTTCAGTTCTCGAGATATTCTGTCAGCAATCAGAACGACTATTTGTGGAAGCCATAAAAACACAAGGAATACCTTGTGATTCCGACAATCTGGCCAGGTGAGGACAAAAATGTATTTCTCATTCCGCTTGTTTCCACAAAAATAGTTATCGAATTCTAGTACTGGAAGATTTAAATTACAGAAATACTATCGTAGAACAAAATTATGTCAGCAATATTGATAAGTTATTTGTGATTTTTAATATACTATGTAGAAAATACACAAAATTTGTTTTAACAGGTTTGTTGTAATTGAAATCTTCCCTATCGATGTAATAAGTTGTGTCTTTAGAATTTTAGATTTAAAATATTCCACGTAATTGTTTCCGAGATTCAACGAAAACTTTCATTATTCTGTTGTTATTTAATGAAATAAATTTGAAAAAAAATGTTTCATCAGTTTCTTACCGATAATAAATAATCTATAGTTGATGCACTCACTTTTAAGGTTGATTTAATAAAATACTACATAAACAATTAATATGTATAGTAGTATTGGTCACCGTTATTATATAAACATGAAGTAGCGATGCAGTAGTAGAAAACTTGTCCCCATATTTTTTTATTTCTTTCTTATCAACTATCAGATATTTTAAAATTGATAGCGACTCCACAAAAATATTTAATGTATTTTAAATAATTTTTTTATACTTAAAGTACATAATATTACTTTTAAAATTATTTTCTTGTGCAAAATTTAACACACAGAACATTTAATTAGATTCCACATTCTCTACCTCAACTGCTAACAAAATACCATCCTTTGTGCTTTAAAAATTGTAAAAAGACATGTCTAGTTCGCATGCCGCTTGTTGGCCTGGAGAGCATTTAGAGAGTACCGACAGCGTCAGGGTCACAGCACTACTTACGTTAGTCTGAGACCATTGCTGATGCTCCCAGTCATAGTGCCACCAAAACACATGGACATCTAATAATAAACAGTTATCTACAGCCAATCAAAAGAACTATGTTTCGGCTAGTAAAAACTTTCAAAATTAATTCTGCCCCCCTCTCGTATGCTTCATGATCTATGCCCGCTAACAAAAACTTATTTATTGTTATATTTTATTTTTCGCATTGTGTTTTGCCCATATAAGTTTGATAAAAAAAACTTGTTATACTCACTGTCCGTGTCAGTTGACTAAATCAATGTTTCACATACATGCCACTGAGAAAAATTTGTCATTATTTCTTTAGCGGTAATTTCTTGATATTTTATAGTTATAATTGATTATAAATGGATTTTGATAAAAACGAAACAAAAAAAATATATTTGTTTGACTTTTGCTATTTTTCCATTTGATATTGAATTCGATATAGAGAATTACAATGAACTATTCAAATTCAGCATTAGAATTTTAAAAAAGTCAGTGTCTTTTTTTAATGTTACCACGAGTTATGTAAAATTGAAACAAAGCAGATAATAAACAAGCAAGTTAAAATAAATATAAAAATCAGCATGCAAGATGGAAAAATACGCTTCTCTGAGGCCCAGGACACTTTTCTGTTCTTGTTCTCTCTAAAGCGTATTGTCTGCTTTTCATCAAAAGAAACCATACGATTAGCGAACCTTCCACCCATTGTATGTCCTCACCGAACACCATACGTGGTTGATATAGTTTTTGAAAAAACTTTCAGTGCAATCTTTTCAAAAAAACGAGTCAAAGATGAAACTTTTTTTTTATTCAATAAACGGATACAATCAAGAAACAATGAGAAACATCCTTTGTTTTTTCCTTCGAGATTCGTGACTGTACCTCTTGACTATCGCAGTCTGGTGACTTAATACATTTCATTACCGTGGTCTTGTTGTTTGACCAGAATGTAATTTTGAATAACCTTTTGAAACAAATATTCTGAGATCATTTAAATTTTATAAAGTAATAAATAAATCAATTTTATCACTAAGCACACACGATAATAAGGTTTATTCAAAAATTCTGATGATACATTGAATCATTTTATAAGTTAAAAGGGTTTATTTGTCGTTTTGTTTCTGTTTTTATATCTAAAACCAACGATCGATTCTGTAAACGTTTGATGCAAATCTTTTGTGTATTTATGATAGTATATTATTGCTAGCTGGATTCATACATTTTCCAGTAGAGAAATAATAAGAAATAATAAATATCTAATATAAAATAAATGGACATTTTTATTAAAATATTTGAGAAATTTGTAAAATCACAATGAATTTGCGCCGTTGAATATTGTAAAAAAAATGTAATTTTCGTCTGGTATTATAGGTTTTAGCGCGAGTTTTTCTGGTGGTACTATACAACACCAGTCTAGGCACACACACGCAGGCGGACACTCACACAAGCGTAGCCGGTCTGCCCGGAATCAATTTTTATTATATAATAAATTAATATGAAATTTATTAGGCCAGAAGATGCGGGCGGACGGTAGACCGGCGCTGCCCGGCTCGCTGTACCTCCTCGGAGCATCGAATGTTCCAGACAAATCGCTTTTTATATTCATATAACACGACCACATCGACATGCACGATTTTGTCATCACTTGCGATACCGAACTTTTTAAATTGATGGGATTATTCTTAAGATTGAATTATAATGCAAATCCATTTAAACCTTTGACTGCGTATTGAATTAAACATCAATTCACTACTTGGTATTAAATTTAAAATAAAGGCACAGGCTTTGCAAAAACACTTTCGAGTTCTTATATTATATATGTCAGCTGAGTTGCAAATGATTAAGAAAAAATAATATCTTGAATCGATTTTGTAATTTCATTCATTTATCTTGAGATTTTACCTTGGGTAATTATTCGAAAATTAACCAATTCACTTGCTAAAGGAGATATTTCATTTTCAGTTATGCTAACTACTTGTTTTGTATATTTAATTAAAATGTATTTATTAGTAGTAAGAATTCTTTAAGCATTGGGTGTTTTCGTCTTGTATTCGTATTTAATATCCTACGTAACTTTCGAAGGAAAGCTTTATTTAACCGTATTCCAGGCAGTCCTTAAATAATATTCAAATGCTATTACAAAATACAGTAAAAATAAAAAATACATAATTATCTGAAAGCAATTCGGGCACTGGCGCGGAAGACTCTCCGCATCTGACCCCTACAAGAAGGATAGCACATCTTCTAATATAACTTGCGAAAGCCTGTTTCTATTTAACAGTTCTGAATTGGTATCGAGGGGTGTTGCAAGAATAGGGAGACCGTGGCAAATAAACTTAACGTCACCTCTAGAATACAATATTTAATATTAAGGACACTAAATTTAATAAGGAGTTATTTTATTTTATTTTTTTAAAAGTTTTTTTAGAGTTTTAACCCTTGGTGATTTATGAAAATGATTTCAGATAACCATCGGATAATTAGATACAACACTTTATACTATTATCGATTTTCTATAATTACAATAAGAAATATCTTTTCCCTATCCAATAAGACATTTTATTTTGAATATTTGAAATTGTTGAAATTATAAACCGATATTTTTCAAAAATTTTTCGTTTTTTTGAGATAAAATATCGATGTATTGTATTCACCGCTTAAAATATGTATAAAGCTGTGATTCTCTGCGCTCACAAGTGAGCTTTTATTTCCGTTGATTTTATCTATAGTCGTGTTGTCTCTGATAATATTATTTATATTTAAATCCAGTCGCGGGCTCAGCTCCCGGCCGCTTCCAGCGCCTCCCCCCTCACAGAACTAATAGTAAGCAATTACGTTCGTATTAATTGAATTTTAATTCAACTAAAAGAGTTTTTAATGCATGTGGGCGGCGCTACGATACAACTCATAAACAATGCGGTGAGCGCGGCTATTAGTCTCGGGACGCGTCGGGGCCGCGGCAGTCCGGGCTGGCGCGGCTCCGATGGGCTCTCCAAGAAATGCAGATCTTGTGGCAGATCATGCCCACACCAGAATCGCAGCTGAAACATTTAACCATACACACGACACAAGTAGATATACTCTCTCCAAAAATTGTAGATGCTCAAATTATTTTTAAATATGTCAGAAATAACGGCACGTGCTCAAGATACCATTAAACGAAGCTCTACATTCCTAGTGGTGTTTTCTAGTTACGAGTCGCGTAGGATTCTATGTTTATATCGAAACACAAAAAAGCAGAAAACTACAAGCTGACGTCCGTTTTGTTAATTAAAAAAAAAATGATTGAACAACTTTGGTTGATCTTGGAAATAACACCTTTATTATGGATTATTTTAGAATAGATCGAATATCTTTCAGGTCTCCAAAAATGTTTCCTTATCACAAACTTTTACTTAAAATTAATAAATAAAATCTCTTAAAACATCACAAAAAAAGATTTATTATTTTATATTTTTAATAGGCTCCCTGCTCTAGAGTGTGACGTCACGGTTGTTCAGAATACGGCATTAGGAGTTAAAGGGCATGTGCCATACAAAACCCGAAATTAAATCAATATTCATGACGGTGTTATTACCGAAAACAAATACAATTATTTATGTATGGAAATAAAGAAGTGTGTAAAAATAAATGTTATACGACGGTTTTGTTACGAAAATTATCGATTCGTTCTTTACACTATTATTAAAAACTCATTTTCTATACAAGTATTATGTAAGCTGGCTATGAGTTAATACAATGAACTATATACCGGTCGTATTAAATGAGTAAGCTTCACCTACTGGGTGAATCGCTTGACGTTGCAGAGCTTTAAATCTCTGTGGTATACAATTAATAAAAACAATAAAGTCTTGATAATTTTCTCAGCCGATTGCTTCACTCAATAGCATTGTGATTGTATGATCTATATTGAATGGTTTATATTTTTTCTGAAAATCAAGGGATTTCACAAGATATAAACTTAAATAACGAAATACTTGTTGAACAAACGCCGTAAGCAATCCTCCACACCTTGTATGAATAAGAACTCGGTGACATTTGCGCGAACACTACAATTAAATAACTTGTTTCTTGATTCTTTATATATTTTTTTTGTCTGGATTTTTACTCAATTTACATCTAACGAGTAAATGCATAAAAATATGGACATTATTATAGTATTCAATATATATTTTTTTAATTCATTCACTAGGTACTGCAAAAACATATTACAAAAAATATTTTCATAAATGTGTCACATTGTTTAACATACTCAAATTTTTACCAGCTTCACTTGACGCACCCTGTATTTGTGAACATCATTAATCTGACTTACTGAACAATATAACTTATTGTACAAAACTTGATCGCATACGTTTATACGATGTACTAAAATACATTGGTATATAATAAATATATATATATATGTATATATATATATATAAATTATTCATTAATTTATTGAAATTCCATCTAGCAATCGTTTCTGGGATTAAGGAATGTAAATTTTAATTACACAAAACAAACTTAAAAAGTAATCTTACTTTAAACAAAACAAGTATTAACCGCATAATAAAATATTTATAGAGTTCGAAAATAATAATCATAATCATTGCAAATAATAATTATTTTTCACATAGCAGGGCTACCCATTTAATCGGTCTTCGTGTGGTATATCATAATCGAACTCGATTAATTCGTCAATACAAACGATTTATCAACAATATATTTTAATCAGCAAATAATACAATCAATCAAAAATAAAGTTTGTTCACTTGTTTGGGTAAATTCGTAGAACTACTCGTTAATGTTAGGTTTCTTGCAAATAAAATGAGTATTTTTAAATATTCTATGAAATAATCTTCGTAAGAAATAACAAAGAAAATATACCAGAGTATTTCAATTTAAAAAACGGTTTGTTTTTTTTAAACGTCGACAATGCAATGGACGAGTCAGAAGTTATATATTATTTGCTGGTTCTTAAATAGTAGATAGAACTGTCTTTCATAATTTGTAAATCACACCCTGTCTTACTGTTTTCTATTTGAGGTATACAAGTATTGACAGAGGTCTCTCTTGAACACATTAGTATGAAAAATTGAAATTATATTTGTATGATTACTAACTAGTACAATATAATATAAAGCTAATCGCTTGAACAATCTGAAAACATATAAATCTGAAAATAATATTTATTATGATGTATTATGAATATGATTTGCATCATGTTCAGTGATACGATTGGTTGTTTGTTTGACTTGTTAGCATATTAAAACCGTTTCGAAGGGTGTGTTGTTGCTACGGTGTATTTGATCATGTGTAAAACGTGTAAATCAATGCCGTAATTTTCGTAGTAAAACTACTTAGCAACATCTTGAAACGCGCATTTGCAGAACGACGAAATTTCGTATTAAAATTATGTATATTTCTGTATTTAACCCGGTTTAAGTTCCACCCTTTCGTACATTTCGACAAGATTTATTGTAAAAACACGTTTGGTAAAAATGCTTATATAAATTACCATGATGGATGATGAAATATTTAACTTGTCATATAGAATCGGAATTTTTTAAATTTTTTACATGTTAGAATGTTGACTTCTTGTTTGCATATATCAGATACATTTATAAATATTACTTGAAATTTTATATAAAATTAAAAGATTCTAAAAATGAGATTTTTTAAAATACTTTTCAGCAGTTGGTCAAAGCTTTTTGCTCTACAAATAAAAGTTAAAAACTTTATACTATTACCTTCAAAACAGACTTTAAATAAAAACATTTTATTCGTTTAGATTAAAAATACCGATCGTTGTTATGAAAGGTGAGCTATATTATACAGTATCCAGCGTAAGCTCAGCTCCAAGCTTAGCGTGAGCGAAAGCTCTTTGTCATTTCTCCCGAGAGGGCCGCTATAGCTGAACTGCAGGATGACCACGGAGAATCTTTATTGCGATTATTTTAAGCATGTCTATATGAAAATTTAAAGAAACTGATGGCATCGCTGCTGTGTGCTGAGCCAGCTGAAGCGCTTCGATGCTCCCAGGGAGATTTAATAAGCGTAGCTCGTGCAGAAAATATTAACTTGACTTTCGATCTTATTAAAACAAACATTAATAAGTCAGGAAAATCTCGCAATATCATATTTTACCTAACTCTATTACCTGACGAAATATCACGAAATCAACAGTATTACAAAATCTACAAATTAAGTAAATTAATAATATTTATTCAAGCAATCATTTGTAAACGTTTATAATCTGTCACTGAAGATGTACTTTATGCAATACCGGATTTCCTGCAAAAGCATTAATTTTTCCCTTGAGATTAGAAATAAATGTCGTGTGGTTACAACAAACATTAATGCATCGCTTGTCCTAAAATATAATTAAACATTTAGCTGTAAGCGTTTTTGTACTTTAAAAAAAAAAAACGTTATAATTAAATACAATCCTCTTGTTTTTATATCTTTAATGATATTTATTTTTTTAATTAGTAATTTGCGTCTTTTATGAGGCTTTTTTTATTAATTATTTTTATGTTAGGTTATTTTGTTGTTTAATTATTATACACATCTTAATAATGGTTTTATCGATTATATCAGGAGCAGGTTAGAATACCAAATAAATCCAGTAAAATAAAAGCGGAAAAAAAGTGCTTTCGACAGCTCAATATTTGGTTAAATTTAATAACTTACAGACCCCACACTGGTATAAATGGATTTACTTATTATTTAGTCATTTGAAATTCTCGATTGTGCTCCAGCAAATCAGTATTCCACGAGATTGACGGAAATTGTCAATATTAACTGTTAACAAGCATTGCAGGTGTGGTATATAAATTGGAATGGTTACCTACTGATTTCCTGGTGCATCCCAAAGAGAGAATTCGCTTTAACAATATCGGATGCCTAGACTGCAATCAACAAATCTTCCGCTCGAATGGGTAGGAGCATTCGTCAAAGCATTGCGCTAGGCTGCAAGTGCAATTATTATAATCTATTATTATAGCCTTGCAAAATTATCCAGAATGCAACCACGACGCAGTGGTTATTCAAAGAAACCTTACAATATAATAATTTAATATACCAATCGCGTTAAGCAAATTAATGCCTCTTGATCTTTTAGGCTAGAATTTTTAATGCAGTAAAGAAAAGTGTGTGAGCCAATTATCAGCGATCAGAACACGAGTCATTTGTATGTTAGTCATTTAATGTCGAATTTCAGAAGTGGCATGTATACAATGAAAACAGTAAAAATATTTTTTACAGTTCAATGTCTATTTTTGAAAATTGGCAATTGAGAATGCTCATACGATGCGTGTCCGAGTCCGTTTGTAACTTTCAGCGATATAAATTGATTTAATAACAGCCCATCGTAAAAGATAATTACACCAAAACAAACAAAGCTGATTTTTTATCGCGTCCCATAAAGTTTGGCAGGATACACCGATAAGTGAGAAAGTTGTATGTGCGTGAAATAATTAATATAAGACGATCTCTGGAGAGCTCGCACAGATTGCTGAAGCACGTCAGTTACTGCGATTTCTAAACTTTAATTGTGTAGCGCCACGCGACCGCGGCGGGCCCCTTTTTAGGAAGCGCTGCACCGCTATGTGCGCAGACGGCGGGGACTCCCCCTCCTCGATTTACAACAAGAAAAACAAACAGAACAATTAGAGCCGCTAATAAGAGAAGTTCTCGTAGACCCTTGCGATAACGGCGATCCGGAGTGGAATAGCGGCCGAATAGATGACGAGAATCAAATAATAGCTCACAACACTACTTTTTATGAAAAAAAAAAATATATATTATCATAATTGACAGACTTTAATTGTGAAGTAAAAAAATAATTCTTAAATGTATTATTTTATATTTTTATTTATTTCAAGAATCAATCAAGATTGAACCCTTTCCTGTCATGTTGGGCTTGAAAATGCACGTAGTTTCTTTACATAATATTTTACTTCAGATAAAGACTGTCCTTGGGAAATAAATAATTTTTAAAAAAATATGCAAAAATTTTTTTATTCTTTTGGCCAAATTTATTCCACACAGCACTGCATTCATCATATATGTATTACAAGATGCTTCTGAATATTTTTAAATATTTGTTCACATAAAGAATCGAACATCGTGTCCCGCGGTTAAAAAATAGATTAACACATTTCACTGTGAATTAAAAAAAATATATATTTATATATATATATAATTCACAGTGAAATGTGTATGTATGTATATGTGTGTATATATATATATATATATATTTTAAAATGGAATTAAAAATATATAGTTTAGTAATTGATTACGTATCCACCGCCACCCCTGGCGCAGAAGACGAACATTGACACGAGCACTGGCAACATTGTACATATGTTAAAATGTATGCAACAAGAGCCGCACACTAGTGCGGAGTCGCAGACGGCTGGAGCACGCACCGACACGCCGCACGCACTCACCCACACCGCCGCACGCGAGCGCGCCCGGTACAGTCCCGCAAGGCGAGCGAGGCTGGAAACCGAAGTCAAGGATACATGCGAAATGAAAGCTCGAAAGCTCGAAAGCTCGAAAGCACCTTCATTCTCAATGATACTCCAACACTTCATCAAAAAACTCCACCAAAACGGTTTCTGAGCTTCGATATCCTATACCATAAGTCTAAACGCTATCCATGTATTTATTTTAATATTTAATTTAATAATATTATACACCATTCAAAATGAATAAAATGTATCTATTATGAGGCGCATTTATTCTAGTCCTCGTGACTTTATATTTAATTAAAACAGGTTTCCAAAAATAAAAGCAACTATTTTTTTAATTAAAAATAACAAGAAAAGTTTAAGGTGTGAAAGTTATGTTGGTTGCACTATGATTCTAGAGACATTTGATGTAAATATCATGGAACGGCCCTTAGCTTCTGCCTTTCGGTTGTGCAAACGTGCCCACGATGCATAGTTATTTGTTTCTTCGTATTAATTAAGAAAATTGCTAATATAAAAACATAGAACACAAGTCTTCATTATCTGTATAATAATTTTTATCTTTCTTGTACACTTCAAGGAAGATCTCAAAAGAAATTTTTGCTACAAATTGATCGTGGGCCGCAGTACATCGGCTGTGTGCTGTTCAAACAAGAGCAGCTTCGAGGGGTCACGTACGTTACATTTATATATATTATGTACATATGGATATAATTAAAAAATAAACGCATTTAAAAAATATTGGTTAGAAATATTAACTTGAGCGTGCCGGTATACACAAGTGAAAGCGCTGGGAAATTAATTTTTAAACATTTACGTTACACATATATTTTACTGACCTAAATACTTTGCATTTATAGTTATTTGGTACTAATGAATGTTCTAAATTTGACGACTAAGCCTAAAGTACATTTAGAATTGAATAAAGTAGATAAGAACACTTTATATCAGCAATGTAGTATATATTAGGAAAAAAAATATATATATTCACATTTTGTATTTTAAATTATTCGTTCGATTCGATTGCTTGTGTTGTTCGATTGCTTTGGTTTAGTTTTAGTCATGAATAAAAAATGTTTGTGTGCAATCAATAATTATTTTTATTTGTGTGTGCTTTAAGAGGAAGGTTGCAGCTGGCGAGCGCACGCCGGCGGCGCGGCTCCGCACACTGCCGCACTTGATGTCTCTGACGTAAATAATTGTAACCATGTAATTAAATTTGTTTCGAGTAGTTACAACAAAAATACACGCATAATGAGTAATGCGCGCTCAGGGTCGGAGCGGGCGACTTGCAACCCGGGGCTGCCTCACTTCTGAGCCCCACAATGCTCCTAAAACTGCCATATAACGTAATAATAATAATTTTTTTTTTTATAAAAATATAAGTTACGGCATTCAATTTTGCACTTGTTGTATTGTTGATATCCGTTTTGTGTTATATTGACTACACACTGATACTACAATTCTCAAATACGCTAGACAATCTTTAAATTTGTAATATTGACAGCTCATGTGCCAAAAAGATAATTTAAGTTAAACTTTTATGTAGTATGCAATACAATTATTATTGTTTGGCGGTAAAATCGTTTCCCTTCTTCAAAGTTGATGTATTCTTGGGAGTAAGAAACGTAAGTGAAAAATATTATAAATCACTTATCGGTGGTCTAATGGTAATAGCGGTATTTCATAAATATTATATCTAAAAATAGGTAGTGTAACTATGCGAAGAGAATATATTTTATTTTCTTTTGAATTTTTGTAGATGAAAACGAGCTGATTGATTTTTTTATGTTGTGCTGGTTGAGTTCTCATTGAGACTGTTATGAAAAACCTTAAGCTGTGCAATAATGTTACTGTAATTAAGAATAAATAAATAAAAAAAACACAAATCGCAAAGAAATAACCATAAACTAGAAGAAGCATCACAAAACGAACTTCATTTGTAACGAACGGAATTTTTGCTTGTGAATCCTTAGAAAGTTTAATAAAAATAACTTTTATTTTCCTCTACCAAAACTGAATTTAAAAGGGAAGTCAGAAAAAAACTATATTTGTAACTAAAGTTTATTAATCAAAAACGCAACCCTTTTACATGGCAATCTCTGCGCGTTGATTTTAGTGATTTTTTAAATAAATATTTTAATGAATACAATATCAAAATATTATTTAATAATGGAAAAATACTACTTGCAGTTTGATGTCACCGATTTGGTTCTGCTTTCAATAATTCTATTTAAATAAATGAACGCTCACTTGTGTACACAAACGACATGTGGAAAAATTTCGCTTAGGAGATTGACCCGAGAGATGGCTCAAGTTTAAACATTTTTAATATGCACGCGGTGCGTTAATAAATCAAATAAATTAATTAAATAAGGAGCAAACAGAGAACAACTAAATATGCTAAGTGAAAGATGTTCAGCTTTAGAAACCAATTAGCGGCAAATGTCTGATAGCCGCACTTCGTAATGCTGTGAAACCTTCGCAACATTACTTTTATTATTTAATTTCAATCGCTAAGCAATTGTATAAAAATAATGATATATTAAAAATGTATATACCGATAGTATTGCAATAGTATAATAGCAATTTATATAAGAAGTAAAACAAAAACGATATTTAGTGACTTTAGTGGATATTAAAAGTCTGCATGTGTATGCGATTTAAAAAAAAAACAATCACATTAAATACTCGTTGTAAAAAAGTTTTTGTAACTGTTTTACTTGAACTTTTTAGGTTTCATCTTATTTATGAGCGACTTTGCCTTTCTAATTTTTTTTTCAGAAGTCCGAAAAAGCCCTTAATGTAACCTTAATAAAAAATATGATCGTAATATCCTAGCTATTTGGATATTCATATTTTATAAACCAAATTGTGACTTTTTCTGAACATGTCTAGCATGCATGTTTTCACTTGAACTGATGGGGCTGGATTCGTTCGATGGTCAATATGCGGCAGAGATCGATTCTCTGGCTCTGATTTCAGCGGTGTGAGCTTAGTAAACTTTGCGGAATAAAACATTCAAAGGAAGAGAAAATTTTAAAATAGCCCTGATCATCAATTATGAATATCCAAATGGCTAGATAACGGTTGATTGGTTTCGCGGGTTCTTTCACTTCGAGGGCTTCTCCAAACTCGTGACATCGAATTTTCATTCATATTTGTTGTTGAAATATCACAAACCAAGCGAGTCTATCATGAATTCAGATGCTTGATTATCAATTTATCTTGTATAGAGGCGGAAGAAGCAGTTTGTCATGACTGATACAAGCAATTTACTGATTGATTAATATCACAATGATAATTGAGAGATCGCTACTCTCCTGCAAAGGAATGACCACCTCGTAGAGAAGTAAGATACATTTTTTTATTTGGTCGAGACTTATTACTATGATGGCTAATTTTTTTTTGTTTCAATGGCTTTAAAACAGAGTTGACTCAAATTTTATTACTGCTAGTTTCTAATAGGGAATGCTTTATTATATTTACGTAACAACTGATAAGTATTTAAATTCGGATGAATTCATTTATAAGCGAACTTTTTTAAAGAATCAGAATCAATATATACAATAAAGACTTATCTTTGGGAAGGTTATTCTTTTTTAATATTCATTTAGTGACAAATATACTGTTGATAATAATACAAAAAGTATTGTGTTGTTGGAAATATGCACATTTTAAAATTTTTATTTTAGCAAAATTTCATAATTAAAAAAAATAAATGAGGACGAAAGTCATATAAAAGTTCTTAGTTAGAACGGAGAGAATCCAATAACTGTCACAATCGTTAAGTTGTATACTTAATAATGAATTATTAAATCCGAGCCAATGTTGTTAAAAGAGGCAAAGATTAATTTTTAAATTTATTTAAATGAAAAAACAAATGTTTTAGTTAAACTTATTAACGAGACACCAAATCATTGTAAATCATTATATACTTATAGTCATTCAATACACATACAAAACTTTCTTCTTCATTTTCATTCTTAAAGATAATATTATAAGTTACGATAATTTTTAAGAATTCATAGCGCATGTTTATATTAATATTCTAATAGTATTTATTCATTACTTTGGGTAGCTCAGAATTACACACGATTTGTTTTGTAAATTGTTTAATGATATGCTAACAATCTTCTGGAATATGTGCTGCATTATGAAAAAATATTTGGATCAGTGTACCTATATAGTTTATTAAACATAGAATTTTTAGGGTTTGCACAAACATTTATTGTTATATACGATTTCTTAAAATCTCCGGCAGCATCAAAGTTTCACAAAATTTGAAAAGTACAAAAAGAGACCCAGAAATCTTTGAAAAAAATATACTCATTATATGGGGTTTACAATTACTATGGATCACACATTATTTTAGACTTTTGAAACAGCATCCTTGTCATTTCTAACTTTTTAAAAATACTGCATGTCATAATCTATACATTTTTTTTCAATTTCCATCTCAATACATTACAATACAAACACAATACACATACATACCCGATTGGGAATCAATTATTTGCCATTTTCTCTATTTCGAAAAATATTTAAAAAGCTATCGATGAAAATTTGTATAAAGTTCATTGCGATTAGAAAAGAGCAGAGTAATACATATTTTTATCTAAACTACATTTTTGCGGTGGGATTAGTATTACACCTTAAACTTTTTACTAACTACTTTTTGTATTGGGAAATTATTCTTTATTTTATTTTTTAACTATTATATATTGTATATACTTTAATTCTGAAAGTACACGTAGACACAAACGATCATTAAAAAAAAAAACTTTGTCATAAAAGAACTCATATAAAGGAAACTGTCGACAATACTTCTGCCTGCTACTTTCAACTTATTATAAGTCTGCAGTTTAGCTTAATGGAACAGGTACAAAAAGTATTTTATAAGAAAGTGTGTCAAGTCTCTGCAAAAACTGCTCAGAAGAAAGTAAGAAAAGGATTAATATATTCCAACAAATACTATATCTCTTTTGATCCCTTTTAACTAGAAATAATATATATATGTGTGTGTGTGTGTGTGTGTGGAATACTAAGGAGTAATAATAAAAATAAATATCAAATAAATCTTGGTTTGTGTACAAATCATAAAAAATCAAATGTTTAAACACAACAATGTTTGCAATCATCACAAAATATACCAGAAATAATATAAAATAAACTTATCTATACAAAATTGTCAAACAGATGTGTCATCCAATGTTTCAGGTGGCTCAAGATGCGCTCTTTCCGGAGGATAGAGCGGGTGAAAGGATCGAGGATGGAGCGGGTGAAAGCCGTGAAAGCCTGAAGTGCGAGTCTCCCTTACATCTTGCTGAAAATTTTCTTATCGCATCATATTCATACCATTTAATGAATTTTTACTATTTAATTAATATTTGGAGAAAATATTACACATTTCAGATAAGAAAAATAATGTTTAAAGAGAAAAACTTTTAACAACATCAAGTGAGCAAAATTTTAAATGTTGAGTAATATTTATTGCAATTTTTTTAAACTAAAATCATTTTTTAATTAAAAAATCTAAAGCATTTTTTATCGAAACCAGCCAGATAATCTAAAAATGTATTACAAACGAATTTAAGATTGTGAAAGTAATATATTATAAAAAATCTATTGACGCATACAATATTTAGAGTTTTATATTTTTTATATAAATATGTTTGTGTGTTAAAAAGATTTAAAAAATTTTCGGCTCTAGAATGCTATTGAATAAGATTATGATTGAAAACAATACAAGAATAACTTGTAGAGCCGCATGCAGCCGGGCACAGCTAATGTACGCCTTCATACTATTTTGGTCGTTATTTGTTGAGGGTAAACTTACACGTATGATAAGGTCGATAGCGGTTTTTCCTAAACGAATTCGTTGGAAACATGTTGATGAACCCATTTACAACACACTTAACAAGATAGTCTTTTATTTTACTTATAATATTTATTTAAACATGTACATAAAAAACGGCTCTAAATTATATAAGTCCCAAAAGATATGGTCTTTTTATTACACTTGCCTTTATCTGTTAAGCTGGTGTGACATGATCACATTTTCTTTTATCAAATAATATTTCAAATGATTTTTTTTTAAATTTAATTCGTGAAAAAATATTTTTATCGATAGTTATGATTATTCTCACAGCTTGGTATATATATTTTTATTTTTGTAGTCGTGACGGTAACTGATTCGGTTTGATCTGGTTGGAAAGAAAGTGATTTTTTATTGAGGTTTTAGATTTAACTGAAACTGGTCAACCTATTAAGGTCTTTCTAAAGATTGAGATGTTAAATGCCACCCCAACTCAATTTTTGATAATACATACTCTTTGAGTTATCTATAGGGTTTTGTAGTTTCTTTTCAATTATATTAAATAAATATTTTTGTGCTATTTCATTTTGTTTATAAACGGGACACGTAACAACTAAACTTTGTTGTATCCTTCTTTTCTTGGACTTCCTATAGGTTACCATTATTATTTTATGTTTACGTATGCACTTTATCATCCAAACTACGAAATATATTTCTAACTACAAATACCTAAACGTAGACCTTCCAAAACACGGTTACCATTAGAGAGTACCATTGAGAAACCAGATATTTTAAATACTAGATCCTGCGTTAAATTCACCCTGTAAAGATATACCTTTGCATTTTTTTCATAGTAAAAATAATTTAGGTGACTGAGTAAAAAAAATAAGGTTACATTTTCTTTCAACGTTGAATAAAAAAACTAGCTTGAAGTGACAGGGTTGCTCTGTAAAAGACTTCTGCACACACGGGCATAGTGAATTAGAGGATCGCTCACATGACTGTTGGGCAAAAGCTTTTAATGAAGACCAAAGCCCGACTCTGGGCAAGGCTTTGCAAGTGAGATAGGGTGATGTGGTGATTCACGTATTTGTAATAATATATATTTTAGTTTCCAGCTGTGTAAATTTGAAGCCCAGGGGAACAAGGCAACGTACGAGAACGGGATTCCGGCATTGTATGTCGCAGCTCTTTTTTATGTTTTACGATTTTAAAAACATGTTTATATGACAACAATAAAGGTTATGAATATATCACATTGTATTACTGAAACATCCGTCACGTTGAAGCGACAAAAAATGGTAATCTCTCTGCAATCGAGTATTGTTTTAATATTACCAAATAGAGTTAAAGTAATTCTTTGGGCGAGTGCAATGACCGCGGGCATGTCCGCCCGTGTGTCTAATTGTTGCGTTTACATTTTAAAAATTAAAAAAATAATGTCTAACCGCATATGAATAATTCAAACACCCTGCATGTAATTTTCCAACATTATATGTATACGCGGTGTCTCAAAAGTCAGGGTTCTATTCGAGAAGAGATTTTAATCATTTTTAGATTGCTTAAAACATATATATCTAATAAAAATTCTAATTTTGTCAAATGAAACTACAAAAAAAAATTATGTTTAAATTTTATAAAAGTTAAAAAATCTAGTTGATTCTATGGTTCGTAATTAATATTCTTTGATGATACCGTGGGTTTTAAAACAAGATGTATCTAATAATATAATATTATCAATAATAAATTGTTATTATAGTATGATTTAAAGAAATAAAAAACAATTTTATCTCAATTACAAAATAACCAAACTGTTTAAATAAAATAAGAATAGTAAAGTGTAAAACAAATCTCACTAACTATTTAATTAAATTACGTAACGGCATGACAAACTACATACAAACTTAGTTAACTTCCGTATTACTACTCTTAGCTTAAGAAAACTGTATTAAATATAGTGCATTTGCAATACATTTATTATTTATTAAACAGGTTCTCCTTTTTTAAGCTCTTCGAGTTAGATGATCTTGATCTGCTCGACGGCATACTTCTTACTCTTGAAGACGAATCCAGCCTCTATTCTCATCTCGTCACTCCATCCCCGTCGATGATATCTTGCAAACTATCGGGACCAAAAGTAATTCTTATTAAAAGTATTCATTAAATCATATGCATATAAAAAATAATATGCTGCTAGTTAATAAACTGATGACATTGAAAATTAAGTAAGCTTATGTCATTAGACCTACCGCTGTATCTAAAATACATAAGTGTTCTGTAATTATCGAAGCGTACGTATATTTATATCATACAATAATGCAATTATGATAAAAATATGACATGCAGATAAGTATAGATATATGTATAAATTACCTACGTCGGAACAACGCCGTCATGGCAGAATACTCGATAATTTATAATAATTTGGATGAATCATTGGCTTCTTTTTTCTCGACGGCATTGTTGGATATTCACAATTAGTTTAATTACCTTAGCGGCGATCAATCGCCGGAGCCGGAGGTCTCGGTAGCAGATGTCGCTGCGCTCCGGCTTCCGTGGCTCCGCACGTACAGTTGCATTGTACCATTGAACGCGTGGAGATATAATAAATTCAACTTTATGGCGCTATAACTGCCGTATTTAAATATAAATTCATGGGATTCACGGTGAAGTGAGCAAAGATAGAAGACAATATAACAAAATGTAACGGACAATAATGGACGCGGAAACTACATGTTTATACAATGCACTGATAAGTGTACTAAATAAACATTATTAAGGACATAAAAAACACGTCGTCAGGGATGAATGGCAGACTTGCCCAAATATTAAATCTCCATTGAGTTATGAAAGTCAATCACCCCTCAAAATCAAATGATTATACTTACCATTTTCTATTTTTAATAAATTTTAATTCAAAGCAATATTCTGTACATCAAATTTTATTAAAATCTACAATGATCTTTTGTGTTGAACCCAGTACTGCCGTTTGTCCAAACAGTCAGAATCTCTCTCGACTCTATTCTCTATGCACTTATTGCATGCCAGTCTGTTGTCATGCTTCGAGGTAAAATTTTATGCATTATAAGTGTCTCTTCAATATAAAACTCGAGTATAATGTTTAAGGGTTTGAGTAAAAATGACAAGTGTTCGTGGGGGAGAACGCGATCCCGAGAGCTTAAAAACGCAAATTAAATAAAAATATATACTTTTTTTTATTTAATGTTTTATATGTTAGTATGCAAGTATAATAGTTTTTTAAAATACAACCACTTTTCGTAGCGTATCTAATTTTCAAGAGGGCCTGAGACCCCGGTTTGCCGTTGTGATTTCCTGTTTAAAAATAATGTCATACACCGCTCTCACAAATTCATCTTTAAATATTCTCACAATAATGCATAAGGCTTCAGAAGTTTAACCTTAACACAAGCTAGCAGGAAACTAAATGTGGAATAATTTATGTGGAACACGGGAACAGCCGCTGGAGCAATGTTTCGTCTGAAGGCGGGCCGGTCCGAAGCGTCCCGCTAATGCACCTTTCACACTCCAGGCGTTAACTTTCGACACCCGATCCGACTATTTAAAGAACACATTTGATTCTCACCCTTTATACACCTTAGCTGAATGAAAAGTTACCAGAGTGATATCGTTATCAATCCAGTGTCACTCATACCTATGTGCTTGGCATTTCGGGACACGCACTCCACTGTGCATTATAGAAAATATACGGAACGGAACAAAAACGGAAAGTTGCACAGACACACACATTAGAGTAATAAATAATATAACTTTTACGAAAAAAATGTACACAGAACACATGTTCCTATTTCTATATATTTTATGTTTTTATATATAAGTAAACATTTTTTAAAAAATACGTTTAGTGATATGTGTTCCCGAAAATAGTTTATTACAAAATATTCAATATCTTAAAATCGATTTGACTATTTATATTTTCATGGTAAGCAGAGCGATGAGTTATACTTCTTCGTAGTTTTTTTGTTATACCAACTCAATTGCAAGAATACGCGACCGAGTATTGTTCGGGCACCAAAGTATATTCTAACAAGATATGAGATAAACATAATGGGAATAGATGCGCCTGAAACGTAGAAATACGAGAATGCTTGAAGTCGCTGAATTATATTTAGTATAATAAGAAACTTTTCAGCACATTATAATGACTGATATTTGATAAAAGTGTTAGTATAGTTTTACTATGTTTAATTATACTATATTTTGAATGTGTTATTAAAAAAATGCGCTTTAGTTTTCTTTTAATTTCGAGTGTGTTAATGCAAAAAAAACAGTGTTTGAAATAAAAATAGAATATTATAAGGTACTTTGTTTTCACAAATATGAACTATGCTAACATATTCTAATAAATTATCTATTTATATCAAGTGCATGGTCGTTCAAATATGTTTAGTGAATTAACAAATGCATTACTAATTTTATTTTTTTATTGTAAAAATACAATTAATTCTACACATTGTAATTCTATTGGTTGTAACATTGACAACCAGGATAAGCATGTTTTTTTATATAATTATAAGTGCAGCAGAATGCGATTGTCCCATGCAGAGGAGTTGAGGGTTATAATTATGCGAAGCCCATAGTAAGTCTTATTTGGTTTTAATTTCATATTATTTGTATTCGAGAACATTTTCAGTAAGTAATCTTCGCATTTAGAAACACATATATCTAACTAATCGATGGGCTCAATGTGAGCATACAATCGCCAGACTGCGAAGATCACCCAGGTCAAGGAGAGCGTTTGTCGAACAAGCCAACCGAGACCCCCGTGCGTGTAACACATTACTGCACTTCATGCAACTTTTCAAATTAAACTCATGTAAAGATTTTGTAAAATAGGAATATCCACAAATCACGCCTGTATGCTAGCGATATATATACATTCATTTTTATTCATCATTGTACTTTCGTTCAGTGGTGTGCCTATTATTTCAAAAACTCTGTTTTACCATCACACACCACATGGCTGGCAGTTGTAAGCAAAATAATTTTACAAAATTTATAAAACGATAAAACATCAAACAGGATTTTCTGAATGCAACGGTATATAACTTTGTTGAAATTACATTGTACGGTCAATCAATAGGCATGTCACTCTAAATTGACTGTATGGTCGTCAATAGTAAATTACAAGTGTATTGTAGATAGTTTTAAACAAAAATTACCACTGCATTTTTGCATTTTTTTTACAAAAGTAAATAATGCAATTCAATTACAGTAAATTGATGCAATTTAGGTGGTTAAGATGCCGATAATTCAAACTACTCTATTGTAGAAAATAATTTAATAGTATTTAAATATCTCACTTCGTAATTTTGCGCTTACAAAATATAGGATCAATTTAAGTAATTAATTTTAAAAAAATATATGTTTTGGAATGGATATTTCTGAAAAAGATAATTACTTTTAAATAAGCCTCAAATTATTGAAATGTTCACGAACAAAAATGTATAACATATAAATATTAAAATAAATTTAAATATATTTTGCGAGTTTTATGAAACGCTGTTGGTGATGAGGTTTCTGAAATATGAAAATTAAATTAAATTTCAAGATTCTAAATATAAAATTTACAATAGTTCTTATGGCTTTGATTATAATATGGTGTGTGGCTATGTTTATTTACATTATTGTGTTAAGCAGGCAAAATAAGTGATGATCTAACTATATTTGCAATACACACATTTTGTGGTGAAGGTGAAATTCAATGGAGTAGTGTTTTTTACAACACTTCTTGTGTTTAGCAGATTCTTATCGCTATTTCTCCTTGTAGTTTTTAGAAAACTGAGCAATGTTATATAATGTTAACTTAACATCTATCCAATACCTGTCCACTCACAAAAAACTGTTAATTACACACGAGGATAGGTACGGCGTATATTTTAGGACTGAAATAAGCGTACGGTTACATTCTAACCTTGTTAAAATGTTAAACATGACTTTAATCGTACCTCACTCTATAACAAAGTTAGGTACATTTTAGTTATTTCCAACATGCACTTTTTATAACAACTGATCCATTCCATTCAAGCTGAAATGTCGAGTGTACTGGAAAGTTTGCTGGCTTTGTAATGTTTTTACAATTCTGGCTACAATAAGTAGTAAAATATACGGGCACAATTATAAATATTTAATGTGAGTAAAAACAGTTTTTTTTTAATGTAAAATACAAAATGGAGCATCTGCTAATATTTTAAAATTAAAATTTGAATATTTTTTTTAAATCAGACACTTGGTTGGCTCATATTGCGCGGTACGTGCTGGATTATTGATCGTTTAATCCCCCACTACAATTTAATTAATCGAATTACTCAGCAGGGGGCGGCCGCGCGGTGGCCCATGGAGTGCTCTTGCTTTGAATCAGCGCCTATTATTGGCCCTTTACTCGGTCATGAAACAGCATAGCGGAAATTTTTCAAATCGATCGACGAAAATGAAATTAAAAAATTTCTCCGGGTCCCACCCCTCTGGTTGATTTTCATCAATCAGTGATACTCCAAATTGAAACTTCAAATTGTGCGATGCGCGCGGGAGGCCAAGCTCATCTTTGTTCGTTGTTTGGATCCCGTCGTTAGTTTCGATAACTTAATAGAAAACACAACGACAACTGACTGATGGTCGTTCCGTTATTTATTGAGGGTAGTGTGACAACCGGTGCACAACTTATTCAATTTGAAATCCCGATTGCGCCGCCTCCCGGAGCTGCAAAACTAATAAATGCGGAAATATAATAAACATGCATACTGTATTCAAACTAAAATTGAAATACCGATCTGTGAGCGGCGAAGGTCTCGTCAAGGGAGGAGACATACAAACAAGCGGTCAACGCGAGGGGACAACCGACGACAGCGAGAGTGATCAATTTTAGGATTTAAATTAGTTATAATACATTTATAAAAAATAATCAGTAAATGTATTGTATTTAAATAAGTAAGCAAATGGTTAGATACTGATAAAAAATTCTTAGATTTCTGCAAAACCATTTCAATCATACTACCCTTTTCCAGCGTCCCACGTAATAGAATTGAATTATCTGTTGATATTTACTATCGATTCTAATACAATTTTTATTTAAAATACTACCGATATCATTTATTAAGCTTTGCACTTATTAATAATTTGAAATCTAAAAACTGCAGTGAATAAATATTTTTAAATACATACATTGAGTATTTGAAACACTTATTTACAACTATAGCTAAACAATTCTCAAACCGGGCTTCAAACGAATTGTAACATAAAACAGCAGATTTTATGCATTGCCAGTCATACGTGTATTTGGTCCGTGGCGCGCCCCTTTGCACTCACATCTCGCACTCGTGCCTTCGCTGCTTTAATTTATGCATTGGCCATACATGCAGAAGCCATCGGTGTTAGTCATTTTTCGTTGCTTAGCAGCAGGTGTGAAGTGTTACTTGTAAGTTTTAAAATAATATACAGTTTGTACTGTGTAAAGTTTTAATGTTTGTATAAATAAACCTAAGAACATGTCTTTACCACTATTTTCACCATAAGTATTGTGTGTCATGAGAAAAGATAACGATGGTATATTCAGCGTTCTTGAACTACATATCATCATTGCTGAGCGTAAATTGTTGTATCCATGTGTAACTAACAATTTATTTATGGAAAACATTAATTATCAATGGTCCTTTTTAAAGGGTTTATTATTAATCGCACGTCAGAGGATGACGTTCCGTTTTTTTCTGATCTGTTCGGCGAATTGTTTCCGAGGCATAATATTTTAAGCTTCAAACAAATTTTAGATGTTTTTTTTTTGAGATCCTTTTATTTGTGTATTATTATAAAACATATACTGTTATCCATTATTTGTCTTCTTGTAGATATATTTTATTCAATTGAAGTGTATATATATATTATATGTATACACTATAATTGAGTGTGTGTGTGTGTGTAATTTAAGTTAATTATTTTGTATTTATGTGATATAATAATTTAAAAGATTTATTAAACATAAGAACCATATCTTACGTAAGAAACAATATTCAACGTACCTGGTCACAAATACAAGCATATGAATAGACCCTATTCTCGGCTCGCGTATTGAAATGCATTTCTCCAGCTGCATGCCTACAATTTAAGTCACTTTATGGGCCAGTGCTTAAATTTAATACTCTTTCACAACAAAATTTATAAAATCTAGCCGCGTTGTACAAAATCCGCCTCGCATAAAAAGTGCAAGGAGTAATTACTAAAGTAAGTTTATGCGTTAACACAGTCCGACACAGCCGGGGCACGTTTACACTCAGTGCACTGCGTCCCAGTAAACTACCTACAGTATGGATATATTAATTTACTACTGATAATCTGATATCATCCGATTTTAAATAGTATCAGCCTTTGATTGCGTTATTTAAGGTTTTTGAAAAAACAGGTATAAATATTTTAAAATATACTTTCACTGCACATAACTTTTTTATTTCGTCTACATATTTAATACTTATCAACCTTGTTGGTCAATAAAATACATAAAATAAATAAAGATACATTTTCTACTAATTCAAAAATGAGGGATTGACCTAGATGAAATTGTAGTATCTATAGGTCATCCTTTGAGACATTATAAATAAAAATAAATATGCATTTCCCCATAATTCTTCGAGTAAGTTTTAATGAACGGGACAAAGACCCGTTTCGTAGTCTCCAATTACAGCTCCATTATATAATCTTCTTTAAAAAAATAACAAATTAAAAATAACCAACCTGTTAAGTAAACAAATTTGTGAATTAATTTTAGCAGTGCTAAAACGGAAGTAGTTTATATTAAAATGTTTGATATAGGTTCTAGAATTATATTTAAATAATACAAAGTTCTGAACCCTTGTAATCATACATAAATTTTTATAGGGTGAAAAATATCAAGCGTATGATACATAAGAATACATAAGACCATTCTTTATAAGAAATATAATTATACAGTGAAAAAATTGATACATTTACAAAATATAATACTTGCGTGCAAATCGCATATTATCCATCGAACTTTGTTTATTCCGCAGGCGCTTTGTTAGTTTTAATTTTTTTTTATCAGGTCAAAAACGAGTTGTCAGGTCATTGAAATATAAAAAAATCAATACTCAGTAATGAATTTATTCCAAATCTAATACAATGAAATTTAATATATACTGACCTCGCTTCCCGAACGGGCATTGTGTTTACTTTATAGTTGTAAGTTAAATTATAGTCTTCAAATATTAGAATCGAATCTCTTCTACCCAGAAACCGATAAACATTGTTGTAAATGGTAAGATAATAAAATCTCGCATATTTTATTCCACAAAGACAAAGATAAAAAAGAAAGTTGAAAATTTTACCATTAACTGTACCACTTATGTTTTAAAATACGTACGCGATATTTATTGTACAGGAGCGGTTGGCAAACATTCTATCAACATTATTTTAGATAATCCACACGGTGGTTTTTTTTATTGTTTTAAAACCGATCTTTATTTAGATATTCAACTTTATTGTTTGTTTTAGAGCTTTGGCATTAAAATTTAAATATTAAAATTACCAAATGTTTTGGTTTTATCAATATTATCGTATTATTATTATTCTAGACTAGATTTCTTGTTACATAAAAAAATTAAAGTTTTAATTTTATAGTAAAGAGGCACGGATATTTTCTTCTCGTGTTATGATTGTCAAGTTTTCTTTTATCGCAATGACCTCATTGGGACGTGTTTTTGTTTTAAATATGATAGAAGTTTAATAAGATAGTGTTGAAAAATTTGGTAATGTAGGGAATTTTGTTCGGTGTGAATGTGCCCCCGACGGAATACTTTTTATGTGTTCGCGTCGGTTGGCGAGAGCGAGGCGCGGTACAAGCGATTTATTGTTTTTAATAATGAAAGCGCAGGGCAGCGAATGGCTTGGCAAAAAAAATTAAGCCAAATCCCGCGAACTCCTTCGCGAGGCGATCGATGACGGCACCCCTTGCGAATCGCTCGACATCTCGCGCTGGTCTGCTCTCAAAGACACCGTCTCCTAACAGAAGCACGCCACGACGCTCCCTGAAGAATCACATTTCTCTTTTGAAAGGTCCTGAAAATATTGATCTCTAATTAAAAATGGCGTGCGCTGAGTGACATCGTATTGAGACAGAAGTACTGAAGATTCATAAAACAAATAAGCCTTATTACTCTCTTGCCCTATAATTTAAATAACTCCTGGAAATATTGATCTTCAATTGACAGTAGCGTGCTCTAGAAGGCAACATTTTGAAATACACTCTTAAACGTTTTTTGTGAAAGTTCTTATATTTCAATAATATTATTTTTTATGATGTACAATGCTTTCGGTAAGACAATAAAGCTTATTTGCATTCATTGCATTCTACAGGCGACACCATTTATGTCTTGATATAAGCCCAACATCTTAACAACCAGTAATAAGATCCAGATATCACATGTTGTCAATCACTGGTTTTTTAGTACGCTTCTTAATGACTTCAGAAAAATGGTCCATGTTTAAGTTTATCAATGTTTGCAGTAGATATTTTTAACACAATTTCATTAGCTGATATTGATTATCATACTAATAAATTTGAACACACCATGAAAAATATTTTAAATTACTATTTTCTCAGTGTATACACAATGAAAGAGCATATCCTTCAGGTTAATAATTTTCAAATAATTTGAAGCAAATTTTTAAAATATATTTAGAAAGAACTATGGACTTCTCTTTTTTTATTTTATATATACAATCTATTTTTAATAAAAAGAGCAAAAATTGATCATTTAAGATGGAAAAAATATATTGCATAACTAAAAAATTACAAAATATACTAACTTTAACAAGGACATCATGTCGTAATTTTTAATTTTATTTTATGAATAAATCATTAAATTGTGGAAATAGTTATATATAATTGGAACAAATGGATCATTCCTTAGAAGGTGGGTATCGCCTCGATGGATATTTTTATTGAATTGTGGTTGTTAATTTGAGTAAGTTTATTTATTTCATATTTTTATTTTAAAATGCTTAACTTTGTTATTAGGCAATCCTTATATTTACACGTAATTTTTCTACAATTACTTATTTATAAACCATAGCAAGACAAAGTATAAAAATCATTTAATTTGTTTTTACCCTCTAACAACGCACAACCCTCAACTAAAAATAAATGCTTGTATTTCTATCATGAACCAACTGCTTACCCTTCAATATTGTGCAGTCAATGATTGATGCAAATAGTGTGTAAATTAACGATTGATGTACGTAATTTAATAATCGATTATATGTTAAAATCAATGTATTTCTGTACATTATATTCAATGTCATTAAATTGGATAATCAAAATTTTCTGATGCAACCATTTATTTTGATTCATTTTTTGTACTCATGTTTATGTATACCATGTATCAAAAGTATTCATAAAAAATGTAATGATTATTCCTTCACATACGCGAGAATTACACTTCTTTAAAATTTTCGACAAAGTGGTACAAGAAATCATTTTCCAAAATTTGCATCAAGAATTCATACTCTCAAATGTCATAAACCGTACGTAACTTTTTAGAGAAACTCGATGTTTTTTTTTATTTTGCATAAATATTAACTGTTAGACAAAATTTCCTAGTGGATTTCTTAAGTCTTATAGATTATAAATATTATTTAAAAGATAAACTGTTCATTAGACTAAAAAATCATTCACGAATTCATCATAATCATATTTCGTTACGGATAATGTTTTTCTTAATAAAATTTTTTTTTTTCTACTGTTGATTCATTGTGAATATTTTTTGAATTTTCTTATTTTTTAACCTATGTTTACTTAACAGTCCATTTACGAGCAAATAATGCCTTTTCTTACTTCTTTTACGTATTGTACAACAATATTAAAAGCAATATAAAGTTGCTTTGTTTTTGGTTTTTATCGATTGAATATAAGTATGATATTTTCTACTGTAAACTTGAAGTTTTGAAAGCTCTCAGACTGGAAACATCACTCTACTTATTCAAACTTTATGTTTATATTTTTCAAGACCTAGAGACTAATTAAAAAGTATACCTTTCAGTTTTATAAATATATTTACCCATAATTAATTTTATTTCATTATCACTTAAACTACAAGATTTCCATTTGGCAATCACTGCACGCTAAAACTCTTGTTTGCACAAAAATGGAAACAAGTAGATTAAAAGTTTGCGAAACAGAAAAAAAAACAATATATAAATTAAACACGCATACAAAAAAACGAAAAGGGCGTAGCGCGGGCATCTTTCCGTCCGTTTATAAAAATAAATATTCGTTGGAAATAATTAAAAAAATATATAAAGAAATAACATAAAAAAGATTAATAGCATTACCTCAAGCTTCCCCGAATATTTACAGAGCTTCCTTATTGGATACATAACCTGAAAACAGCCTAATGAAAAAACTTGAGAGCGGTAAACTTCAGCGAAAATATTCTCAATTGAAAATTTGCTTTTATAAAAAGCGGATTGCTGAATATTAAAAACAGTATATTTAAAAGTTTATATTACCTGTATAGAAAACAGTACCCACAAGTATACCAGGGCTCTGAATAATGCACCTTCCAGGAAGGGAGAAGAGGGGGTGGTTTACCTTTAGCTTACTCTACGCAGACTTCTCTGAAAATCGTACAAATCGTAGTTTCAATTTGTGTAGCATCTAAAACATATCGCCTATTGTATACAACATTAATCTATAATAATAAAATGAAATACAAATATTGCATCGTTCACTACAAGTCATAATAAAAAAACATTTTTTCAATTCACTGCAAATTTTACACTTTATAATATTAGTCATAATTATAAAAATATTATTATATAATAATCACATAATCTATGAGTGTTATTTCATTTTATTATTTCGCTCTGTCAGATTAAGAAGTGAAGAAAATATTTATGATTTCACAAAATTCAAAACGATATGCTTCATTGAATATCCTCAAAAACTCCTGCAGACTAATAAAAACGAACTTAAACGATGAATATGCAGTGGGTAGGTTTGCACTCTCCAGAAACACTTACCATTTGCACCTTGACCCTCCCGCATCTGACCACCGACGGTGTTTCAGAGCTTTACACTTCAGTTGATACACGGAACCACGGGGAATGTCGTTTTCTCTGAAAATCTCAGTTATTTGCTGTGTAAACAGCATGTTTCTGCGTGTAAATATCTACAATAAGTTTCAGCGTGGGTACTTAAAAAAATACAACGTATAAGGCAGGTAAATTAAAAAGTTTTAATCTAGCATAGGTAGTTTTATTCTCCTGGGAAATAGGTTCCATAAGTGGTCTTGGGTCAATGTTTGATTTTATATGGCTTAAGTCTATGCGGCCTCATATCGAAGCGACCTTTTCGGTGGTTGGATATTTTTTAAAACTGCATGAATGGAAATATTTTTTTGATTCTTTACAAAGAGTGCATGGTTTGCAGTCAGTTGCAAATTAAAATCTAGCTAGGGATGAACTGCATTCAAAAAATCTTTTTTTTTTTAACCAACATAAATATCAACTAAAAATCCGTAAGCTAACATCTGAGCTAACAAACCGACCAACTACATTCAAACGTATTTGATTAAAATTTATTTTGAGTTGTAGCAATAAATCAATAAAATAAACTAAAGTGCCGAGGCTCGTCATGGCCTGTCTGATATCTTGGAGCATAATGCTAAACACCATCGGAAAAGTCGACTAACATAAAGGAAAGTCAATAAATCAGAATACATATATTTTGTTCAGTCATTAGCGCGTGTACACAGCGCTAAAGAAGTCATATGGGTATGTGTGAAGTATTTTTTACTCATCGAAAGTGGAACTAGATATCCCGCTAAGTGGAATAAATGATAATTGCCGTTAATCCCCCAACATGGCATTGGCCCAGCGTCGGAGTAAGAGTTCTCTATTCGTGGTATTAGACGAGAGTAATAAGCCGGTGTCGCCGAGGCATGTCGCTCTGGGCCGGAGTTTTTGAATAATTTTCGCCTTGGTTATTTACCGGAGGCCAGCCGAGGGTGCCTCCTCCCGCGAGGCGATATTTTAGCATAATTTGGCCTCGAATACATTCAGCGTTATTTTTGTTTTTAAATATATTATTCGTACGCTTTTATTTTATACAGCGTACCCCACCCTCCCCGCTAATTTAGTACGGAGACCCCCCGGCCGGTAACATTCCGATCGCCCGGGCGCCCAGAAAGCCGGGGGAGAGCGGGTCTGAATGCTCCCGAGCCTCACCGAGAATATGCCGCGTAACGCTAAGAATTATTTGTGTTGATTATTAAAAAAATTCGCATGAACATTAGTTATTTCCCGCTTTTTCATCTTTCTTTTTTCCCACTTTCTCGTTTTCAAATGTTTATTGCTGTACTAAGTAACGTTAGTGGCGAGACGAAATTACAACGGCGCTCGCGAAGTTGCCGCGGGGGGCGGGGGCGGGGGCGCCATTAGTAATCGGATTACTTCCCGACAATGAAAAAATATTATTCCCGAAACCCGAGCGAAATCATCGCGCCGACGCGTGCCTGTGTTTACTTTAATAAGATTAATAATACATTCCCTCCCCGCGCGACCGCGTCCGGCGGCGATACCGGCCGGCCGCGTCGATAAAGACGTAACTGCTCAAAAGCTCGGACGGAGATGCGCCCCTCTATCGAGTTTTATATATTTATAAAATTCTCATTAAAGTTGATTAACTTTCGCCAGAAGAATAAAAAAAAAACAAAGTTATTAATTTGTAATGTAAAATAGGAGAATAAAGGAGTGTCACGAGATTGGCACGTCGGCGTTGGAGGGAAGGAGATCCGGCCAGGGTGGGGCGAGATAAAAAGTTTAAAGAAAGTCATTAAATCTGTTATTAAAAATACAAAATAGCTTTTTCTGACGCCTCTCGTACAAACGCGTCCGCGCTGCGCCCTCTATATAAAAATAACCAAAAGAACGGCCCCACCGACGAAGAAAATGAAATAAATATTTGAATAACGTTATTATATTCAGCCCGGTTCGTCTGAGCCCGATGTTATTTCTTTATTATTTATTGTGTTTTCTTTAAAAGTAAAAATATATTTTTTCGCCGTGCTGCGAGGGTGGGTGGAGGGGGGTTATTTATTCGGGGGGAGAGGGGAATAATTCCATCGGCCGCGCTACAAGAAACAAAAAACGTGAATCGCTGAAAATATTCAAACATTTCATTGAACTTTATGAAACCGATATCGACTCGGGCTATCGATTTCGTTCGGTTGGCTGGGTGGGGTGGCGATCACCCAACCTTCGAAATGAAATGTGCAGTTAGTATTTAAGCGCTTCAGTGTTATGTAATCAAAGACGGAATAAGAGAGTGGAATATTATATTATTTCTAATCAAGGAGACGCAGGCGTGGGGATTGCGGCAGCAGCCGTGCCGCCTCCGCTCTTTTGAACTGCTCGCAGGAATATGTACTAGGAAAACCAAGAGCCCGTAGTTTAAGAGACAAATAATTTTATTGTTAGTTTTAGTTTTTTTTATCTGCTTTAAGAAATATAAAAGGATAACCGATAAGTACAAAACAGAAAAACTTATAGATGTTAACGAGCCATTTATGGTTTATTCTATTACGATTTTCTTTCATTAATGAACATTGAAATTTTCATCAACCGATATTTTCATATGTTGACTATCGATTCTCATAGAATTGTAAATATTCAAAATTAAAATACACCAGAATATTGAAATTAGATTAATCTATGAATTTTCGGTTAAATTATAATATTAAATAAAATATTTAAATAGTATCAGGTTTAAACTAGAAGTTTACTAGTAATGCTCTTACATATTCATATATCATATTGGATTTCAAGATGAATCATCCATGCTGCATACAATTAAAAATACCGCTTTTTCGTAATTAACAAATGTATCAAACTAATAATTATGAAACGATTAATGTTTTTAACATAAATAATTATTTATGTATGGTTAATAAATAGATCATTTATCGCCGATAATTGTTTTGCTTTTAAGGATTTCTTTAAATAAAATCGATTTTTAATTATTAATTAATGATCTAAAAACTTAATAGCAGTGTAGCAAAAAACTTACATTAACACCAGAAATACCACTCGCACTAATACAACCATGAAATAAGTAAAATAAATTCATCTTCTCCCCAAACAGCCAACTTCAAAGAAATTAGGGTGTAAGAGCGGAGAAACCAACAGTGTATCCTAGCTGATATCCTCAGAATTTACTGATGCTGCTGGGCGTTTGTTTTAGTTGCCTTTTCTGATCTCCTTTTTTTTAGAAGAATCGTTGAGTTGCTGGATTATATTAATAATATATGAATAGTTCAAATAAATATTTGAGAAACTAATCGTATGATTGTCGATTTTTTTTTTGGCAACAATATTGTTTCTCAAGAGAAAATACTTTGATAATTAAATGTAAATAAATGTCTTACAAATTTTTTTTTATCGAACGCAAGTGTTTTGAGCAAGAAATTAAAAGAAACAACGAAAATGTGCGTTGATTTAAAATTTATATGAACAGTCAATCAACTAACCGTTTAATTCCATGGCGGTCTTGCTAGGCTACGAAATTAAATATTTGTTTCGAGCATCAATCGTGAATTATGTAGGCCGAGGAACCAATCGACAGTCTCATGCATTGTTAAATAATAACCTAAATAATTTATCTATACAATACGTTGGTTAATATTTATCTCTACTCGCAACGGAATAATGAATGCATTTGGAGAAAATTGGCATAATAGAGACAGCATGAGATGAGTACATCTAGTGACAGGTTAACCAGAATCATGATATACTCGAAAGTCTAGAAGGTATAAGAAGTTTATATATATATATATATTTCACCATTTCAATCAACAAATAAAGATCTGTGCAACTCCTGTATATTTGAATTGTGAATATTTGACAAGTTGTTAACCATTTTTTCACTTTTCAGTTTATTTGAAATCCATTTATAAATCTTTTTAATATCACAGAACAATGCATATCGATTATTGTTTATTTTTTAGTTAAGAAAAGTAAAAAAAGCAAAAAGATGAATGTAATCTCGTTTGGTTTTATGTACTAATATTTAAAATATCTTCTTTTAAAATCAATATAATATGTAATCCATTACATATCAATTAGGATATCTATGTATGTTAATATGTATAAATGTTATTAAGTATATAAATATATCATCATATGGTTCAGTATCAGGGAATCAGGAACGTGTTCTAAATCAGGTCTGCTGGTGACTATACTGACATGTACTTAAAGGAGAATAATAAATTTGACATGTCTCAGTAAGATGTAATTTCCCTA
Source organism: Atopsyche davidsoni (assembly GCA_022113835.1). Lineage (NCBI taxonomy): Eukaryota > Metazoa > Arthropoda > Insecta > Trichoptera > Hydrobiosidae > Atopsyche > Atopsyche davidsoni. The sequence continues at coordinate 1,062,965 of JAILWY010000019.1, read as the reverse complement.
GGAAAAGGGCTGTGTCCGGGGATTCACACATTTATTACCAGAGATCAGAGAAAAAGTACAAACAAAAATAACCACGCTAGTCGGGCTTTTTGCATAATAAACTAATTTGAGGAAACTTTATACTTTTCTGGTCACTTATGATCTTTTTAAATTTCAATGACACTTCATAAACGACATATCTAGTCAGTGATCGACACACATTACTTATCAGCCATTTGCGACACGTGGCTATTTACTAGCTGCTAGGTAACCGGATTATTAAACATTTCGAAGATACGATGAGAAAAAGTGTACTTTTTAGCACCATCGTGCAGTGAACTGGTATGCTTTAAGAATGTAACTAGTTTGATTATTTTTAAGAATAATGTTCAAAATAGAGTATCATTATTTTACCAAATGCATTTTCAACTGTACGAACTGCAGTGGGCCTGACTGAATTCACCTCAGATGCGACAAGCACGCAGTCGTAACTCGATTTATCCAATAAGTGCATTAGGCTGCTGCGGCGCAATTATGCATGCATTATTAATAATCAATCCGAGTGAATGATAAAATATATTCGGGCGAAGCGCACGTCGGGGTCTATTGACTGATTTGCGTGGATGTTTCAGCGCTCGCATGCATGGGGGGCGGGCGGCGCCCGTAATGGCGAGATACGAGTGCAGGAGCGAGGCGCGCTAAATTGTTAACTACTCGACGGCGAGAGACGGACGAAATCAACTATCAAATTCAACTGTTATCTCTATAAATGACGTCAGTAACCAAAAGTAACATCTTTGGAAATAAATCTCCAATATCAACTTCAATGAAGATTAAGCTTTAGATAAATATATTACCACTATGAATCAAGCTTAACAAACCTATCTAAAAGTAAACATTAAAAAAACCTATGTAAAATTGTTCATTTCGTCATTGTTTTCAAACGTACATAACTGAAAACACTGTAACATAAAATATATTTTATAATTCACCATTTTTTTCACTCGGTTAGGTTTTGAAGTAATCGATTAGCACTCAGATGACAAGAAGAATGTTTCATTTCTGAATAAATAACCTTATAAGTTATTATTGGGTAGAAAAAAAGTTGAAAAAGAAATTTTAAAAAACAACAGATCAAAAGGCGCAGAAATAGGGTGGCATTGCAGGTCTTATAAGATATTGTCCTAACAAATCACCATGAATAGGTTGGCATAAAAGTGAAATTGGTTAAACAAGGACTCTTCAGAGAAAGATTTCAATTTAGAGAGATGAAGAACCCTGTAGTCCGCTGCGAATGTGCACGAGAGAATGTCGGTGGCGGTGTATATTTGTTCGCTCACGTATGTAATTTCATGCATGCATTGAATATTTTGATTTACTTTGCATAGTATTCGAAGCATTTTTAAGGGATGCTTTTCCATGATTTATTTGACGAAAATATCTAAATGTATTCTATTCTTTTTAAAGCTACTATAAAAATAAATCCTTATAATTTTTTCAGTTACTATGTTAATAATTTATTTCTATAATATTTTAGATGATAAAGGTTAATACTTTTTTGTTACTAGGTTTATGGTTTACGGAAAATAATCCAAAAAAAATACAATTATTAACAATTACATTATTTACATTATATTTTATCATAAAATTTCTGCCACAATGAGCAGAACTAAACGTTAATCTGAGATAAACATTGGTATTAATTAAAATAGAAGCTCTTTTAAATCTAGGTTTGCCCAAACGATTCTCTAAACTATAAGAAATAGTTTTAAAAAAATAATTGAGTGTGATCAAAAAACTAATAAAATTAAGAATGCATCATAATCTGCTGCTGTAAAATACTATTGAACAAAAATTACTAATCGGTAATATCTGATTAAACCGATGCAAGTCTATTTTTTTCGTGAGCAGTCGATTAGGAGATTTAAATTTATTTTTAAAAATCTCACATTTGACAGGAACTTTTGGGAATCATACCATAAAATTCATCAAATTATTGAATTTTGTGCATTTCCAAAACTTTTAAGGAGACTTAAGCTACATGGAAGCACAGGACAAAAGTTGTTAATAACTACAGGGATGAAATATAAAAAATATGTACGGTACAAATAATAAATTCGAAATTGTATTTAAAAAAATGTTCGATTAATCACGGGGCACGATTAAAATGCAGGGGTATATTTTGCAAAATCGCTTTTCAATTGAATCCATCAGAGATTAATATCGATCGAGGTGAATAAAATAATCCCCATGAAAACCCGGAGCGACATTTATCTGCATATCGAGGCGACGGAATGCAAAAATGTTCTTTGTCAGAAATTTGATATTTTCACGATTTTTTAACAATGGGTTAGTGGAAGTATTTTTGTTCAGACATCAATTTCTAACTACGAAGGGAATAAGAGAGTTTTCAGAAAATCGTTTATATTACATGGCTATTGTATATTACAGCGTATGTAAAGGCGTTCATATTTGTACAGAATGTTTAGGCAAATTATACATGTGCAATCATTATATAATAAATACGTATAATTATTTATAAATATCTCTCAAATACAAACACTCTTACATAAAACTACCCATTAAGTGCGTTAATTTGATTGATACCTACTTCATTCAAATCTTTGTTAAGTTTCTTGAATATGTAATGAAAAAAAATGAGAATTGTTCACTTCCCCAAAGATAAATGAATCTCATGAATCATAAATCACGATACATGAATCTGAAAATTCTTATTAGTTATTAAAATAAGGGTAACAAGTTTAAATATTCCACTCATAAAACCTGCAAGCGAGTAAAGAAAAAATTACCGATCTAGCATTAGATTGTGTCTACTAATAAAGAAAATCAAATATATATTTAACGAAATTATATATTCATTACGGGGAAATTATTGTTTTAATAATACATTTGCGTTTAATTTTCTACAAAAAATCTGGATTATGCAAAAATTAAACTTCAGCTTGATGAGTGATTGATTTTTTTTTTGAGTTGCGTTGATTTTAGTTTTCAAATCAAAAGTAATCCAAACTAATCCAAAGTCGACAATAGAACACAATTACACAACACGCTTCTACTCGCGTAAACAAATAAATAGTATTGTCACGTACAGCTTCATTCAATATTGGGTTTTGCCATATCAAATAAAGGAAACCACCATGGGCAAATCAAGTATGGCAGCCCTTCCGTAAATAGGAAAATCATACATTCACACCCCTAATTGTAGAACAATCGTGGCCTGCCCAGTGTAAGGGCGTTCGACAGAAGCGCATTTTCAATGAAGCTTAATTATTGGAAAACGACTGAAGCCAGGTGCGATCCCACGGATACGTTCCTTATGCTCAATCATAAAAACAGATTGGAAATTTTATTTATTCTTAGCTTATGATCCATAAATTGGTGTATAATATTTTGCCATGTTCAGGGGATAAATGGCTCTTCTAAAATGGTTAAGAAACAACTAAGCACATGTTTTGATGTAAACATTTATGGGATTCAATTTATTACCACGTCTCCCACGTATATTTTAATGTGTATAGGAAAATTGTAAAAAAACATTATAAAATAAAGTTTTTCTAAAAGGTTTGCTTCTAATCTTTATGATATTTTATAAAAAATAATATGGTTTTTAGGAACCTTGGACCCGTCACGTACATCAGAAGTCTCGGCGTTGATTCAGAAAAATTATAAAATGATAATAATAAACAAATATATCTAGTTAAACCGGAGACTTGTACAATCTTTATGGAGTTAAAGTTAATCAGATGGAGACAGATATGTTAAAATTATCTGGAGAGATTGGAAAATTAAATATTTATTTGATTTGCAGAGTAGGTTCTGTTTACGGTTATTGGAACTCGTTAATTTGACGTAATTATTAACACAGAACTTATTTTATTGAGTGGGTTTCAAAGTGTAATTAAAAACATTTCTTGGAAATATCAGGCTCAATTTACCGGATCATCATAATTCGAAAACTTGAAGGATACGTGTTTATAATATAACGCTACCTTAAATCTATACCACCCAATATACTCCCATATTAATCCAACGTTCGTTTAAAAATTGATTACGACTTTAAAATATTCATTAATTAAATAGTTAATAAAATGAAATTTTATAATATTTATTCATGCTGATACATTATTATTATCGTGCTTTTATTTATCAGCATAAGGTTACTAAAAAATCGTTTTGTTTTAAATAAAGTATAATTTTACAAACTTTTGCAAGGAATCGATGGACAAAGACTTTCGTACTTTGCTTTTTTATAAAAACTCAACTGAACGAGTACAAAATCTTATTTATTTTTATAATAACAAACTGAATTCCTTAACTGCTAATGATTTATTTTTCTATGATAATTATTATCTTAAATTTTTTAAGCATCGCATTATTATCAATCAATAAAGCAACCACAAAAATGTAGAGGATTGTGTCATCGATGTGTCTAGCAGAGCAGCTCATTGTTACGGTTACTTAAAAATACATTATAATATTTCATTTCAACTGTTTATGTATCGCGGAGTCCACTCTTTGTCAGGCGCTTGATCTTTATTCATGAGCTTCTCTTACTCAATGTCCATCGTGCAACAAATAATGTAGTTGGCGAGTAAACAATTCTAGGTCATTTATAAATTGAGCAATAACATAAAAAATCTACTGAATCATTATTATTAGATGTTTATTAAACTGTTTGCAAAATAACATAAAAAACAAGCATTGGTGTGTGAATCAGTTCATACGTCAAAATCAAAATAACAAATATGATATTGGAAATACATTAATGTATTGAAAATTTTTCATCCGTAATAAAATAAAGTAATTATTTTATTACGATTTTGTATTTTAAAATGAAAATCTCTCTCGTGTTGTAAAATATATCTGATGAATATCAGATATAAAATACAAACAGTAATCATTAGCGCGTTCTTAATTTTACACATTTTCGCACGAAATATTATTTCGATATTATTGGAAAACGCAGATCCTAAAACAACTCGCTAAACCTAATACACAAAACTGACCGATTCTTATACACGAGTTGTGATTAAGCGATGTTAAAATTCTCTTTCTTTTTAAAAGATTTTTTTACTATTTTTATAGCATTAAATACCAGTGAAATAAAATGCAAAATATATTATGACATACAGTGAAAAATAATGTTCAAAAATTACTTAAAAGTAAAGACTATAATGGCGGCAATGTTGTTAATATATTCAATAAGAAAGTAATTTAAATATGTAATAATACCTGTAGTGATCTAGAAACTGCAGTGGTTTCTTGGACAAATCCTATTTGGCATTTGCGATTCGGGATGAACATGCGAGCGGGAAGCCCAGTGGTGGTGTGACAAACCGCATGCAATTATCAACGGTACCAAGCCTTAAGCCTGGAGGTGAGCGCCTCGGGCAGGGAAACCTCGCCTCCGGCCAGGAGGAGGCTCGCGGCTAGAGTGAGGAATCAATCCCTAGATTATTCACTGAGCTGTTAGTAACATGTTTATGAGTAGTATTACATTAACAAATGGAATTGTAATCTGTTTATATACAAATTTTTATTTAACTCGTTAAAATTCGTACAAAAATCAAATAGCCTATTAAAACTATTTAAACAAATTAATGTGATTATTAATATTCAACATTTGTCTATTCGAAGCATTGAATATCGTATAAATATATGCTGCTAGTATTTCCAGCGTTCACATGTGTAGTATTTTCAATAAAAGGATCAACAAGTACTTTTCCAGAGAGAGCCTCCTCTATCTAGCAGCCAACTGTAGTTGAGTGGGGTCGTGAAGATTCTCGGCGTTATCAACAGACATAAGGAATGTCACGGACATTCTTTCCCGTAAAACTGAGTTCTGATCGCCTCGTGAAGTTTTGGGTTTTATACCAGTTATTAAAAATACTATGAGTAACGTTTCGTCGATTCGTTTGCTTATCGTCCGTTCTCATTGAAAGATGAGAAGAGGTTTATTCGATTAAACCAATTATGACATTTATCGATTATTTTACTATTTTTAAATATTTTTGTAAATAAAATAACATTTTCTGAACCATTTTAGAGTTGAGTATCACAGATGCGTGATCCATGTATTTTTTCACTCAACTTGTCTTTATTTTGATAAGCTTTTAGGTTTTGATTAAGCGAATCCTCTCGTCCGGAATAATTTAAGAAAACTGACTGGATTGGTACGGAGCCGAGCAATGTTGCTCCTGTGAGGAAGTGGGTAATTTTTGATAATAGTATCGTATTTTAAAGACACGCTCCGGAAATATTGTAGATAAAATAATGTTTTAAAATAATTTGAGCACTTAACTAAACTTGTCCTTCAGATAGAGGCAAGTAGCCTGCATCATGTCTGTACACTTGAGTTCTTACGGAACCAAAATTCCTATTCGAATTGAAAATGAAAACACCAATGGAGTAAAGTCTAGAAATTCTATTTTTTAATTACATCTACTTTGAATATTATGGAATATACCAACGTAGTACTCATACGTAATTTTCGATTCCCTCTATATTTCAGTTTATAAAAAAATAAAACTAAACGATATTTTAAGCCATGCAATTCTGTAGGACTTTTATGAACTACAGGCTACTGCAAAATATGCCAATCAAAAAGAGTTGAAACACAAAACGGAACAAAAAAAGGAAGGTTTATATGGTCGAAAAAATCCGGGAAATAGTATTGAATTTCAAAAAAATGTTAAAATACTTGTAAAAATAAACTTTTTTTGACGATATTGCTAATTTACACCTAATACTTTTTCTTCAGTACTAACAGGTATTAATAATTTTTTAACTGATATTGTCAAAATTGAATAATTCATAATGGTAAAAATAATTCGCAAATATTAAATATGTAATTAAATGAAATGATGAAGAAGCTGTAGCATATTTATTTCATGTTCGTCCAGCCATGTGAGAGCTGCGAATCGCGATTGATTAAAGGTATTTGAATGGAGGGAGGAAATAGCATCGAAGGGAACCTTTATATTTTAATGTTTGAAAAATAAACTTAAGAAGAATCAAACACACTCAGGGTGTTTTTTTTTATTTCAAGATCTTAACAAACCCTTTAATGCACTTACACGTTTATGCCGGACGCGTGCAAATCAAATATGAAAATTTCTGACACCTATCCTAGAAATATATTTGAAACCACGGACAGCTCCGTCCAGATATAACACTGAGCGTCATTAATTTACTCGCATTTTTCCCTATTTGAATTATTTTTCGTCCCACACGTCTCGAGATTGGCTGTCCGCGGTGATTCACGCAGAGCCTCCCACACTCCATTACGACTTACTTGGCAAATTATTAACAACTACTTAGATTAGAAAAATAATTTCAAATGATAGTCCTTCGTTTAATAAAATTAATGCTTGTTAACCAACAAAACCTTGTTGTCGTATTTTTTATATGCATGTTCTTTTATATACTTCTTTATAAATTTTAAATATTTATACAGTGGTTTTACTAACATAACTAAAACTAACAATTAACAACATGAGCATGTTTACTATAATTTCTATATTTCAAAAATAAAATAATTTCTATATTTTGAAAGTTCCTATACGACGTTAATTCTCGCTAAGCTCGAGTTATTTCCTGCCATTATTACGAGTAAATAGTGCATAGAATGTCGATCAGTACAGAGCATGCATTGTAAGCATAGGCTTTACTTCTCATATGAATTGATAACTTTAGCAATCTAGTACTTTGGGCCAGAGCTATTGATAGTTAATACTGTGTTTACCTCGTCCAAAATCGAAGGTAATACAAAATCTGAACATAAATTGATGAAGATACGATCATAGGATTAGGAAACCGTTGTAATTAGATGATTTAGTTATTCTGGTGGTGAGATGCTTGAAGTTTCTTGTCCTACGTTTCGGTCTCCATGCTGGTATTTTTGGTGGTAGTAGGTGGTGGTTTTCTGGTAGGTGGTTCTAGAAGTTCTAGAAACCAAATCATCTGCTTAATTAACTATGTCATTCCAAAATTCTGCCTATAAGTAAAATACTATCTATTTGTGTTACATTTCATGACTACTTTTGATTGATTACCACATCAAAACACGAATGCTTGTAATATTTAGTATATTGAAATTTGAAAAAAACTTATTTAAAGCTTTATTTCAGACTCGTAGTAGGAATATTTTGCTGCATTTGAGTTTTACTTTAGGCATTTGGCTGTTTTCATTGCTGATCCCTTTGTAGTTTATTGGCTCACTTGTTGAATCTGAAAAATATTATTAATTTTTACTGTATTCAATAACTCCAACCTTTCGTTATATGTATTTTATTTTTAGTTCCCAAAATCTTATGATCGGTAATAAGTTTTGCTAACCGCTAAATTACACGACATTTCATAATTATAAACGTTATAATATAGTCTACGACTCATAATAATTTCTTTCATTTTAAAATCAACGGGACTTCATTGCGGTATTATGAATGCTCACCGTAAATGCGTATCTCAGTAGCGAAGGTCATTTAAAATGTAGTCGTTTTTATTCAAAATATTTACATTTCCTTTATTACACACATATTTTTTCCTAAATAAATAAAATAAATATTCAGAAGGAATTTTCGTGAAAGAGAGAGCGGGCATGTCGAGTCGGCCCGTGCACCACCCTGTAGCGCAATTTAAAGGAATAATAAATACATTTTTTATTACCCGCTCTATTATTTATACGTGAAATATAAGCTCCGAAAGTTTGCCGGAAACGGAATGCGTACGAAGCGGCCCTCCTCACACATAAAAAATGCATACACCTGAATTATAAATGCCTTTATTTTAACATAAGTTTATACATCTATATATTTTAGTAAAGTTACAGAGGAAGGCGGGCTCGCTTCTACACGTTCATCAATTATTAAAACGATTTACAAATTTATAACGGGCCCGACCTGTGCCGGCTCTGTCGCCCCGGACCCCCCGCGAGGTTTGAGAGTCGCCGGAGCGCCCAGTGCTTCTCAAGCTGCAGCGTTAAACACCAGCATCAGCGAGGCGTTATATTTACAAGCGATTGTATAGCCGTTCTTAGCGACGGAATTTTTTTATATCTTTCTGTCAGTTGAATATTTTTTTACTTTAATGACTAGGTAAAATACAAAAAAAAATTTTTTTTTTTAGCACAATTTTTTTAATAGAAATATTACGTTCGCATTAAAATATAAAGAAAACTGCGGTTTACAGTATAAAAACATGTTTGAATAATCGATCTATTTGTGTTTATATAAATACTCACTCATTGAGCTAACACTTATATTGTATGCTCTTGTTTACAGTTTACAATAGGTTAAATCAAAATTAATATTAAAATGCATGAAATAAATAAAATAATCTTCCTTTCTTTACTTTTTCCTGATAACGAATCACAATATTTATAGTATAAGCTTTTTTTTTACTAATACTTAATTGGAAAAATCATGATATGTATTACAAATAAACCAAATTTAGTATAATATATTAGAACAACAAAGATCAGAGCATATGATTATCTACACTCTTGCAATCTTCAATCGAAGTATCATCAATTTAAATTTGAGTATTTTTATTCCTTATACACAAAATGCTCAGAAATTATAATGATCAAAAATGTTATTTAATGTTTACATACTTGATATTTACATTTAAATTGAAACAATACCAATATTTATTAATAAGCTATAATCTTTGAAGTTTTAAATAAATTTTAATCACTACTATTATATGTTCAACGTTACACAGCATTATGTGTTATCGTGACGTTGGGTTCGAATATTTAAGTCCAACTTGAATTTTTTTTCTTTAAATGTAACAGGATACGAAGTTAAAAAGTTTTGCTTGCGTTTTGCAGAATGAACAGTTTAGATACAATTGTTTTTTTTTATGTCAACATATCAAAACGTATATCATTAATTGAATTATTTGGTTTTTTATTAAATTATTTATAGAAATCAAATTCTCTTTAGGAAGTGTTTAATTTTTTTATTAATTCATTTTCTATTCTTAAAAAGTTTCTGTCAAAATCGAGAATTTTCATTTATGTTTCCTACTTAAGTCTTTTTCTTTCTCTTGAATCATGATGGAGGTAGCAAAAATCTTCTTAACATCAGAACTGGGGCCATTCTCTGACGACTGGCAGTTACCATCAAGTCGCAGTGAATTCCTGAAAACACTTTCATCAATACAATTATTTAACATTTTTTAATAATCACTGATTATCCTGAATACTTAAGCTTTGGGAGTTTGTGTTTGCGGTTTTTAATTATACAATTTTTTGAACGAGTATATTTATAGAAAAACATTTAAGAAAATGCTAAAAGTTAAACATTGTACATAACACGAACGCAACTATAAACTAATCTGTCCAATCTTACACTGAATAATGATATTAACATTAATTTTTTTTGCAATAAAACAATTCACTTATAAAATTTAAAATCAAAATATACGCAGGCAAATCATTATAATTAAAAAAAAATCAGAAAACTATAACTTTGAGAAGGTGATGCCGTCATACTAAGGTTTTAATTTCGGTTTTAGGATAATCTTAGATCTAATGTATGCAATAGAATAATTAATGAAATAATGACATTTTTGCATCTTACTCTAAAGATAAATAAGTTTAAAATATTAAATACTTAGAATCCCCTCCATGTTTTACATAAGCCGTTGACATTCGAAGTTGTAGCGAGTTACTTTTTAATACATACTTGATAGAATCTTGGAGTTAAACTGAATAAGGTATTGGGGATTCTTAGTACACGGGAACTTAGTTCAGCACTAGTTTGAATGTTATATCGGGAACATTTTATATTGGTTCTCTTATATAAAACTTGTTCCGTTTAATAACATACTTGACAATGTTTCTTTGATAAACTTATTCGATGCTTTCTGCATCTGAAGTTTATTTCATAAAATATAAAGAAGCCAATGGTCAAAAACATTCTAAAAGAAAGATTTCTTTCCGAAAAATACGATAATAAGCTTGAAAATTTATACAACTCAAATGGTAAGCCATTGAAATTAATCAAAAAAAGAAAATAAATTAGACCAGATATGTTAGAAAATTTAAACTTGTCATAATGTCATATACGTCATATAAAACAGCTTTCATTAGACAAATTCCTTATTCACATCGAAATCATTCTCCTCCATTGCTGTCGACGATCAGGAAATCTGGAATTCACAACTTAAAAAATATTCTCAATACAGTTATTCTTGACAGTTCCTACCAACAAGTCTAATAGAAATTGTATTTATTTTTTATACACAAGTATCTCCACAACAAGTTTACCTTTATGTTTATACCTTCTCAGTTGTGACAAAAACATAATCCTTTTTCAAGCAATGCATGGAGAATGGTTAAAATATGGCAATAATAGGTTATTCCTTATCGATTGTAAAACCAATTTAAACTCGTTATATATGTGTGTTATCTTTTGGCATGTGCAAGTACAAAATAAAAAACAAAAATAAATTTAAAATAAACTGAAACGGGGTGCGTTGAACATTAGTTTAGGATTCACCTGTCATAACCAGGTTTCATCGACAATAATCGTTTAAAAGTCAATAAGTCTTCAATTGAATGCAACACATTGTAATCGACGTTTTGGTTTCATGTTTGCAGTTTAGTACATTTTGGGAAAACAAATGATTATTTACCACACAGAATGGTAATGCGTGAATGTTTACAGGTCGTTTGTTTAGACTATATCATGAATATTCTTGCATCAATAGCTCATGCATTACAACTTATTACTTAACTGATTTTATGTCCAGTATGATAAATAAACAATCTTTGTAAATGATTTCGTACATTTATTCCAATTTCCAGAAAAGCTTGTACTTCTTATTTGTATTTTAATTTATTGGCTACAAAAACCTGATTCACGAAGTTTTTCAAACATGTAATTTGATTAATTTATCTTGAGATTTTTTTAAATGTTAAAACTTGTTTATTAAATGTTTTTCCACTACATACTGGATAGTTTTTTAATACGCAATACTTAAATAACAAACTTTAATACCCTTATGGGAAGAAGATTAGAATTATTATTGTTTGTAAGCGCCTGTAAGCGAGACCTTCTGTTTGTGGATGCCTTCGAAAAGCGAAAACGCTCACAAACAAATAAAATCATTATCTCATAAATATATTGAGATTTATAATTGTTGTTTAAATGCATTATAGAGCTTTCTCTGTGAATACAAACACTTTGGAAGCAATATTTCTCATTACACTAATGAAAAAGTAGACATAAGGGATTCATAAAATAAATACAGTTAAAAAACTTGGAAGCATTGAATGAAAATTATATTGTGTTAAAAATTAATTACTTAGTTCTAAAAACTCTTTATTTTCTGAAAAAGAAAATGTTTCAATTAAAATATAGTACGCCACGATTCCTGCATTTACCTGAGGATGGGCAGGCCTTATTTGTAGTTCCGGAGGCGCCCCTTCCCCTCCCTTCGCCCCTGAGAGCAGTTCCGATACGAAATGTTCTTTATTAGACGCCCTGTTGCTATGCAATGGATTTAATTATGCACTCTCATGTTCCGTCTGCTCCTCCATCAACGAGCCCACGGCCGCCACGGACGTGGCGTAAACACGTTTTCAATTACTAAGTACTCTAAGCACACTCCAATTTCCAAAACAAAATCTATGATATTTTATTGATTCGTTTGCAATTTAAAAAATATTTTTTTCCGATTGTAATGACAAAAACATTTTTATAAGTCGTTAAAACGTTTAAAACAATATTTAAAGATAAGTTGGAAAGATATCATTTATTGAAAGTATATTATTTATAGGTTGCGACTAATTTTTTTTGCGTTATAGAATTTAGATAATAATATAAACACTGAAAATGTATGTACCAAATATATGTAAACTACCGAAACGTATTTTATTTATATTTATTAACATTTATTTTTTTACATGATTTATTTGATTATTTCTAGGTACAGAGTATTATATTTTTCAAAAATGTGTTATTATAAAAACCAATTGCCAAAAACAAATACATTTGCATCTAAGTATATTTTATGAATTATATTATATATTAGAATTATTTTTTTTGCATATGAGCAGTCTAGGTTTAAAATCTATTTTTTCCATTTAATTTATATACGTTTATAAACTTAAGATTTTATTAATCTCGAGCATTTTAAAAACTTCTATTATTTAATTAATTTTTATTAAGCTGTATAGAATTTACGTAGTAGTTGTGTAAAGATGACGAATTTCTGAGAAATTTATTAAAGTTGGATTTATTGGAAGAAGTTAATTCAAAAAATAAAAAGATTCTGGGCTTCCGTTAAACTTCAACAGCGAATAATACAATGAATAGCCGCTGCCTCAACACCAATTTCGACTTAAACTAAATCATTCACATCCTAGTCGTTTATCTTTATTCGAGCAGTTCGAAACAATGCCCACCGATCGATCACGCGACTATGCAATTCGGTACAAACGAAAAAACCGTCGCACCGGAGCCTCGCGTACATCATGTTTTAGATAAAAAAAAAAACGCTCTAAATATCGCACCCGGAGCGCTGACGCAAACGATCGCAAATAAAGGGAAAAGTTCCCGGGGCGCCGGGGGCGGGCGCGGGGGGCGGAACTCGCAGAAACTAACTGCCAAATAATTCAGCAATTTTATGTCTGGCACGGCGTAATAAAATGAAAAAATAAAATATTCACCGGGCCGCGCGAGGGTAGCGGGGCGCATTAAAGGAGAACAAGACACGTGGGGGCGCTCCCCGCGATCATGGGATGATCAACTCAGCACGTGGGGAACGAATTAAAACACCTCGAGATTTCCTCGTCTCCCGGAGCCGCGCCGCACCCCAGGTGAGCTTATTGCTGTGACATATCAAATAACTATGGCATTTCATCACATTTAACGCTGATGACGTCAATCTTCTGGCAATATTCGATGCACAATAATAAAAAATACACTTCCGCATTTTTGGTGATTCTTATTAAAATACATGATAGTATTCATTTAAAAAAATATAAGTTTAATTTTCCTTATAAACCGTGAGGTATATTTTATTTCAGTTATACATTTAAAGGTTTATATTTTGTACCGTAATAAAAATATATTTTATTAAACGTATAAATTTACAAAACGTTTTATTTTTAAGTATATTTATTTAAAATGTCTTGGGTATCTTTGAGCATTGGTGCTTATTCACATTTATAATTAATAATATTTTTATATTCTCGTCAGACCAAACATCGCCCTTTGAGAAAATTTGATTGGTTTGTCAGCTCAGTGGTCAGGACTAAATTATTCCCAACTTCCTTTTCATTGATTCAATCTAAAACTTGGCAGTCGAACTCCAAACTAATATAATTGAGATTCATTTCATTCGTTTTATCAAAGATGATTTTGCTGGTGTTATATTAATATTTTTTTTTCAATTAAGTTATTTTATATGTGGATATTTTACTTTAGTAAAGAAAGACAATTGAACGTTGCATCACAAAACTAGATACGGAGGGCTGGAGAGCACCGCTGGCATTTCAATTTACTTTTTTGCTCTTAACGATTTACGCCCACTTTGACTTGCAAAACTATTAGTAAATAAATGACATTTTTTTCAATTTAACAAAAAATAAAATCCTTTGACAACTCGTTCATAAGTTGATTAAAATTTTCAAAAAGGAAAATTATCGCAAAAGCAGTAAAATATAAATCAGCATAGAATTTTATTTCAAATTAACTTACATCGGAAATATTACTTATTTAGAGACTTACATAAAGAATAAAAATATATTGTATATTATCAAATATGACATTAAAAATAATACACTTCCTTCAACTTCAAAAAAGAGTCAGTTATTTGTATATCAAAAGTCAAAAATAACAAAAACCTGATCTGTGTTCACTTTACAGAACCTTGATGCTTAATTTTTTTCAGGAGTATTGAATAAAACAATTGATTGAACTTTATTTAAATTAAAAAATGTACACATATATATATGGGTGTGTGTATGTGTAAATATTGAAAGATTATTCACATCAATTATTAGATTTTTCAAAATTGACAACGGCCAACTAACAATTTACAATACTGAAAATTTAATTAAACTTCCGCATTTTTTACGCAACGAAAAACCAGCCTTCGTGCTTAAAAACAAGTTAAATGACAAGTTTGGTTCGCAATTTAGTTGCCTCCGAGGAAAGAACCTACCAACTCATAAGAAGTGCGATATCTTGACGTGGATTCTGATAAACGAAAACGGAGTTGGATAAATCATAAAAATCTAGTAAAACCTGTTCAAAAAATATATATAATCCTTATTTTAATTTAGATTAGGAAAAATTACGTTTTCCCAATCTAAAACGTTGGTGCTGGGTAGCTGGCGCTGACAGTGCAGGGACTATGCCTGACTATGAAAACCCGCTCGGACTCAAGCTTAGATTTAAATTATTCGCTTTGCATTGTGTGTGCCCTGAATTTACGTTCAGTTATTCGGCAGTGCACGCGCCTGTCTCATCGCACTCGCGAAATCAATGTTTCCCCGGCACTGGCCGTTCCGCTGGCCGCGGAATGCTCTGGCCGCTATCGAAACTTCGAGGTGTTCCAATCAAATTATCGACTGCTCCGATTCATCAGGCCGGGATGAACCGCCGTCACAAGTGGGGGGAGCAAACACATCGACGCTAACTGTACCAACTCCTGATTGAAATAATTTGTAAACAAGGGCTTGATGGTATATATATTTATATATATATATATATATATATATATATATATATATATATATATATTTATATATATATATATATGTATATATGTATATGTATATAGTTTGAAATGTAGCTGTATAGGAGAATCTGCTGTATAGGTTGACCGCGTCAAAAACGAAAAAGTCTTGCAAAGGGAACTCTTGACGTTGGCAAAGAAGCGAAAGGTCTCCAATTTTGGTCACATTTTTCTCAACAATATGTATGGCATCCTCCAGCTGATTGTCCAAGAAAAAATCTAAGGAAAAGGGGGCATTTTAAGATTTAAGTTCACGTGCGCCAGTGGCTGGAGATCGGAAATGCAGCCGGATTGGTGAGACTGGCCTAGGATAGAGACATGTTGGGTGAAATGGTCATCAACCTCCTATGAGGAGAGGCAACAGAAAAATAAGATATATCTACTCTAATAATAACCATTGTGTGTGTGTATGTTTCATTTTTTGGTTCTCTATAGAATATCTTAAAAGATACAACGCTGATTTTTTGCACGTAAGTTCAGTAAGTTTTTCCACAGTTATGTGCCAAATTTCAAGACGATAGGATAATATTTTCATTCATTTAATAAAACTAAAAAATATGGTTTAGCGAGTTTCAATATGTACGAATTATATGATTCTGTTGTTCACCGCGAGAATTTCAAATTTAGAACTTTTACAAAAAAAACAAATTTTTATGCTTCTTAGAAATTTACAGTTTATGTCAGTTTCACACAAGTGCCATCTTTATTTTTTTTATCAAAATTGCATTAGAAATCATTAATCACATCATTAATAACTCAAAATAACACCGTCTACGCACAGAAAACGTAATTCAAAAAGAATTGCTCAATTGAACGTGATAAAGACTGCATCAAATAAAGAACAGTGCAGTGAAAAGTGATGCGTTGTTTGTGACACGAAATGTGACATAAATGTCAAGATATAAATGGAAGATATAAATCTCATAAATGGAAGGAAAACGTGAGCAGCGTCTTCTTAAAATTCGAGTACGCGCATCGACCTCAAGACAAAAAGAAACTGATGCACAGCGAACGCTGCGTTTGTCTTTTCCTGTCGATTCTGCAATGCTTTACATTATCAAGCAGAAAACCCATCAGATGGAAAGTTCAACGATTACTGTCACAAAAGTAAAGTGAAACTACCAGCAAGGCCTATTTCCCCAGTATATTTAAAGGATATTTATAATGGAAATTTCAAGAGAAAAATAAGATCATACAATAACAGTATGTATTTTGCATCAATGGGAACTAAATTAACAGTGGGCCACTCTGCTTCAAAGTTCAAGGCCAAGTATATCACAGAACTTCGCACCTTCATCCAACTGATGGTACAAAATGAAAGCAATTATTCATCTTATTATGTTCAAACACTATTGCATCGTTCATCGAATGCGCGTCATTCTGTGACGGGCTACATTTCTAGTATATATATATATTTTAACTGAGGATTGCGTAGTACTAAATTCAAAATAAAATCATATTGTTTATTGGTTTTCCACAATACAATGAAGTACCAAATAATCCAAAAATAAATGACCATAAATAGAAAGTATTCGGAAGAATACTTTTGAAAAAAATATATGCATTATAATCGAATTCCTATTCACATATTCATAACTAGCGGATACCCAGCGTGTGCTACTACGTTAAATAAATAAATACTTTTTTTTTTCTTCGAAAAAAAGGAAATTTGGTTTTTTATTAACTTTTTTATCTTAATACTAGCGGATAAACAATATATTGAGTTTTTTTGGTAAGTGTGTAAACAAAGATTTTTCGGCTTTGATTTTGATTGTGGCTTCGATTAACTACGTGGCGATAGTAAAAAAACTCTATTGGATAGTTGACTCTATTTTGAACTTCATTATACAGCAATGTTTTCGCAAAATTACTGTGGCTGTGCAGCTCGTTCTTCGGCATTTTTTTGCAGTAAAATAAACACGTTGACCGTTTTCTAAATGAACAGCAAGATGTTGAACAGTTGGAAATCATTTGTGAATACTGAAACCAAGAATTCAGCTGACAGCTTCGTTACTGTTAACATATTTGCATATGTACTTGTCAATATTGATATCAATGCCAATATCAACGTTTCTTACTTTAATGGTGGTGGTGAATCCTCCATCTTCTGGCTTTTGTCGTCTGTATTTCGGATATCCATCCTAACCAGTTTGAGTTTCATTAATCAAATCGGGTGGATATCTTTTCGTGCATTTTCCGTCATTCATATTCAATGCATCATGTTCTTGGAGACAACGTCAGAAAGTATCGGATCTTCTTGTAGATTCGGTAGTTCGGCAGATATAAAACTATATAACTATGAGTTGGAACAATTTTTACTTTCAGCCAAATTATAATATGAGCGTGCGGTAAACTTCGTTTTTGCCATTCAATCGCCTGTATGCCCACGTCAAATACGTCAAAGTATCTTGAGCATACTCATGCATGTGTCTTGGGCTTCTAGTGTACGAAGCAGAAAGTATGCACATTTGACCAATGTTGGCAGCGTTTCCATCATTTCATTTCCATCATCTTTGACACGCAATTTTTTTTGGTTCAAACGAATGTACAGAAGCCGCTCGCTTTCAATTTTGGCGTACATGCCCACAATGTACTGATGAAACACTTCACGGCATTTTAAAATGTGATTGGATTGTTGGGCTCTTATCATAATGCGATATGCATAATAATCCATAGATGAAACATGTAATGCGAATATTTTTGTTTAATAATTTGTTTCCCATATATAAACAGACAAACTCACTATGATAAAACTCTCTGTTGTGAATGACAGATAGTGATTTTGTTTTATGCGCGATCTTCACAATGTTCTTTTTTCAAACTTTTTGCGAGGAACGATCTCGACTTTACAAATGTTGAAAATTTTGTATGGAAATTGTCGAAAATCGACTTAATTAATAGACCGAATGTATTTAATGCATTGTTTTAATAGTCAAAAAGATTCTTCGTAAATAAATAAAAACCTATCAAATGAAACCGGTTTGGGGCACATCGGTTGTATGGTTTCAAAGCCTATAACGGATATAGAAACATTTTTTGTGTTTTATATATATAGATAGAATATTAATATGCACATTACACGACCATCGTTCACACTGTAAGCAGTATTTTCATTCGTATCCTTGCATACGAGATGACGCATGAAAATAGCTCCTAACGGTTCACGTCGACTACAACGGGAATTTATTTCTGTAGTATACAATTTTCGATGGTATATCTCATAGCCAAACACGGCTAATCAGTAATCACCATTGGGCATCGAGTGTTTGGTCGAGCCGAGGGGTGGATACACAAAGTACGCAGCGGACGCCGGGGCTCAAGGAAAGAGTAGCGGACTACGGGTCCGCTGTTTGGTTTTAGGGTACGTCGGGGCGGCCACTAATCATAAGCCGCTGTTTCCATTAACTAATGAGGTTTAGTTTCATGTGATTTCATCCCGATCACTCTACTAATATTCAATAAACTTGACTACGTAAGTATTTACGATCTGAACGACGGAACTGTAAGATTGTTCATTAACGACGTAATGTGATGGTTTTTACATTTTTTCACAAACATCTATGGAAACACGTTTAAAAACATATTTATAATGTTTAAGCTTCAATCACAAATTACTATTAGTGTTTTTAGTGGGTTTAGCTTATTACTTTGATTTTTTTACGATTATGGTTTAATATGATGCAATTAGGGGTTTCTAAGACAATCTAATATTTTTAATGACTAGTAAATACAAATTTTATTATAAAAGAAAATTAAAAAAAACCCACCAAAATGCGCTGAAATGCTAAATGTATGGCTTTGTTATGTCAGTGACTTGATAAATAATTTTTTAGAAGTCAATTAAATTTCATGAACCAGGAAATAATATCTGTATTGAGCTTTTATTATGAAAGCATCCCAATATTTTTATTAATTATAAAGATCTAGCTAATAAGCCATTAAATAAAATCACATTTTTTTATTCCAGTTATAAATCACATTTCCAACATGAATTAATACGTAAATTATAAATAAATCCTCAATCAGTATCGGACAATTTTGCATCGTTTTCAGTTCCTGAATTATCAAGTAACAATTATTTTAAATGCACTTTAATGGATCGTATTATTGAAATCATACGTCTACCAGATAATTAAGTTTATAACCCGATACAGCCATGACGTGGAGTGTCGTGTTAATGACGCTTTAAATATACCAGGTAATCGAACATAGTAAGAGGGAACAAATATAAATTGAAAAGCTTTTAACTACGAGAAGTAATTGCGTAGTTTATGTAATACTACTAATAGTCAAGACGACCAATAAATTCTATTGGTAAGAAATTAGCTACATTGCAACGTGTGCTTAAATTGGAATTAAATACAATACATTTTCTAAAATATTGACTGACAGAAGAAATGATTTAAACTTTTTAGTTTTATTATTTTTATGTGTCTATCCCAAGCAGGAGACACCACAGCTCGTAAAATGAAATCCGCACAAGTAAAGATTTTCTCTAAAAGTATTTATTCTGCTTAAATTTTTGAAGCAATTCACATTTTCTAAGAATTGAAAAAAGTGAATGACTTATTGCTTGTCAATCGTGTTGACAGTGTCATTGATCTATACCTTAAATTTAAAACAGACTTACATCGAACATTACTTTAACGACTGGCATTGTCCGGTATATTTTGTCTCTTATATACATTGACATCGTCCTGAAGATATGACTTCATCTTTAATACGGAATACAATACCAGCGAACAATATCTAAATTAAGAATTTCTCATCACAAAGAAAGAAGATAGCAACACAGATAAAAACTATTTTTACTAAACATATAAAAATACTTGTTCTATTGTCATTTTCAAGCATTGCATGAACAAAAACTATTTTTAAAAAAATGAATTTTAAAAAATACGCATAGTCACTCTAAGCGCATTGTTCACTACATTTTTGTTGCAAACATCACTTCCAAGATGCAAGTCGTGAGCAAATGTGCAGGGCACTAGAACTAAGCTCATTCTTAGTCAACAACTCGATTTAAAATATTAATCGAAGTAGAGCCGGCGCCCCCCGCCCCCGGCCCGGGCAGGCGAATACATGCACGGGCAATCCCTCGTAGTGGTGCCTACGATTTTCAAGTGTTTATACATTATTCAAACACAACTAACAAAGGCTGAGTCGGCGGGTGTGCGCTATACGCCGTGTTAGGGCACGGCCATACTTGGGAAAACTTCCCCTGACTTAGAGTGAGCTATACCGCCTCACACCATATCTATGAACATAACCTCTGCATTTCAAATATTACCTCAGCTATTAAAATTGCAAGCTTTTTTTTACAATTTTATAAATTTGATACTGCCTGAGTGCACAGTGAAAACTCTACCAAAGCTATTAAAGCTTAAGCCCATTGTCACATATTTACGTACTACTAATAATTATTTTATGAAATTAAACATCACTGACGGCATGTGATTGAAAATAAAGTTAGGGTTTACAAACGCACCTAATAAATTTGTTTTATTTTTAACGAACTTATTTTAATATTTAGATACATGATTGGACTTAAATCAACGCTCAGCAAACTACTCTTAGGTGTTGTTACGTTGATCAATTATATTTTAACAGTATGATACTCTATGATATGCAAAGTGTTAATAAATTCCGTGAATATTAATGTGTGAATAAACAATCGCCACTGCGAAAATAAATTTAGAGATACATGAATAATACGAAAGCAAACTAATAAATAAATGAATGTGAGCGATTATTCAGAGCCAATCCATTTCAATATAATGATTATTCGTCGTTGCGTAAATTATTCAAAATAAGTTAATTTCAGCATTTTAACTGATTAGTATTGCGCTTTTCATTACAAAGTCTATTTTAATAATAAAAATACCTTTACATTTATTTACTTTGCAATACATCAATACGAAGAGTTTATAGGCTTTCTTTAAAATAAAATATTTTAGATATATTCAAACTTTTATCTGCGTTAATGAATTTTCTAAATCATTCGAAATCCAAATAATAGTGAAAAACTGAAAGGATTTGCATAAACATGTCTATTGCTTAAAATTCAAGTAGACTGTAAACACTAGCCATGGATTTTTAGTCATTGTTTATAGTTAAATGTTGTAGCATATGTGAGTGTTTTATTAAGAAATATTGAATAATTTAAGTATAAGCGACGTAGGGGCGCGTGTGGCGTCTAGTCTGCGCGGGCCTCGCGGTGCCTGTGTGGGGCGCGGGGCCACGCACACAGGCGCGCGAGGATCGCATCAAAGTTTCACCGGAGTCAAGATGTCGGATATTCTGGTACACTCGCGAACTTGACTGAATAATCCAATAGTAAAATATTTCATAAAACTCCGATTAACGGCACGCCAGAAACGGTAGTACCACGCGGGAGTAGATAATGACCAGCGAGAGAGTAAAACCTGTTTGGAAGACTAAGGTATACTGACACAAAAAACGATTGAACTAGTGTCTACTATTGCAAAAAATTAAATAATAATGTTACTATTTTCCATTATATACATTAATAAAAAAATACTTTCACATTTATTGTAAAGTATCAGGTAATTTTATTTATTTACAACAAGTACTGCATAAACATCGAAAACTTATCCGATACTGTCCATTATTGGAAAAACTCCAGTTATAAAATAGTAGGTTTTTAACTGTTTGTAAAAAGCTTGAATGAAACGTGTTGAAATTTAACATCATAGTGCGGTAACTGTTCAACTAAAATTATCAAACCGGAAAACGAGTCTACTTTACACTCATAGCGGGCATTGCAAAAACTTTTACAATAGACACCGAGCCCCGTTGGGCTGCAGCCTCCGCGGGGCGGTCGAGGCCCCCTTCCGTCGCGCGGTGCCCGCACCTGCAAACAGTGCGAATTTTCCACAAAACGAGCTATGTGGGAAAAATAAAACCACACTACTTCGTTAGTTTAGGGTTAGTAGCATATTAAATACTTTGATAAGAAAAAATCATTCCGATAAGTATAAATCAGATTCTAGGATATTGAGCTGCATCGTACCAAAAAGAAAATATGCTTGTTCAATCGCTATAGCTAAACCGTCGAACCCTTTTTCGACACTTTGAGCTTTGACTTAAAGCCATAGTATTATATTTTACATCTATATTCTTGAGATACTTAGACATTCTAGATTAATTTTTATGGGTTCTAAGTCAAATGGTAGCCAGTCACAGTGAGAAGAGACTCCTTATAAAGAACTATTTTTTAAATCTTACGTTTGATCAAATAAGTGAGTATTTCAAAAATACGCTTTTGTTTTGTGATATTACATTGTTTTTACGAATGTGAAGGCACAGTTCACATACGGTTTTCACTTTGTTGCCTCCCCCAGTCGCATCACGTCCGTTTGGATTCTTCTTCCGTTTTCCGCGTCCAATTAAGACACACCTTTAATTGGACACAATCTGGCGTAACATTTCAGTTTTTCTAAAAAAAAATAGTTATTTTTAACGTGTTTATCGTGTAAGAAAAAAATGTTTCCTCTAATAGGATCTTATTTTGAGTTGAAAGATTTTAAGTAAGCAGCTTGCCTTTTTTTATTTAATGTTAAAACATAATCAATAAATATTTGACTTCTCAATGATTAATTTTCTAACATGAATGTACAACTTTGGTTTTATTGACTTAAAAGACTTAATATTTTTTGAGTATGGGTGATGGTCCAACAGATATTGAAAATGTATAATTAGCACAAAATATTACTTTTAAGAGAATGTTCTGAATAACTGCACACTGTATACATACTAACTTAAATTATACGTTTAAAATTTACAACGGTGTCTCGTTAATTCTTAACTATTTTTTTTTTAATAGTAATTAATCAATGATATTTTATAAAGTGTTGATAAATTTATCATTAAACTTTTTGGCTCACTGTGTTCTCCTCGTCATTTTTATAAAAGCCTCAATATCAAAGACTAAAGATATGGTTAAATTTAAATAAAAAACAAGGAGTAATTTAATAACTCACAGAAGTAGAAGAACCTGAGCTTGGCAACGGAAATCATTCAAGCGTTTTGGCCATCTCGCACTGCTGATGTCAAAACAGATCAATTATCGAGCTTGTACTTAATAACACGTTTACAAAAGAATAGCACGTATAAGGAAGAAAATAAACCCCCTAGCGGCTATATGGGGGCCCATTAGGACGACACGTGATCAGTACCCTTGTCACAGTAGAAATCGCCACTCAAGAAATGAGAACTTCACCAATGTCGCTATTTATATACTTAATGAAAGTATAATAATATTTTCAATCTTAAATAAAAAATAAAAAAAATTGCAGGAATTTCCGGAGCTCGCATTTCCTGTTGCGAGAGAAGCTCCCTTCTTTCATATAAACTTGCTCACTGAGGAGCATCAACACCTATGATACCTACGCAAGCCTTACGGCGCGGCGGCGTATTCATAGCACATTAACCTTACCATTAAAAATGCATCCGCAGTGAATTAATGATTATTATTCTGCTAAAATATTTATTTAAAATTCCCAGACGCTGTGTGTGTACGTAGCCGGGCCGGGGAGGAAAGCGGGCCACGTGAAATATTTAATAAAGCATCATTAACTTGGCATTCATTAATTATGGAAGGACCGTCATATCGCAGGGCTGCGCTCAAGACTCTCTCGCAAGCTGCATGATATTTCTCATCGCTGAATGTATTAGCTGTCGGAGATTCTGTTAAATAAACGATTCGGCTCCAACTATCTGGAGACAAGTATAATCAGCAAAGTATTGCCGGATCAGACGATGCAAATTGATTTCGACTGTCCCCTGCAAGAAGATGGATCGATTGAGCGCAAAAATAAACAATAGAGTTACACTTGAAAATTTTGTTTTGATAATAAACCATACTCTTTAAACGGTAACATTTTTTTGGACAATAACTGTTCTCTATTCGTAAAATTCACTTGCACAGTGCTAAACTGCGTCGTGTCGGGGCGGCTATTGTAATTTCCCAAGCTGCGATGGTAAACTAAAGAAGGACGGAGCGCTCTCTCTCACTAAAATGATTAAAAAATGTGTAGTCATTTTTTATACAGAGTAATATTAATATCGAAAGAAAACAGTCTCGGAATTAAAAATAGGTCTTCTACGAAGGTAATTATAATTAATCGTTTGAAAGTCGTCCGAGTTTCGTTGCTCGAAGGGCGTGGCCTTTTAATTACAAGTAAACATGAATACATTCGATTCGGATAGAAATAAGTAATAGCGTGGTAATCAAACATAAATAAAAATCTGAATCAGCTAAATGATTTGTGGAATTTTTCCCCACGAGACAGAGGGTCGTAAGGAAACGGGTGAAAAATGGTGTGCGTGAAAACGGCACGCGAGCCAGATAGGCGAAGAAATCTGGCCCGTCGCGTTTAATTATACAGAAAGGAATTAGAAAAACTCATCAAACATTCTAATAGAGATATGAATAAATCTTACATATCAAATTGTAAAATTCTGTCGGTATAACATTCATTAGAGCGCATAAAGCTCCGGATGTAATATTAGCTGCTTTCCAAAACGGAAAGTCCAATATAAACACGCAATTCTTATTCGGTCGTTCCCCCAATTTACATTTCTAGATTTTTGTCTGGAGTTATTTATTGTATTTGAAATGCGTAATTAAAATAATACATATTTGTTATAATGATGAATATACGATGTGTATATCGCTTCCTATGTGTGTTACGCGTTAATGATGATGTATGTGAAATACTCATATTTTTTGAAATACTCACGGAGCAGAAATATTCTCATTGTTTTAGGTCGATTCAATACAATATTAGCACTCTATCGCGGCCCATTGTTTGCATCTGAATAATATACAGCTCTGCAGATAGCTGTTGTTTTGGATGTTACAAAAAATCATATTCAATCTTTGAAATACACTGAAACTGGATTGAAATAATTGACTGCCACGCCTACGCCAGGGAACACTCGATTCCCTCAGAATACTCTTCATATCACGATGTATAAAACTTTACGATTATCCATATTCGTACTTAGTTCTTCTGTCAATCTGAAACTATTTTCAGACCTACTAATAAGAGACTTTCCGTTCAAATAATTGCGGGATAGTATATTCAACATAAAAAATTGTAATAATTTTTCACTAGATAGGTCAATCTAGGAAACTCAGGAATATCTAGCTAAATATTACTTTCTTACGCGGTATAAAAGGTAATCAAGCAATAAAGAGAACTTACTCTCACTCACAAGGTAAAAAAAAATATTTTCATTTCTAAATATACCTTAGTTACTCAAAGAAAAGTATTAATATGTAATATAAGAATATACTCAGCATACAATAAAGAGAAAATATCTAAAATTTTATTCAATGCTAGGTGACAAGTATGGATAATAGTTTGAGTAATTTGAAAGATATAAAATTTTACCATCTCTATAACAATACTTCTTGACTAGTTTAGGAGAATGAAGCTCTAGGAAAAGTGTGGGATTACTTTGAAAACATAAATATTAGATCAAATGGTAAGGCACAGTCTGGTATGATAAGGTAAGGTTTCTAGGCAAAAAATCTTTTCACTACTTTAATAAAATTAAATAAAAACAATAAAGCGATTGAAAATAAAAATAAGTACGTTAAGATGTAAGTTTATCTAGAATAATTTGAAGTCATAAAGAAACTTCATTTATATTTTATTTGTTTTTTTTAAAGATATGTTTAGTTCAATAATATATAAATAAAAAGTATCTTACC
The DNA here is from genome assembly GCA_022113835.1 of Atopsyche davidsoni. NCBI lineage: Eukaryota > Metazoa > Arthropoda > Insecta > Trichoptera > Hydrobiosidae > Atopsyche > Atopsyche davidsoni. Next base: position 1,036,465 of record JAILWY010000019.1, on the reverse strand, counting down.
TTAAGGCTTTAAAATGAAGTTATTAAGATATATAATCCAGTAAGAAGGGAGTGCAATAAACTCTTGAACCAAGGAGCAGGGACCACAAACCACACAATACTGAGGGACGGTATCGCTCCACCTCAAGAACTACCCCTAGCTGTCTTTCACGCCAGATTGAAATATTAATAGGCTAGAATAATCCACCTTTAAAAGACGCATTAATATTTATTTGTAGATATAAGATATAAATTAATTAAATTTTAATAACTAAAATCCACCTCGATATCTTACAGGTAGAACGGCTCTAAAAGTCATACTTCGGTGTTGAGTAAATAGTCAATACCTTCTTTATTCACTAGCACTGCAGTAGTTATTGTATATAAAAATTACAAATCGAGAAATACTTCAAATGCCATTATTTTAAGACTGGCTATAGAAAACTAAAAAATAGTGTACAATTAATTAGGTTATTTCGCATATTATAATAAATCATGTTTTCATAATTTCTCTTTACACTATATAGTTTATTTTTACCAGGTAATACGTTGTTTTCAAATACAGAATTTGATAAAATGATATATATATTTCCTCGGTAAAACTTCATCGCCTTATAACCAATTAATAAACAAAGCAACTTTAAATTCTATCATGTTTCAATTTACTTTTCAGTTCCAGATATCACATTGTTATTACTAACACTAGAAACAGTTAATAGCTTTGGCAAAATCTTAATAGGAAAAAGATTGGCTGGCGAAAGACTGGCTAAAACAAGCCAGGAGCTAAGCAAGGAACAAAAGCCGCAAACCGCATATCAAGGAGCGACCCCTTCTGGATTCACTTTCTCTGGTTTCTCGGGTTGTTCGGCTGCTCAACAAGCCGTGAAGGGGTGGGGGCTACCGACGAGGCGCGATATAAACGACAATTGCTTTAGCGACGCTGGGTTTATTGGAAAAAACCATGTCTATACTTACAGATTCAGTACAGCGGGTTACGTTTGATGTACTCACGTCTCTTTTATATACTTGTGATTTTTACACACCGTGTTTAAATGTCATGGTATCGCCAAAAAGGGGATGACAAAGTACCATTCTGAACAAAAAATACAATGCCTTAAAAAATCAAGAAAAAATAAATTATAAAAACTGTTTTTATGTTAAATATAAGTTTTTTGTAGTAGAAACCTTACATAAATAAAAAAAAAATTACTTCAAGAGAAACACAAATAATCTTAGTAATACTCAACTTATAAATAAAAAAATCTTGAAATATTATAGCGTGTATAATTCAAATTGAAATTTGGTCGCATCATAATATAGCTGGCGCAGAAGTATGAAACAATTTAAGGAGTGTGTACGGAGACACCCTCGCCGCAAGTCGTCGACAAATCACCATGTCTAGGGGTGCGGGCGGCGGGGCGAGGGTGCGGGGGCCCCTGGGGTGAGCGCCCCTACGCCCCTACCCCACCGCGGGGCGCCCCCGGAGGCCAAGCCACCAAGAGCCAACAGTACCGACACTCGAAATGAATTTAGTTACCGTTTCAATTTGTGGCTACGACAATGCACCATCGATAGTTGGATATTAAAATGAAATAAAACGATTTTTGCTGCTTTGTTAAACATTCTAATAAATTTATAGTGCCACCAAATAACTTTTATAACTGCTCGATCTATATTTTGTGTGTGTGTATATATATATGTGGACATTATTTTTGTACATTTATCACGCGTCTCTTAGCATTGTAAACATAAAAGAGTGCCGGTTACATCGGTCCGGTTATCCGATGGATCTATTATCGAGAATCCACTTTATATCAAAATCGCTTAAATTATTATATTCGTATGAATAATATCGGGCATCCGATTTGAAAACCGGGTGAATTGCGTCGAAATCTGCTGGCATTGATCCGGGAAAATCTGAAGGGATAAAAAAAGCCCACCGTCCGCAATCTACCAGCTGTAATAGATCGACTTTATAGCATTCAACCGATTTTCTCTTTATATATTATTGTGTTTACAAAATATTGTGTATTGTGTATTTTAAATGTAAATATATAAAAAAGATAAAATGATATAGACACGCACAATAATAAGAAGCCGTATAATAAATAACCTGGGTCGATTGCTGGCGAATGTTTTTTTTAACTTATATTCATTTAAAACTAAAGATGTTCTGTGCAGTTCGCCACTCTACTACTTGGTATTCAATTATCTTTTTATATTTAAATTATATTTTTGATTCATTTCGATATCGCAGGTTCTTCAGCATGCATTGTACTCGAAAGTGCGTTGTTCCTCACTACTGCCTTCCTGCGTGTGGCACCGATGTATATTTTGTAATAGGGTAAAACAAATTTACTTATAATTATTTTTAATCCTACAAATTTAAGCATTGCCAGCATTACATTAACTGCAGACATTGAAACCAAATCTGGTTAAAAATAGCCGTTATTTATTTAAAAAAAAAAATTGTAACCAGTGCGAAAATTATTTTATTATTATTTGCTGCAATTTTTTCTTACTCAATTTAGACACGAATATAAATAAGCCGGTGTTAAATTTTCCGATTGGGATCGGGGATGTAAAAAGTGTCAAACTGCGAACGCTGAACTCCGGACGGTGGGGTTTCGGATGCCAGGGTAAGTAGCACCTAATCCTGCGGGTAGCGACCCTGTCTCCAAGGCGGCGCTCAACAGGTGGGGACTGGGGTGGCGTCTTGTACCGGATCACGACCCGATTGATATGGATTGGGGGTGGTTCGTGACAAGGCGCGAGTGTGCGGTGTGTGATTTGTGATTTCACCAGGAGGCTTGGCGCCAAGACATTACCGATGACATATTGAGTGGCCCGGCCCTCGTTGACAGCCAAGAGCACCTTTTATCTCTCAGCAGTCTAGTTTGTAAAAATTTGTACACGTTTATAAATTGTTTTTTTTTTACTCTAAATAAAGTCTAAACATATGTAAAATTCGTGCTATAACGTTACAGTTGGATAAGCTACCTTAAAAAAAAATATTTTGCTTTCAGCAACCTTTTCTATTAACAAACAAACTGCCGTGTAGGTAACCTCACGCACCAACCACCGTGTATTCAATAGTTTGCTTGTATGCATATTAATATTTAAAAAAATATTTAATCCGAAAAAATCCTTTTATATAATTTTTTAATTTTTTTACAAAGAAATTTGTATGAGAATATTAAATATGTTCATAATGAAGCATAATACAAAAATACTTTTAGATTAATTCAAAAATTTATGGCACAATGTATTTGAAAAATATATTGAAAATAAATCTTTTTTATTTCAAAACAAAAGGTGCTAACAGCGTTATCTTTTTCAGCATGTAAAACATGAAACTGCATGTTTGGTATCTTCATATTCAGAATGCATCTAAGAACATAATATCCACATTTAAGACTGAATATTGGAGATATATCTTGAGAACAGAAACTAGTTTCTAATGTCAAAAGAAAAATTAACCAAGGGTGTTATTATTTCTGCTTTCCGCGACTTATTAAAAAAATAATGTGTCAAAAAAAACTATCAAACCGTTTACGCTTTTAAATTTAAATTCTCCTAGATATTTAGTCTTATAAAAAAATATATAAATTGTTTGATAAAGATATTTTTCAAATATAAACACTACAAGAAAACCATTTTTTTTTCTTCAATAGTTTATGATTGCTCAGGTTTTGAAAGATCTTTACAATTTTCCTTTTCCTTTTCGGTTTATTTTCTATGGTGACTTTCTTTTTTGTAGATGTTTCAGTTAATGGTGTTGAAACCTGTAAATTAAACTAAGATAAAGATAATAATACTTAGATAGAACCAACTTTTAATTGCACTTCTAAAAATATAAAACCACTTCACCTTGCTTTCAATACGTAAGATTTTATGCAAAATTTCACTTCAAAGCACTTTATTTCCAACTTAAAACTTTTGATCACAAAAAAATTATATTCATAGTTAATAAGAAATATTAAAAATATTGAGATAGATACTTCGGATATTTATTTGATCGTAGAAAATGATAACCAAATGTTTGATAACAACAAAATATTAAGTTGTAACGGCTTATGATATAAACCTCGAATTGACAAAAACAACAAAATTTTCAGGTATTTTGCAAACCATCCATAATTAATATGAACCTAGTATTTCAAATTGTGAATAACGGACGTAAAAATATAACAAAACGTGAGAACGAAACGTTTAATAATATTTTGTAACGGAGACGTATAGGGTTACCAATTAAGAAGTTTTTAATATTTTTATTAAACGTTTCGTACTGAGACGGGTCATGTATCAGAGCATTATGTACACTAATGTGTTGAAATATTCATTGCATTCTTCTTTTACACACCCGCGTAACATATTTTAACCAAGTGCGCATTAAATTTGTTATTTCCATGTAAAAGCATTTACAGTGAGAATGCTGTATATTTGCGTAAACATGTAAGTTACCATGTCTTCAATTTTTTTTAAAAACTATAAAATTGTTTATACGACAATTTAATATCAAAATTTTCATTACATACTAACATACCTAGGATTGAGATATATTTTTTGCACTTTTAATTACTGACTGTTTTAATAAAAGTACTTGACTTGCAGTACTTTTTTATATGTCTATATCCAGGTAAAACAATAACATTAGCTATTTATACGGTGTGGCAGCCCTATCATCGCGCACCGTTCCATTCGAATGGTAAAGTACTGACAGATGTATGCGAGTTAGTCAGTTTCCTTCAGTTGCGAACATTTTATTATGTTTTACAGCGCAGTATAAAAAGTTCCAAGTGTTATCTCACACTATAAAATAATTCGAGTTTAATACCACAAAACACGGCACCAGAATATATACAATATCCGTGCCTCGCCGCATATAATATCATTTCGGAGTTGAAGTTAAATGCATTATCAGTCAAAAGTTTTTTGATAAAAAGTCTATGTTATGAAACGCCACTCAGACAGAAGCTGAAAATATACAATAAGTAAAAAAAAATGGGAAAGTAACATAACCTAGTTATCAGTATATGTTTTTACTGTTTTTGTAACCATCCCGTTTTTTTTAATACACCTAAAAGTTTACTATGTATATTGAGTGGTCAAAAAGGATTTTTGAGGCAATTTTTTTTTAATTGTTTAATTTTTTATGTGTTTTTTAAAAATTAAAAAGCAAATAAGTTTTATTTGTACCTTTGTGTAGTAACGATAAGAAACGTTATATGAAATAATGATTTTTTCTTAATTACAAATTAAAATAAACGGATATAAATTTCTTCCCTTTGATTTAAGATATTATTTGCATTCAATTAGTTTATCTTTAAATTATACTTCCACACATTATACAAGATGTTTTCGTAAGCGTTGGTATGTGAATAAGTAAACTGCCGCGCAGAACCGCTCCCTAGCGTAGTTATCATGTTTGTTTGGACATTCTCCATTGTAAACAACGCAATAAAATATTGGAGAAGTACTCACATTCCAAATAATAATGTTTTATTCCAGAATCTGCGCTGGGAACATGGCAACTTGGAATATTTCAAACAAATAATACCCGAGAGATGTGTTCAATAAACTTTGGCTATGAAAATTATTACAAAGAATTTAGGACCCCCCCACCTTATTTATATTTAGCATATATTTCTGATAAAACTCTTAAGATAACGTTTTAAGATTTGTAATTTAAATTAGTAGATTACAAAAGATAAAAATATGTACATTATAAAGAGTTTTTTTATAATCATAAGATCTCGAATTTGTGGTTTATTACATTAATTTCGTGTTCAAAAACAAACACGCGTACCTCGTGAAAAATTTAAAAAATGGTTAGAGTTCAGATTTTTTAATAAGCGCATTAGAGGCACTTTAAGGATTCTTATTGGTATCTTTTAACTTTAAGTCGAATCACACTGAGTGTAATAGAACTTTTGATTAAATGGTAAATTTTAAATATAATTCTAGTAACTTATGCAATAGTAATAGTATTTATTTTAGTAAACATGACATTGACTTCATACTTTTTTTTTTAAATGACTTTGTTTTAGCGCAGTCGATGCAGTACCCAAGACGACTCCCATTTTGTTGTATTTCAGAAAAACTAAGCTATTCATATTTTACACCACGTTCAAGCCTATCAGTTCAAGTTGAAGCATATGAGTTTTTATAATTTATATGAAGATTAATCTTGGTAAAGCGTGTTTTAAAGAATCGATATTATTCCTCTTATGGTTTTGCTTCTATTAAATCTTAAGTCAAACTAAACCTAAAGCTGAAATTCTTTCAGAATTGGGGATAATAAAATTTCTTTGACGTCACTAAACCATACAAATAAATCTCCGTCTACATAATAAACCTGGATCAGACAGAGGACTTTCCTGTACGATCATTTTCTTTTTACCTTGACTGCCAATATCCCAAAGCAGTTGATCAAATATAAAAAAAGATAAACATAGTACTTTTTAATTTGTGCGATGTATTGAAAAGTATTTTCACTACTTTTTAATGGTTCTTACATTTACGTACACCAATAATTTTATTATATTATATATTATAGTCATGTAATGATTGTTTTGGCTTTGACTAAAACTATCACATAAAGATAAAATGTCTAGAAACTTATTTTAGGCGTCTCTATTTCTAATTTTACGTTAAGTTTTCACTTTTTTAATAAAATACTATTACAATGTGTATGCTATTATTGATAATCGATTATTAACTTTCTGGCTCTTTAGTAAGAAATTTTGTTGATCTGTCATAATTATATGAAGTGTTTTAATGCAGATACAAATAAGCAAAAATATAACTAGGTTATATATATGTTGAATAGGTTAACTACAACTCATCGAAATATTACCATTTTTGGGATATCCATTCAATTGGTGTATACATCTGCAATGCCAGTGATATTATTAATATGAATTAAAAATATTTTATATGTTATATTTTTTTTATATTTACTATCTTAGTATCAAAGTAAGCGACGCAATAAAAACCTTGAACAGATTTAAAAATGCACCCATAAAATCAATTTTACCAGAACATGGCCGGTGTGAATAAAGAACAGCTGACGCTAAGGACATTCAGAAGAAAGACACGTATTGAGACGGCATTCGTTGTTAATATCACGCCATGCACCGCCAGTTGACGCTCGCTGTACAGGTAGGTAGACTCGACTAGAGTAATGATCTGTACGTCAGATAGCAACAAAACAATAAGGGGAAATTTAATTGCATTGCGTTTTTCTCTACTAACCGGATAAGTATGAATACTTATGCTTCGTTAAGTGAAATAGTTTATAGAAACAAATATATTTTAGATGTATCAGCGGTATGAAATCTCTTCGAAAGACTTAAACGCCGGTTCCACCTCATGAGAGCGGCATAAAAAGGGAATTATACAACAGACAATGAAGTATGGCGTTGATTGATGGGGCATTTAGGTTTTAAATTTCAGGTGAATAATTAACATCTGTACAATTACGGAAGACATTGTTAAATTGTGGAGATTGAGGTAAAACGGCGTCGGCGGCGGCTCCAGAGCCGCTAGTGTGAATCGCTTCTTGAGAGATTCCAATTAATCTAAAATATGAAAAACCTATTCAGAAACAAATTTACAATGTTTGGTTTAAATGCTGTTACATTTTAAAAATATCGTATATTAACACGGATCATAAAACATTGGTCAAAAAAACATAAAAATAATATTTTGTTATTTGTTTGTTAAACAATAAGTTTTTTTTATAAAATAAATCAATTAGGTTTCTTTTATTAAATTTTAACAAAATAATATTTGACTACAATTTTCTTTACAACTTGATAATAAATATTCTTAGAGAGGGTTAGAATGAAATTCCTTTTTTTATTTGCATTGACACATGCAATGTCAATACGAATCGTCTTTGACCGACCTGAAACAGTCGTGAGGCCAATAAAATTCGGTTTGATCAGGACGGAGATCAAACCGGGGACTTCTCAATATAAAATCCACGGTCTTACCACCGAGTCAGCAAGCCAACATTATTGATTCGTGCAAGCAATGTGATAATATGATGGCAATATGACAATTATCAATGTGGGTAGGTGCCGGCGGGGGGGAAACACTTCGTGGAAGCGAGACGCAGTCTCTCCCTCCGTTCCGGCATGCTCGCTACAAGCAGGGGGAGGACGCCCGTCTAGCCTGGGAGACGTTGGAGTTATTTAAGCCTCCTGAAAATATTAACAGAGCCGATTGCTTCGGGCTAGAAGCCACTCAGTTGCTGACACGGCGACCGCCCAGTGCACTCACTCCTAGTTATCAGCAAACTGATTCTTAGAGTGATACACTAAATTCCTAATAACATATGATATTCTTCATTTCATCATTCTCTAAAGACGTAAACTGAAACGTGAAAAACTTAAACGCGGCTTAGCATTCAAAAAACAAACAATAAAATATTTTGGTGTTGAAAATATGTGAAATATATGTACCTCGGCGAATTCCTTGCTTAAAACATATTTAAAATTTACAGAAAAAAAATTATGTAGTCACTTTACAGAAACATTAAAATAAACATATTTTTGTTGTAATGTTTTACTCATTTGTGTTTTTGTTAAAAAAACTGTGTAGTCATCATAACTTAATACGCCTTAGAAAAAATAACAGGTAAATACATTAACAAAAAAATAAAAAGCGATAATAGGGAGCAAACGGTTCTCTACAAGCGACCGCTAGACATGGGCTCGTGTGGTGCTACTCAGTCGAGGCTTTGGTTTCCAGCGAGAGGCGACGTCCCCGGAATGACAAGATGGCCGACGGGGTTACGGCGCACAAATATTGAATATGATTTAGATCGGGCAGTTTGTCCCACGTCCGCGGTCCGGGCACGTGTGTCGATAAAACAAACGACAGAGACGGCCGCGGTCGTTAGCTCCCTCGCAAATGTTGTACCATATAAATTTATTAGATTACAATCCGTCAAGAATAAAACGGAAATGATTGCCCGGGCGAGCCGCGCGGGAGGCCTCCCCGCCAGGCAATCAAAAATAAGCGGCGGCGAGTTTGTCCGTTGAAATTCAAATCCGTAATTATCCCCGCGCGAATAGTGCGCGATTAAAAAAGCCAAGCTGATAAATAACGCGGGCCAGGATAAAAACCGATACGGGGGGGCGGTGGAATCGACGTGACGCGGGGGGCAGTTTTTTCGGGGAATTTTTCCATATTCAAATTGAATATGTAATCCCCTCCCTGCCTAGTGATTGATGCGACGCCCCGCAGGAAACGACAGTGCTGGCCTCCTCCTCCCCGCCCCGCACGCAATCCACCCCCTCCCGCCCTCGCCTCGCCGCAGGCTGGAGTTGCTGATCGCAGCGTCGAATCCGTAGGATGCCTTCATCTTCAAGCGAAAACTTTTGTGCAGTCCTCGAATGTAATGCAGCTGAAAAGTACACCGGCAAAGGGTTGGTAATAACAAACCCATAAAAGGAATTTCATTCCAATTTCATATCACATTTCCTACTTTCTCAACACACAAATTGTTAAAGTTCTTTTCGAGTAAAAAGTAAATTTTAGAGCAGTCTACACACGGTACAACGACAGCCGACTGATATATTACATCGTCCAACTTTTTGCAATTTTTTTTTAGCAATTTTGCAAAAATAAAGCAAACGAGTTTGACGATGTTACACGCGTTACGTAGTCGATCGGTTGTGCTGTCGTGTGCGAATATCGCTTAAATATCATACTTTGACGATACGAGATTGTTTACACATTGTAGTGTATCAGTTTATTTTTAAACTGCAACAAATACACAGTTGCTATTTTTTAATGAATGTAAGAACTATAGCATTATGCATACAGTGATAGTCGGTTGAATTATAACAAATAAAACCAAAAAAGGCGAGAGCTCAATTATCCCGCAAATGGCATTTGCCGGCACGCACATTGATTTGATCCCCCGAGCCCAGAGGCTGGCGGCCGGAGCTGCCGAGAGCACCGGCCTAACCAATTTTAATCTTATTCCAATCCCACACTAATTATCTGCACGCTCCGGCTTTTAATAAGTGACTACAGAAATAAATTGAATTATGACATATTATATACTCAAGAGGAGATTGTGTTTAAGATTGCTGGTTTAGTTTTATTGATAATCGATACACGTGGATAATTGTAAGGGTCTTAAATTTTTTTTGCTAATTTGTAATTGTTTTTAGGGCTATGCTTACTATACAGTATGTGACCATCCTCTAATCATTCGCAAAGGTTATGGGGCTTACAAGATGTGGTTTAGGCGGTTGCGTACGTAGACTTTCTATTTCCTATATTGTGTTTGTGTAGGGTAAAATATGTGTAAAACCCCCTTTTTTTGTAATTATCTTTTTATTTATCATTAATACAAAAACAATGTGAATTTAATACAAGTAAATGTTTATTTATGAAATATTTTTTCTTGGATACACCAGCGAACACCTTGTTATCAGAAATGTATGTTTATTTATGATTATAAATTAATTATGTTGAAAGTATATTTAATATTTTTTTGCTACTTTTTTAAATCAATGCAGTTTAGTAGCAATTTTTTTATCAATGGATTTATCAGTAGTGACACCCAAAAACCGTATGATAATGAAATGAAATTTCAAATCATTTCTTTTGATCAATAATTTATTGTAATTTTCATTCTAATAAAAAATATCTGAAAATGAAATAAGCATCTAGTCAAAGCCCAGCCTAATCCCAAAATGCCCTTTATTGACTTTATCGATACATACTAACACAAAATTAATTTCATGAACGCTCAATTGTCTCGAAAAATTTGTCATTTCTTTATTCTCGTGAGTAAAAAACAATATTATAAACACAGATCTTTGTAGCAAAATTATACGGGTATTATTAATTTCCAGTCATTATGTATTTGTTCAAAACCACTCAAATTTTATAAAATCCGAATAACTTTTTCCCCGTTCACGTCTGAAGATAAACAATGAACGTCTTGATAGTTTCAATTTGAAATTACAACATTACACCTGGAATTTTTTTAATGAGAAACAGTTTAGTTGTCTACTTATTCGCAGAAGTATCAAAATTAAAAAAACCTGAATGAGGAATCTATTTGCACGAGTGAAGTACCACCAGCAAAGGAAAAGGTTATGCTTAATTTTGCACAAAAACATCGCAGAAAACTTATAACAAAAACAAGTTTTTTCCCGGAAAGATTTAGAGGAAAATAAATGAAAAAAAATATGAATTGCCCGACCCAGATTCTGCAAAAATAAATTGCTAATGATTAAACCAAATTTCGTTATTGATTCTTGTTAATTTAAAACTCTTGTCGATGGAAGGTACTCTGTAAGCAAGCCGTAGACCTTTACAGATTCCCCATTGTTCGCTCTTGGAGGTTTAATTTAGAAATATCTGCAAAACAAGTCCATATATTTTTTTTATAATATAATTTTATGTTACGTCAATCATTTGTTTAGGTAGGTTAAAGCAAGTTTCAGTAATTGCGACTTTGTGAATATGATTTCTGGCATCATGTAAGAGACAAAATCACCAGAATAAATAAAATATACCGTAGCGCTCTTTTTTGTAAGATATTTTTTCAAATTAATGAATGCGGCGTTGGAGCGGCCATCACCTTGCGACGCAAATCCACGCTGGAACTGAAAAACACGCGAGCTTTGCGAGGTGGCGCGCAAACCCCTTAAAAATACCGAATTTATTACAATAAACGAATTACGGTCGCGCCTCCCCCGCGCAACTACTCGTCAATAATATTCATCCAATCGCGCACTCCAAGGGGCCCGCGGGGTGGGCGGGAGACGGGGGCCGGGCGATCACTCGGATTTCAAAAAATACGACCCTAAGCCGACGGGCATAACTCAGCGGAAATTGTATGTAAACATCGAATAAATTTCCCCGGGCCGTACGCACAGGTGCGGCGCCCGCTCCTCCTCGGCCCGCCGCCGACTCGATCGCCGCGATATCATACGTGTGATATGATAATCCTCCGAAGCGCCCCGCCCCGCCCCCCTCGGCTGCGACGCATTTCATGGCTGATGAGAGCCGACGACTCCCGCCATGTTGCACACACTCGCCTCTCAAGCGCAATCGACCTAACGAAACATTCGATTATTTGCCGTCGGAGATTAATCGGTTGCATTACGCGTTACCACTATACACCTATACCTCCGTTAACGGCCTAGATACGTTCCACGAAACTTGGCCGCTAACCGAAAAGCCGTACAATGAATCAATTATTCTAATACAAATTCATACAAATTCAATGGGATCGGTTCCAAATTTGTTAAATATGTAACACTTTTTATACATTCTGGCCATATTTTTTTCCAAACATGGTTCATTGTTGTTAATTTTAATTCCTTCCATGATTTACTGATGCTGTCAACAGCATCCTTGATGTTATAGTTTTTCCAAAATGTTTTAATTGAAGCTTTACCATCGGTTTCCCTATGGAAATATCAGCGTAGGTAATATGCCTTAAAAGTGGCTATTGCACCCTGATCCATTGGTTGGATCAGAGCTGTTGTGTTTTTCAGAAGGTACTCAACCATGACATCTTCAGATAACTCGGATAAATTAGTAGGTGCATTATCCAAAATTAGCAAAGCCTTGTTGGTTAAGTTGTTGTCGTTTTTTTGGCCGTTATAGCGAAACATTATAGGCCGTATATCGAAAACGTGCCACAATTGAAAAGAGCCGTTATAGCGAAAGGCCGTATAACGACCGGCCGTATAGAGAGGTATGGGTGTATTATATAAAATAATACCACGGTCACTGAAAAAAACAACAGCTCATAATATTATGAAATGATCATCCCTCGTATAAGTTGTGAGTTTTGCATGTAAATATATTTTAAAAAAGACATACATGTACGCTGCCACATATTGTAAGCCCCACAGCCTGCGCGCAGCATCCAGTATATTTACCAAATGAATAAATAAAGAATCTTGAAATTTAAACGATTTTTGATCGCTGAAAAAATACATTAACGTCACGATGTGCATGTATTTTTAAATGTTATATTTTTCAAATAACAATATTTGATTGACATAATAAGTACGTTGTTTCACATATAGGATATGATTGTTAAAAATTCTTGCTATACCGGCCATGTAAGCTTGGGGATGTGGGTTCGAATCCCACACAAATCACGATGATATTTTTCTGAGAGTTTCTTTAATCATTTTTCAATATTTGAAAAACTGTACTTAATCATTATCAAGTTATATTTTTCAATTAATTCAGATTATATAGTTTATTAAAATTAAATACAACGCTTATGCAAAGCATCACACAACAAGCTGCGATGTTTTTAAAATAATATTATCCGTGTCATGCCATCTGCAACTTAAAAATAGAAAAGGAGTTGCAAATCCCATGTCGAATTTGATCCCGAGTGCTGCAAATAAACAACCGATAATGATAACAGACAAATAGTACAAGTTCTACACTGCGGAAGCGAGGAAATTGCAAAAACCGTACATCTATCATAGTGCGATGTTGTTGTGAATCCATCTTCTGCTTCCCGTGTGAAACACTTGATGAGATATAAAATTGGAGAAATAAGAGAATTATGCTTAAGATTAAAGCTCCTTTGCTAGGTAGTATTGGCAAATCACATCGAATGATGTCAGTGCATATGTTTATTTTTATTATTTTTGAGTATTTTTAGATTGTATTGCAAAAGCATTGCATATCAAAGTTTGCATTTGCGACATAAATTAGATTGGCTTTCGCAGTTATAATGTAACTCAAAAATAAAGGGAAGATCGTGATAGTTAAAATTATATAGACACAGCACTTAGTTGAAAAGTTAAAATGAAACTATTATGAGACGTGCATTTAAGTAGTTGCATACTTCAAAGAATAAAAATATAAAGGAAAATAAGATACTAGCATAAGACGGACTTTATTACAATAGAATCTCCGACTGTATTCAGACGATCTGCGGAGACTTCGTTCTTAGATATCCAGGATCAAAAGCGGAGCACTTCGAACAGTGAGTTGTTTTTTTGCGGTATTAGTTAAACAACGAGTAAAATAAAAAGCTTTATGCTATTTTCATATTCCAATAAAATCATAAATGAGACTATTAAATATTAGAGACATATAGTAAGCTATTGCGTACTTTTATACTAAATTTAATTGTTAAATCAAAATAAGTAAATTTACAATAACAAGACGCAAGTACAAATATTGATTTTATGTTACAAACATTAAATTATATATTTTTTTAATTATAAATATATGCTTTATATGAAAACACCAAAGTACAACAATATCAATCTAATATCTATACAATTGTACATAAATAAATTACAATATCAATCCAACATCTATCAAAAAAATCGTTGTTTCATGTCGAAAGCTAGAGCTGATTTTTTTATTATTTTATGAATTTGTCTCCGTTTCAAACAATCGTTCCCAAACCGAGAGAGTCGAGTCTCAGTTCTATAGCATATCTCGATACAATAGCTATGTTATTATTATGTAACGTAATTAAATATATTATTTACTGTTTTAATATGAAATACAGCCTCCGCCAGAGACGCAAAACCACTTGAGAAGGCGCCAAGTCTAAATAATATGAGACGATATTGAAATTAGCTCCTGAGCCTTAAGGAAAATTGATATAATAACTTTCTCATGTGTATTTATACTCATATTATATTACCTTCGTATATTTAAACAAATTATTAATATAAGCATGAAAACATTAAATTATAATTAGAAATAAGTTTTTTTTATATTATGGTAAGGTTATATTCTCATTGGTATTTTATTTGTAAGCAAATAATTTAAAAAATATATAAAAGCCCATGAGACTATTTCTAAGCCAAAGGGCTTAAAAATAATTCTAACAAAAAAATCATACCAGCTAATCTAAAGGATTTATCGATTTTTTAATACTATTCAAGAATTTAAGTTTTATCTAATTTAAAAAATCTGCTAAAAAGTATTTTTAGATATATTTAAATAATTTCCATTTAAAAATGTTCAGTAACAAAACCACATGTAATCAACGTGTTTTATATTAATAAGTATACTTAAACTTATAATTATCGATGGGCTTACTTTTCATATTTGATTAACTCTTTAAAAAGATTTCAAACAGCCTACGAAAATGAACTAGCCAATAGATTTTTAAATCAAATTTATTACTCTGTAATTAAAATACTTGAAGCAGTCACTTTTACGTTGACAAGTCAGGCTTTTTTAGGATTCGTTCATTTCAATAGGAAAATATTGAAAAAATGTTTTAAATACTTTAGTTGCATTCATATAAAACTTTTTTATAAATATCCAAGCTATTTAATTGTACACGCAACTAAATCTGAAATAATCAATCAATAATTCCGGATTAAAAAAAAATAATAATTTCTAGATTCTTTAGGTAAATTTACAATAGTTTTTATGGCTAGGGTGTACCATGGTGTGTGGCTATTCCCTGATAGCGTACATGAATTTATTTATTTACATTATTGTGTTAAGCAGGCAAAATTAGTGGTGATCTAACAATATTAACGATACATACATCTTGTGATGAAGGTGAAACTCAATGGAGTAGTGTTTTATACAACCCTTCTCGTGTTTAGCAGATTCGTATCCCTATTTCTCCTTGCAGTTTTTAAAAATCCGAGTAATGTTGAATAATGTTAATTCAATAACTGTCCAATACAACATTACACCTGTTCACTTACGAAAAACTGTTTGTAATACATGAGGATAGGTACGGCGTATATTTTAGGGTTGAATAAAGCGTACGGTTACGTTTATACCCACGTAGATATCATTCATGGCAAGGAGAGCATTTGTTGAACAAGCCAAACAAAAACTCGTGCGGGTATCATATTACTGCACTCCATGCAAATTTTCAAATTAAAGCCATATAAAGATTTTGTAAAATAGGAATATACACAAATCACGCTTGTATGCTAGCGATATAGCGATATATATACATTATTTTTATTTCCTCATCGTACTTTCATTCAATGGTATACCTATTATTTAAAAACTCTGCTTTACCATCACACACCGCACGGCATTATATAAGCAAAATAATTTTACAAAATTTTAAAAACGATAAAACATCAAACATGATTTTCTGAATGCAACGGTATATAACTTTGTTGAAATTACATTGTACGGTCAATCAATAGGCATGTATGGTCGTCAATAGTAAATAACATGTGTATTGTAGACAGTTTTAAACAAAAATTACCACTGCATTAGAAAAGCAAAATAATTTTACAAAATTTAAAAAACGATATAACATAAAGCATGATTTTCCGAATGCAACGGTATATAACTTTGTTGAAATTACATTGTACGGTCAATCAATAGGCATGTCACTCTAAATTGACTGTATGATCGTCAATAGTAAATTACAAGTGCATTGTAGACAGTTTTAAACAAAAATTACCACTGCATTAGAAAAGCAAAATAATTTTACAAATTTTAAAAAACGATAAAACATCAAACAGGATTTTCTGAATGCAACGGTATAAAACTTTGTTGATATTACATTGTACGGTCAATCAATAGGCATGTATGGTCGTCAATAGTAAATTACATGTGCATTGTAGACAGTTTTAAACAAAAATTACCACTGCATTAGATAATCAAAATAATTTTACAAAATTTAAAAAAACGATGATAGCTACGGCGTAAATTTTAAGGTTACATGTTAAACATGACTTCAATCGTGGTAGGTGGTAGCGTACACGTGTTTCATTTATTGAGTCACGTAGCGAAAATATTTGATGCACGCGATAGGCATATAACAAGAGAGTTGGTGTATTTGATAGGTTCTGGTCGGTGGAGTGGAGTCGTGGTACTCGCGGCTGGCCATCTCCTTCCTCGCGGCAGCCAGGCAGCCAGCCCGCGAGACGCTGCCTCCGCCCCGCCGACCAATCAGGGCCCCGGGGCCCCCGCCCCCCGGACGCGCCGCAATTAGCGCCCCCCCAACCCCACGGCGGCGCCGCGAACCTCCCGCCGGGTCACGACAGCCTTCCATCTTGCACCAACATCGACGTCTTGCAACTGCGTAGATTGAACCGCATGACCCTGGAGACTCTGCGTCTGTGTGCAGCGTAGCTGTGGCGTGCGATTTGTGCGCCCCCATATGTTCAATACTTTTTCGTTTTATTTACATATTTACATTAAAATATGATGATGCGTAACAGTTTTCATAATTGTGAGTATTGTTTTGTATGTTAATTTGAGTTTTTACATTTTTTGAAGGACTATCGGCTACAGTGCGGTTCTGCTATCTATTATTGCAAGTATCGGTTTTCGGTGCCAAGCAAAAGAAATTGTAATTTTTTATTAAAAAAATTCATTTTTAATATCAATTGTCTTATTTAACTTATTTTGTCGATTATTTATAAAAAAATTACGTTTTACCCAGTAATATTAAGATATTTAATCATTTGTTATCATCATAAGCTGATAATTAACGTTAATTGAGAAGTGAAATATTAGAAAAATTTAACTAGAGTACCTTTCATTTTATTACTATGTATTTCGATTTATAATTAGTTTTATCTCATTAAAATTCATTAGGATAACGGGTTAACAGAGTTTGAGAATAGGTATTGACTTTCATACAATCACGAACCGAAGTTATCAGCTAGGTTTTGTCTTTTAAAATGGCATAATTTTAGTTACTGTAGGTCTTAACACTCGAATATATATAATACACGATGCTTTTTGAATATCTAACTGAATTTATATTGTGAACGTACGATTTTAAATCCATCACAAACTACAACATTAAAAAATTCTTGCAAGAAACGTATTTTAAGTAATTATATATGGTTTTAAAACATAGTTAACAACACAATTAATAAAATTATAAGTTAAAACAATTCCAAAAGAAAAAAATCAATAGTACTTACGGTCATTGGCATATTTTCTAGATCGACTGAATAAATAATCATTAATTCATACGTAATTCAATACAATAATAAATGAGCTCTGTATGGAAATGAGCCTTTATTTATTTGGGTTAAATAGCAAACATTCAGCTCTATTTTACATAACACATAATGACGACGCACCAATATAATTACATACCCTCGCATTACTCAACTTCCTTGTATATAACGTATTATTTGATAAATCGAAGAATTCTGATAAATATCTATCAATTAAAAATCAAAGTTTATAATGTCTTTCATTTTAGAGTTTTGGTTGAAACCAATTTTGAGTTAACTGGAGTATTCACTGCCATCTGTCGATAAGCGACGGAAGCCAACTTCACAGAAGCACATTTACCGATGAGAAAGTCTGCGGGCCTTTACCATTGTACATTTCAACTGTATTTTTAATCACACCAAAATATAAAATACAGAATAACAATACTGCATCTTTTTTTTAAATAATAGATACACACTATACGTGCGCTCACTTAAGCTGGAGATATAAATAAGGTATACAATAGGAAT
Source organism: Atopsyche davidsoni (assembly GCA_022113835.1). Lineage (NCBI taxonomy): Eukaryota > Metazoa > Arthropoda > Insecta > Trichoptera > Hydrobiosidae > Atopsyche > Atopsyche davidsoni. Next base: position 1,018,035 of record JAILWY010000019.1, on the reverse strand, counting down.
GAAGGCGGGTTTCGACGTTTTCAGGAAATAATCCAGTGGCATCTTAAATTAAAAACTATGTCTAGAAAGACTCCTAAGTTTGATATGCTTTGACATATAAACTCAATAAAACCGATCATTTTAAATACTTTTGGTATAAATTGCTTCTTTTAATCCTATCACTTTCAGCTTTGCTTGTACAAGCATAGGCATGAGTAAAAGATTATGCTTGCTTAGTTTGAATAAAACTGATATTGCCATAACAAATAAACATGTTTTGTATATTACATGAGCAAAAGCGCCGATCGGATAAATAAAAATAGACGCAATATGCCCTAAAAAATATTTTACATTTAATTTACTGCCGCTCGAGTACATTTAGAAACATGCCTATTATTTATAACACTAGAAATGTAGCACGTCATAAAATGACGTATTCGATGAACGATGCAATAGTGTTTGAACATATGTTTGGCTGACAATTAGATGAATATTTTGTACACATATTTTTTTAATAACCGGATATTAATTTTGAAAGCAAAGCCATTCTAGGAAATATCACATTTCGTGTCACAAACATCGAATCACTTTCACTGCACTGCTCTTTATTAGATGCAGTCTTTATCACGTTCAATTGTGCTATTCTTTTTTAATTACGTTTGCTGTGCTTAGACGGTGTTATTTTTTTAGGAGGCATTTTAAGTTATTAATGATGTGATTAATAATTTCTAACGCAACTAAAAAATAAAATTGGTACTTGTGTCAAGCTGACACAAACTGTAAATTTCTTAGAAGCATCATATTTTGTTTTTTTGTAAAAATTCTAAATTTGAAATTCTCGCTGTGAACAACAGAATCATATAATTCGTACATAAAGCATATTTGATAGTTTTATTTAATTAGTTTATGAATGAAAATATTATCCTATCGTCCTGAAATTCGGCACATAACTGCGGAAAATTTCACTGAACTTGCGTGCAAAAAATCAGCGTTGTATCTTTTAAGATATTCTATAGAGAACCCAAAAATGAAACATACACACACACCCACCCACACACAATGGCTATTATTATAGTAGATACAAGTTTTGAGTATCGAAGTAGTACCCCTGAATTTCCATTTAGTAATAATTAACGACCGTGAACACGGCGCGACATCACTAAGCCGCAGGTTAATTTTTGTTGGATAGACGAGGGAAGCCTCCGCCAATCGGCACGCCGAGGAGCAATATCCGGCCGGAACTTAAGCCCCCGTGCGGGGACACCCCCGCCCCGGGGCCCCTCGCCAATTTTCATCCACCGCAAGAAACAAGCAATGCGCAGGGTGAACTAAGAAAACTTCCACCTGAAAGAAATCGCAACTCGAAAACACACTAAATATCTTATTATTTTTATCCAGTTGCCTACATCTCAAACTACGATTAGATAACTGATTCCTAATAACCACACATCTTAAGTACTAATTAAATACACTTCGATATCATTGATATTATTCTGATCATACTACTTTTATTATTTATGGGTAACTTTTAGTTCATATTTCTTTGATTATATTACAGGAACCTACAATTAAGCAAAGCGATGATTTTTTTGTTATACATATACAGTCATCCGAGACTATTAAATACGAACAACTTAAACTAGTAATATAACACTAACCACGAATCACAAAAAAAAAAAAAAACTAAACACCAAGCAGCACGTTGTGAATCCCATAATTTAAATATGATATTTGACACTTACATTAATACCTAACAAAATATATTTAATTTCACTCCATAAAAGTACATACTTATTATCATTATAAAAAATAGTTTTAAAAGTTCTTTGAGTCATAATATTTAAACATCTTAAACATAAATAAATATGTACAAAGCATGGTCTATAAAACGACAAGCAAGCCTTGTAATGAGGCACGTGAAGAGTAATTAAACTGCGTTAAAAACAGACCATTACGTCCCTGATCGAAATGTCAGCACAATCTTATGTTCAGTTTAAAAGGAGCAGTTTGAGTTAACGTCAGTGGTGGGTGGAATAGACGGGTTCAAAATAATCTAAAATATTGAGTTTACTGAGAACTACTTAAGTATAGTTCTATAAAGACGGATATTGCAATCTTGTTCGCATGTTATAATAATATAAGGATGTGGTGAACGCCTCCTTCTGACCCGGTAGCTGCATTACTGAAGTTGCAGGCGGAAAATGTGAGGTTGCGCCGCATATAGGCTACTACTGATGAAGAAGATTTATTCCATGTTATATTAACCACCAAATCCTGCGAGGTAAGTAATAAACGCTATTAAACTAAATTGTTACTTGAGCAAATTTAAGGTTTGTTATATTTAAACCAATTAAGCAATAGCATCAAAGATCTTGATATAATAATGTTGGTTATTCGAATTTCCACATTATCATTATTTCTTATAACTCATTGCTTTTTTTAAATTTCTAACAGTCAAACAACTTATTAAAGTAAACATTCATCAATCAGGTGCAAAGTTAGGGAAGTACGCCACACATATCGGTGTCCTCGCGGGGACTAGTTCGAATGTGTTAAATTAATTTTTAATATCCTTACTCAAATGGCTTGGTCTACGTGACGGAGAAAACACAACTAGACGAAAGTCGAGTATTGAAATCGTTTCGCCTGTTGTTCTCTACAAGCAAGTAAACTGAGGGATGATATCGTGAAAGTTGAATATTGATCTTACTTCATATTTTTCATTCGACTACAAATGTAAACGTGTTACGAAATGAGGCAAAAATATCTATAAACAAGGACCAAGACTCTAATAAAAACTCAATACAAGTTATAAGTTCTGAAATTGATGGCATAAAAATAAAACTGATGCCAGATAAACCACCAACGTAATGGGTAAGTAACAAAAAAAAAGATTAAAATTAGTATTTTGAGTTAAATTTTGAGTTTTTTTATTTCATAAACTTATTCCATAACATTGACTTACATTAAAATAATAATATGTATAATACTTCAAAATGAGTATATTTAACTTATTTTACGGGAAACGTCCCACTTAGGTAAATTACAAATGATCCATGAATAAATAAGAGACGAAATCCCAGCAACACACACATGCTAGACTTGTGGCCAGAATTTTTATCTAATTTGTTATTTTTAGCGATGTTAAACAAAAGAAAATTTATATTGAATAGTATACAATGTAATATATAATGAATTTCAAAAATATTTATAAAAATGGTGGATAGCATTGCCACCCGCCCAGTAGCAAATTAAAAACTCTCTAACAAACCGTAGCTGATAATTTTTTCTAATTTTTAATATCGGGAGCGGAAGGCAAAGTCGGGGGGGAGGCCGGGGTGAAATGCAAAATAAACGGTAATAAAAAAGTACAATAGTCGGCTGTGTGAATGGAGGCTTGGTTGAATAAATCTTAACGTTGCATATCCCAGCAATGGCACGTCCGAACAACACTTGAAACATATTTAACAAATCCACGATAAGACCCAGGCATGGACTGCATGTGTTCAAGTATTTATTTATTTATTTTTACGTAGTGCGTATATAAGCAATGCGATTAAAACGTAATTTGATTGATTAGATTTTTACGTTCAATTTACATTAAGCCAGAATAAGACTCGGCTTTAACGAACTCATATATATTACTGATATGATAATTTCTTATACTAGTGATACATAACGGTATTCTTGTTATAAAATATCGTATTTTAAATTAAAAATAATAATTATTAAATACTTTTAACAAACCCCTATTTTTTGGAGTGTAGAATATATTTTGGGGTTATTGATTTACACATAAAGCAACAAGAATCACGGAGGGTGTGGATTCGAATCCAACCTGTATCGCGATGAATTTTTTTTCTTGTCGTTTCGTGTGTGAATCGATTACTTAAAAGCATTTTGTATTGTTTTTGGTAATCGAAGCCTAAGTTGATATAAACATTACAAAAACATATTGAATTGCCCGAACGTCTGGTAAAAAGTTAAATAACGAGTTTGAAAGTATATTTATTTTTTTTACTTTCTTTGAATGACAGTGAGTAAAACGTTTGAAAGAAATACGCCATTCGGTATTGAACATCGCCAGAGCTCGACGGTCAGTTTATTTAAATCGCCCACTCGCGGGCCAGCTTCAGCAAGACAATGTGTTTGTGACGTAATTTAATATCAGGCAATGACAAATGTTAAAAATTAAATGGACACTGTCATAATCTAGGCTGACCGGCGGGTCACCTCGAAGTGTCCTCGGCATATATTTGAATTAATTTATTTTAAAAAATTGTTTTGTCACAATGCACGCTGTTTTGCTTACCGATTTTCTATCATCTGATTACTTGGCCAAATCGGAGTAAACCAATCAAGAAAATCATAGCGCTTTCTAGAACCCAATTAAAAAACGACCGCTTGTCATTACCGTCGGCTTCACTTATGTAATCATTAACTAATAAAGTTTGTGCTGTTATTATATTGATGAAGAGTTAAAGATACCCAAAAATAATTACTCAAACTTAGTATAATTACAAAACATCAATATTTATAGCTTTGAATAGAATATATTTGTACAAAACAACCGTAACAATAGATAAAAGGATCTGGAGGGGTTTTACAAATTGAGTACGCTGAGCAATTTTACATTGATCTTTCTTTACTCTTTATTTTGAAAAATAAATAAACTAAGCGAGGGTTTGAACAAAGTGAAGAATCAGTGTTGTCTATCCACTGCAGGGTGATAGCATCTTCACGTTTTCCCAAGAAATGTTTGCAATGTCCTATACCTATTTAGTTGGCATGAGTCTAAATACGAGCTAAATCAAAAGATTTGTTATTGGCTATTCTCGGCAAATGTTTCATAAAAAAAGAAAGGTTTTAAAAATTTATAGATCTTATAATAAGTTGATTCTTTTTCTTTATTTCTAAATTAATAAGAAAGCAAAAATACAGAATCTCAATCAGAAAACAAATCTTTGGATTTGCAGTAGACTCGTGTAAGTAACAGGGTGAAACAATCATTCTTACAGACAACCTAATATTGTTATAATGTGTAGTTCTGGTAAAAGAACGAGCTGGCGGAGCGACAAGCTAATGACGAAATGACGGGAAAGTACCTAACTGCGGAATTTTAATTGAAAAACGATCACGATTCCGGGAAATGGGGGGGAGTTTAAATCAAAACGTGTATATTTTAGAGCCAGTTCAAAATTTTCTGTACTTTGTTTACAATGTATTTAAATTTACTTTAAGTTTATCAATCTTTGAGATTCTCAGAAGAAATAAAGAGATATCTGACATTTATAAAACATTATTCGAAAGGAAATTTCTAGATTTTTTCAGTTTTTTCTATCCCTGTCATGCTTGGCGGTTTCCAGGTCAACTCTACGTGTGTGTTTTCAGCGGAGGCATTTAGTAATTAAATTCTCGCATTGTATGAAACACAAGTCTTTTTTCCGCAAGGTACTGCCCGTAATGAATATTATTGCAATATTACATGCAACCTCATCTACATATGCAAAGCAAACTGGTAACGCCTCAATACTTCGAGTGGGACTATATCGAACAGGAACTCGCACTGCCTTCGCAAACCGACGGTTTCTATCTGTGAGAGAACTAAGGGGAAATTTATTCCGCGAGTGAAGTCAAAATAACACACCGCAATAGAATAAGTGAATCGCGGCATAATTGCAACTCACTCGCTTTAAAATACGGTTCTGATATTCAATCTGATTATTATTTAGTCATTCATGATCAGCTACTGGCATAATTATTAAATTACTCAAAACTATGTTCTGGAGCAAAATTTACCAAAAGAATATAAATCATATATCAATTACTTCATACATTTTTCAATAATACTTTAAGTGGTCGGTCTGTGATGTCTGAATATTTAATTATTGTTTTTTAGATTAAGAAATTATATCTATAAGTGTTTTTGCCCACAGAGGATAATTTTATTCGAATATAGATTGCATAAACTTGTTTAAGTTGGCTAAGGAAATATTTGTACTAATATTATATCGGAAAATGTAATTATTCTAGAGAGAATAACCACATTTTTCAAAACAATAAATAAAACCCTAAAACAAAATGTAATTATTTTTGTATCTTTCAAATGTAGCTATTTTGCCAAATTGTAAAATTTTCACAAGCATAAATAAACACGATTATTTTCGAAAAATTATGTCCTGCATATGCAATTAAATAAAAGTATATAGTATATTAAAAATAAAATTTTCATTATTTATATTTTCAGTTCCTGATTTTTGTTGTTTTCTAAATATTTACATGAAACTAAAAAAAATTAATTACATTTTTCATGAAACGCTCAAGCCTAGGACTAAAGTGCTCCACACACGTAGCAACAAATTACCCTCTAGTTCAACAAATTGAACAATGGTGTAGCCATAACCGGTAGTTTTTGTGAGATTTCGCCGATATTCATTGGTATATGGCTCAATTTGTTGAACGAGAAGGCAATTCGTTTCTACGTGTGTGGAGCGCTTGAGACTCTTGCTTATTCAATAGCAGACTAAGAGAGTCAAAGGAAGTCCCCTCCACGGCTCGGTCTTTCGCCTGCGACGCAGTGCCGCGAGATCGCCGCGATCGCGGATCGCGGATCGCGGATCGCGGATCGCGGATCGCGGATCGCGGATCGCGGATCGCGGATCGCGGATCGCAGCTCGCCCACGGCCCGAGAGCAAAAAGGCATTTCGCCAATTACACGTTTAGGTCGGTATCCGAATGATACGATGCGGGGACCGCGGGGGGCGCGGCGCGGGCAGGGGCAGGCAGCGGGTGATTACACGGCGGGCTCGTCCGGCAGCGGGCCGGTCGTGAGGCTCGCCCGCCGCCCTGATGGCTGCTAATCTGCGGGTGCGCCGCGCTGCTGCCGTACAGCATGACCTATGCAAAACCGAACCGGCAGACTCCTCAACCCTGCGAGCCCGGCGGAGAGCCCGGCCAGCTCGGATCCGAAACTGACACCCGAACCCTCCAGACGCATGTGAGTTCTGTCACAATTGAATAAAACGCTTTTTTTCACAAGCATGCAACCGAAATGTTAAAAACATTAAACAAAGAAAAATTTTATTCATATTTAAATTTACTTGTCATTTGATATGTGTGACATTACAATTGGATAAAACTATCTTACTTATAATTTTTATTTTAATGTAAACTCATGATGCTTTTCTTTTGCAAATATAAAATAATAAGAATGAAAAAATATCAATTTCTTCTTTTCTAAAATTTACTATATACATTTTCGATCCTCTGTTCGGTTCTGTTACGGGACGCCAGAGTTTCCTTCAGAAAATTTAAATCAAAATTAGTGCATGCGAATCACTAGGTGCAGTACCGCTCTACCTGAATAAATAATCCGTTCCGGAATCGAACCGAAACCTTTGATCTATTGGACTAGTTAATCTTTATAACTTTCTCATTACTACCGCAAACTTGTCTGGCCCTCTGAATTCAGTAATGCTTGAACATAACAGTAATATTACAAGATAACTTTTTTTTTTTACTTTCATATGACGGTTTCTCACAAAAGGGATATTAAATGTGAAGTTTTAGTTTGAGAGCTAAAAAAATTAATTTAACAATTCTAAAAAAAGCTATGAACAGTTTTTTTTTCAATAAAATACCCGTCTGTAAGTAATGTCAAATGTACCTAAAAGTTCGATGAAATGCAATTTTAATTGAATTACACATCCACACCGATGCATCCCTGAAGTTTCTAGCGACCGGCTGTTGGGGAAAAAAGACTCGATAAAGGCGATCTGTTCGGAGTCCGCAAAATGCGAAATTACAAATTACAATATAATGCAGAGGCAACAATCAAATCAATAGTAATTTTAATAAATAATCGCTAAACATGAGTCTGCACAATACAGTCTTAATGCCGGCGAATGCACGGAGAGATGAAAATAAGAATTAATATCTCCTACTCACGAGCGGACCGCCCATGGGCGCCGCGTGCCGGGAATTCTCGAACCAATCCTCTATAAATTAATCATATTATCATTTGAAATGTATTTAAAAGGCTTATATTTTTCGACAGCTTTGTTTGATTAAATATGCAAGCATATAACACAGTATGAAAATATTAATCATCAGTTTTTAATTGATCTTTAAAATTTTAATTGAATGTAAATACAAATTGACTTTTAGATCTTACATCTAATTTTAAGTTGTCTCATTAAATACATAATTGTCATTTAGCAGCTTACATTTGTGTTTGGTGTTACTCAAAATTGGTGAATAAAAAACTTTTTTAATGTAATATCAAATTATACTGATTTTTATGTATTATTGCTTTAATTATAATTGCACTGTATTATGAAAACGAAATAATTAGCAAAACTAAATTACGACTACTCCGTCCGTCCACAGGGACGCCACTGCTTATCGTGCGCATTATCAATTTATTCAATATCGCGAAATATAAAAATTAGTATAATGCTCCCCACTTACACGATATTCCCAGTCAATTTTTGTGTTGGCTTCTCATATAATTCGAACGAAATGCTACCGTTTCCACACTTAATTATGATTCTGATATAAAATAAGCATTCCGATATCTTGCGCTATGAGCAACTTTGATTGGATCATAAATACGACTATTGCCCTTCGAAGCCTTTTTTAGAAACTTTGGGCTTTCAGTTTAGTTTGCAATCTCTTAACTAATATTTAACATATAATCTAAAACTATCAGATCTTGAATTCTGTCATACGCAGTGTTATAATCTGATTGAAATTACATAAGTCAAATTACTTAGATTTTAGTTAGTAGTTGAAATTAATGATCCATGATAGACTGGTGTAATTTGTAACACTGCGTATTCAAATTCTTTATTCTTGTATTTATTTTAAATCTCAACACTCTGACAACCTTTCGGAGAATAAGCTCAGTGTTAAATCTGATGATGTTCCAAACCTGCCACATTTTTCTCTTTTATAAGTTATCAAGCCTAACAACATACATTTAAATATCCGTAAATCTCAGCTATCAAGCAGTCTAAAAATTAGTCTGCATTTGTGAAAAAAAATATTTACGGGGGGAATTCAGAAGCGGAAGGACGTTACCCCGTCCTACATAACATAATCGCTTTCACTATTAAGTCACTAATAGACTCATAATGGCGTCCTTTTGGCAAGTGAATCCCAAAGTACATAATCTCCCAGATCTTAAAATCTTCAAATGATGGATATTTTGTTTTATAACTTTTCTGTAAATTTGCTAGAATATGCCGTTGAAAGCTTTCTCTTAAGGAGTCCTTGAAAAGAAAGAGCGTTTACTAACAATAATGATCGACATCTTCTAAGCATTTGACTGTTTATTTTTGTTATTTGAAATTGATGAATAGTTTAATAAAATATGGTAAATTTAGATATATTCTTTCAATGAATATATCTAAAATGTTGGACATACTTGAAGTAAGCTTGACGGCTGAAACTATACGAAAGGTGAAATAATTTAAAAACTCTCCCTTATATCGGGTATATTACTAGGATAATCTTACATAGTCCATAAATATTGAAATAATTTTATATTTACGCATTAATTCAGCAAGTTTTCTATATCTTATTTCTTGCAAAACAAGAGAAACCGAATGCCAATACTCATAAATAAAATACAGCGCTGATGCGTAGCCAACAAATAAAACAATGAGTATTCGGAGGGGGCCTTCCGTGAACGGTCTCGGGTAGCAGGGGACAAACCACCGCAACACACCCATAAAACAGGCGATCATATAAAAAATCTCAAATACAAAAATGAATGTAGATTTAGTGCGATGGTCGGGTGGAGAACGCGAGCACGCGGGGCGGGGCGGGCGAGGCGGGCGGGGCGGGCGGAGCGCCGCGGGCCGCCGCTACCGGTCTTGAGCCCTGACCGGCACGACCCGCGCCAGACAGCCGCCCAGCCCAGCCCAGGACCGTCTCTGCCGGCGATATCGGCAAACATTTCAACACAAGCATTCAATACGTCAAAAATAATGATCGTATTCTACGTCCTGACAAGTTCATCATTCGCAAAACGGGGGTGCGCGGTCATCGGACTGCGTTGCTACCCGGCCAGACCTGTCGGCTGGGGACTTCCGAGTGCGCTGGCGCTGTCCCCGCCGCTCCCGCAGGGCTTCAGGAGCATTCGAACATGCCAGAGCATGCGAGTTGTTTGATTCGATATGAAAACAGTTGGATGTTATGAAAACCGCTGGCCTAATGAAGCGTATTTGATCACTGTATATCTATTTATAGATTGGTCAATCAGATGCGTATTTATTACCCATTACGGGTTTATTATATTATTACTAATATGATTAGGCACATTAGTTCATACATAGAAGATGATTTAAAGATTTGTGTGGGATTTGAACTGCCTGGGCACATTGCTTCATATGTAAAGTATGATTGTTAAAAATTCTCGATAAACGGAAGTGATTCGTTAGTACAAGGGTTCGTACACCGGTCATGTAAACCAGGAGATGTGGGTTCAAATCCCACACAAATCACGATGATATTTTTTCTGAGAGTTTCTTTAAATCATCTTCTATGTATGAACTAATGTGCCTAATCATATTAGTAATAATTTTTGATCACTCGCAAACGGAGAGCGTGTTGAATAGAATGCTACACCTGCTACACATCTTAATCGAAAAAACAAATTTAGGTAAATTTGCAACAGTTCTTATGGCTATGGTTATAATACGGTATGTGGCTATCCCCTGGTCCTGCGCGTTGGTTGTGTGGCTTGGATGGTAGCGTAAATGTATTTTTTTTATTTTCGTTATGTGTAAAAAAAACCCTTTTTCCGGTTTATGTTCTGAAGTGCTTGTACTATACGCGGTTCACGCTTGATGACAGAGTTTTTTCATATTTCATATATGCATAGTTACTCTAAAAAACATTGTCCAAAATACCTACTACTTCAGGACGAGCAGCTTTATTATTAACTTCAGACGATGATTTATAAAATCCTTGTTTGGTTTTCCGATGAATATATATAAATAAATGCCAATGTCTTAGTGCATATTATTTCAGTTTTAACAACTAACCCGCACTTTTACCAGTAACTTCGTAGTGCACAGTGAGGCGTGAATCGCGACACTCTGTGTTTTCTTTTCTTGTGGCACGATTATAATTTTTTCGTGGCATGTAATGTGACCTTACATGACTCCGAGTGTGTACCTATGTCATTGAATAGAGTCACGATGATTATTAACATTACTATATATTATCGGTGATTCAATTTATTAGCATAACACATTCAAAATATCGAAGTTACGATTGAAATTTTTAAGTTTCCTTCATAGTGTAAATTATAGGTATATAGAAAAGAAAAAAAACAAAATCCAATGCTTTTTAAACTAATGATTTGGTCATAAATGAGGCCAATTTTTTTATGTGAGGGTATCGCCATTCTCTTAGTAAAAGATTAAATATTACATAAATATCATGTTGATAAGTGGTCATGTTACTCTCGAGTGTCATATCGCATCATTTTTTTAGAAGTTGCGACTCAGTTACTAATTATATAAATTATTAGTTAAGCTGTCCTTGAAACCTTAATATCTTGAAAAAAGAAATTAAAGGCATAAGACAGAAAAAAATGAACATACGGATTATCGACTTATTATTAACTATGAATAAAATATAAGTTTGAGTGGCTGCCTTTTTATTTTCGATTCCAATGATATATTTGTACCTATCATTATTACTTTTTTCATGAATTTACTCTGTTTTTCTTATTTCTATAATAATTTACTTAGTTATGTTTATTATTCATTTAAAAAAAGAATATTTTACTGTACTTATATCATTTTTAAATTAGTTAATTTATTTCTATTCGTACTTTTATTGTTTTTACTTGGATCTTCATTTGAATACCTACACGTCATCTTCGTCCTCACGTCCTCATTACGTAGAATAATATTTTTATTGTTATTATTATAAATGTACGTGCACGTTAATATTTTATATGATTTAAAATAAAGTATGTGACACTTCTTCAGTTCGTACATCATTTCATCGGCGCTTAGTATATATAATATTAAATCCTTGTATGAACTTTTATTTTTTAATACTTGTTTCTTTATATGTCTATCTATACATAAAACTATTTGCTATTAGGAAATAACAAAAGTTTTAGGCAATCAGAAACGCAAATCGGATGTGCAGATTTGATAGTCGTGTAACCAAGATGGTTCTATTTATTTGTCTAACTAACAGAAAACTATACCGTAGTTAATGCGTATAAGAGATAGAATTTGTGTATAATTTATTTGTTCTTAAGTGGGAGTAGGAGAATAAGAGGACGTATTAATAATATTTTTTTAAAGAATCGAGGGTTTTATAGTTAAAACACTGGCTATGACTGCACATCAATATTTCAAAACTTTTCACTTCTATATATTTTATAATGAATTTGGAATATAAAGTCTAACCGTGACGCCAGTTAGAGAACGGGTTTCCCGGTGGCTGTCGTACATTGCAAAGGTAATGTCACATTTCCATTGAAAAAGTCTTCTGCTGCACGAAATGTAATTGTTACACGAGGAAGTTCTGTCCAGGTATAAAAAACTGACGGTCTCATCAATGTATCTATCAATTTTCACTCGAAACATAAAATAAAAATTAATAGACTTACGGCATAATAGAAACATATAAATTGTATATTTGTTGATCATTACAGTGTTTAACCCCGTAAAAGCAAAAGAAAAGAGTAAGTACCTAATACGTATTATATTTATTGAGCTTCGTATATTTTTTCGTAGACGGCTATATTTTTCATATTACTGAATTTTAAATAGTGAAAAGTCAGTACATATGTATTTAGGAACTTACTGATTCTTCATCTCAAAATACTCTACTTATCCACAGGTTGAGACATTGAATAGTGAATGCTGTACCTGATCTTCTGCTGCATTATACACGCGAATCCAACACTATGTAGGCAACTGCAAGGTACAGATAAAGGATTTATTTCTACCTTATTCAAAGCATGTTGTCTATTACCCCCAATAAATTCTAGTAACTATCACAGATACTTTCTGTAGCCTGATCAAATAAGTATACCATACTAAGCCTGATATGATTTATTTCATGGTTGAAAGGGTGGCACATTATAAATTTAAATATAAAAAAAACATTTACGTTTTGAACACAAAATAAATCAGAATTAATCTCTTTTGAAAATTGAATATATTGGCCAAGATTGAATACTCCTCTAGTGGATTATAAATATCTACTAGGTTGGCGGCTACCGAAAAAACGTGAATCACCCATAATGTAATGTACATGTGTAGGTACCTAGCAGGATATATTGGCGACTAAGCCTCGATCGTGAGGGACAAATAAAATTGTCCGCTCGGCTATTGTGTATTATTCGTCATGTCGATAAACAACATACTCACTCGTACATTACGGTTGTCGCACTAGCCGGACCCCCAACTAGTCGATATCAGCAAGTGGTGGCAGAATCAAACTACCCCGAAAATATAAAAACAAATCTATAAAAAAAAAACAAAATATTAGACATACTAATTTGATCATTTAATTTTTTAAATCATTACTAAGTATATTTATTTATATGCGCATACACAGCGGAGCAAGACGTAACTCTATATGTATATGTATATATATATATAATTATTTTATATATTTTTATTTTAAAAAATATTTATCAAGTTTATATATATCAAAAGTGTTAACAGCGTAAAAAAATTAGAATACAAAAAATATAAAGAAGTTCTAGGATGATTTAATATAAATCAATGTAGAAAAAGAAACACAAACGAAATGTCATTACCGAGGATGTGAAAAATTGCAATTTTAGATCGCTTAGCAAAAGAAGGAGTAAATTTTTTAGTTTGACGAATTCAAGGTAAGAAAATCTTTTATTGATGGGACAAAACTAAGTTACAAAATTTTTTATTATACCCGAGAGATGGTTTATAAGTTAGCAAATCATTTCCTCAAAAAATATTATAGTTAAGAACAAGCTTTGAAGTTCTAATGCAAGCTTCAGAATTGTTTATATTGTGAGTTGAAAAAAATCAATAAGAGAAGTTGAGGTTTATTATATTTTTAAAGAACCATTGTCTTCGGGATGAGTATATAAAGGCAAAAGTGAAACTTTGTTAATCGGGACGGAGAATGTATCTCTCGTTGCTTTGCTTTTGCTGATGAATAAATCTTCCAAATATCTTGTTCTAACCCTCTTGGAATCAAATTGCTTTACTAATATATAAAATCTCAGAATAATCCTTTTCTCGACAAATCAATGGACTAATTTTCCTTACATGGTTTGTCAGATGTGGATTATAATTTGACTTGAACATTTGCATGCGATAGCTTTTTTAATATAACTCTTGTGTACAATATAACATTTTATTTTTAAACGAAATAACTTTAATTTTTTACCCTTTTCTTTTATTGTTGACAGCTCCTTCCAAGCAAGTTGGCGTAATATTCTTTCATTATTGTGACTACCTCAGTATATAAAAACATGTCTCATAAGACATTGAAATGTTCAATCAAAATGCTTTAGTCCAATTGAAGTAAGGGGGTTGGTTGCCTCGTTGCTTGAGAAGAAGCTTAACACTTTACCCGGAGTCTCCTTACTGATCAATCTCCATGAAGTAAATGTTAACATTAACAGTAATATTAAGTTTCCTGAGAGTTAAGAGCGGCTGAGAACTGATCTTCTATTAATCAACCTGACTTCTCTCACTAATTATGTATTCATCAATTATCAGTTAAATTTATTTAACATGACTACTTCATTTATTAAAACTCATTGAGCACAAAGTGTAGTATTAAATAAATGAAAGGACATTTCGCTTTTAAAACACACAATCATTTTAAGTAAAAGCAACTGATATGAAAAAGTATTCATATTTATAAAAAAGAGCATATTGTTAATTTTCAAATATTAAATTATTAGGTTATTTTAATTGATTTAAAGTTATGTTGAACTTCCAACTTGCCTTTACTCTCCTGAGGGTCCCCATGTCCCTCAGTCCAGCACTCAGTATATATTGCTGATATATACTATATTTCCGTCCAACTAGTTAATCTTCCATGTTACATTTTTTTAAAGAACCAAAAACAATTAAATAGGAAAATAAATAATAAAATACTTCCCATGTTCATCATAAAAAACAACCTTTATTGTGATAATTATACATTTATGAAAATAACACATTAAAGGTATGAATATAAGTAAGGTGTGGATAAGTATACAAAGTAATTTACAGCCGGGGCTGACACATTTAAAAATAATAACTATAAGATCAGCATTTTCATCATTGAATTGTGAACAAAAAAATAATAATTATTACATCGGCGTTTCCATTATCTTTTATTAATTTTGAAATATTGGGAACAAAAAAAATCGCTTAATTGCAAAGTATTTACGAATGTAAAGCCTTAATGCACAAGTGATTTAAATTAGAGAACATTAACGAACATTCTAACTAAAACTTGAAGCTTTTAAATTCAAATAAGTCATTGTAGCATAGAAAAGCCCAGGACTGAATATTTAGATTGTGCCAAATGTAGCTTAATAGCACTGGCAAGAAATGGTCAGCAACTTTTGAAAGCTTGCATAATTATAATATTAATAATGCAATAAAAAAATATTTTTATTATATACAATTTATATTGCATCCAAAATAACATTTTTATTATTATTTGAGGTATTTATTAATAGTCTGAGTTCATTATGTATTTGCCTTGCAAAATAATTACATTGTCAATATTTCAGCCTAATGGTCACCAATCTACCTATACGCAGAGTTGGTTGGAGATATTACATTATTATTAGGAAATAAAGAAATGAAAGTATCCTGTCAAAATATCTTTGTTTTCAACTGTATAACGGTTACATAAAAGAATAAACTTATCCGTACATAAATAATCCTTAAAAAGAAAATTTTATGTTTTACATTTCACAATATGTTTTCATACATGGTACACACAAACCAACACCCTCAATGGCTATATATATATTTTATTCTTTTTATTGTTTCTTGGTGCACCATATACCTAAATAATACATCTTGAACAGGTGTTTACTGCATATCTATTCAATAATTTTTTGCTAAAAATATTATCTAATAGCCATTTGGTACCGTGGCATTCTGTCATTGTATATTATAACATCATTACTGGGCTTTCCAGATGAAGATCTAGCAATTAGGATATTAATAAATTATTATATTAACTATCAAATAAACAATGGCTATGGAACTAATAGCACAAATAAACCCAGTAAGAGTTTAATAAAATCATAGAATTAGCAGTAAAAATCTCTCATTAGTAACATTTGTCTTACACATGACAAAATATATCTCAAAATATTGCATTACTGGATGTGTACATTGTAGTTACATGTAGTTGACATTTCGACCCTGTCTATATACTATAAATTATTGTATTATACTGACTTAAGATCATAATAAAAATGAAGCATTAAAAAAATAATACTATTGGTCAGTTGAAGAAATGCAAGATATAGAGAAGAAATTATTTACTAAGAATAATTATATGAACTGAACATGTAACCAATTATTTTGGCTAAAAATCATAAAATAAAATCTGAATGCAGCAACACAGGAAGACCTGAAAATTAAACTTTGCTCAACATGATTTATTAAGTTGCACTGAACTTTCTTTACTTCACATATGTAATTTCAAACATAAAACAAATTTATAAAATATTTTTATATTTAATGTCTTTCATTCTTGGGAAAAAGTAAGTTACACAAGAATACAGCCAGAAAACCAGAGCTGTGACTATGCTGTTGGCCAACCTATGGCGTATATTTACCGCCCAGGTTTAATATCAATAATTTCACTGAAAGTTGTCGACCTCTTCTTGCAGTGGTATTATTTTTCAGCTGGTTGTTGTGCAAGCCCTGTACGCAGCTGTGTCAATTTGTAAAATGATTTCTACATCAATTACCGGATCATTTAATCAATCAACAAGTTTAGCTAAAAAAAATTAAGTTAGCTCTATTTGCATCTGCCAAATTAGCTTTAAACATCATCGTATTTCAGCAGTAAAATTGACTAGTTTGTAAGACATAACATGTGTCTGACCTTTTTGGCATTCATTTCAAACCACCTTTGACGCGTTGAGAGATGATAACAATTTAAAATTTTAAGATCAGTGTATCTTGATGTAATAATTATGAATTCATCAAAGGTAAAAATAGTGAAAAAGTATAATTAAAATAATATATGGCAATGTGTTTATACATTTATCTTAAAACACAATCAAGTTGTTTTAAGAGATGACCAACTGCATATTTTGCACGAGATTGTATGTTGAATAGGCACAGCTCTGTAGACAACTAAACACTACAACAATTAGTAAGCAATAATTCTGTTCTAAGTATCACACATAATTCTATACATTGCATAGTATAGATATACATAGAATCTTCTCAATATACCTCAAGTTTAAGCAACTGAAATGACAATACTTAAATTGCCCACAATGATGGCAGGCCAGAATCAGCAGTGTTTTAGTTTCAACCAACGGGTTACTTGCTACTTGAAATATGGTAAGAAGAGACTTTAAAAGAACTAAATTATACATATTGAATACAAAAACACTCAAATTTGCTCAAAAAGTTATGAATTTTACTGAACACTAAAGCCATATTAAGTCCTGTTAAATCATTGCATAAAATTTTGTAAGGTTAAATTGTACCTTTCAATAAAACCAAATACAATAAGTTATAACTAACTTATACTTTACATAATTATTTGAGCAAATGAACTTAACTAAAAAGGAACTCAGTGGCTCTCTGCATATCCCAGTTGCAAGATGATAGTGCCACTAAAGCCTGGCACTGATCGATGCCTATATCACACAGGTTTTTGATTTTTTGTTCGAAAGCGGAATTCTCATATGGTCCTCCTGCATAGATACTGGTCCAGAGTTTAGCAGTAAGACGAAACAAATCGATGTTTTCTTTAAACTGCTTGGCAACAACCGCATCTTGTGGGTCGTCTGGCTCTGCAGCAGATAACAGCGCTTGAAGTGATAACAGAACAGTTCGAAGAGTCATCGCAGCAGCCCATTGATCTTTTAATATATCCAAGCAAATTGCACCAGTAACAGATGAGATGTTAGGATGCCATATCTTAGTGATAAATTGAACCTGTGAAAAAACACATTTATTTCATACAAATTAATATATATATATATAGAAATTTATATAGAAAATACTATACGTTTCTTTCCTACTAAAATCCATAACGATTCGTAAAAACTGTTTATGTAATGACATTTACTGTAGTAAAATTACATATTGAGTACAGTAAAAATATGATAGAAATTAAATTAGCACACATGTTTAATAATCAATAATATAAAATTATCCAATATGTAGTAATCCACAAAGTAGTACAGAGCCACCATGTAAGTCGGTCTGCTTAAGCCAGTATCTTCAATTAGTAAGCAATTTGCATTATGGATTTTACACTATGTTGCAATTGCTATCAAATATAGATTGACTTATGTGTAAAAATGCACCATCTCATCCTATACAGGTTAAGATAAAAAGTGCTGAAACCACTCGGTTGAATAACTTTTTAAATATTTATAAGTTATGTACATAGCAAAGTTATCCATTTTAACTGCAAGAGTTTTAATATATTTAGAGAGAAAATGAAAGGCTGAAGACGCAGGTTACATTATAATTAAATCACAAATCAAGTCGCTAGCAATGTTCCCCTGCAGCACACCTTTACTGTTATTTTAATAAAAATATCATACACCTTTACATACTTACCATTTAGTATTTGACAAATATTTTAAGCATGAACTACAAAATATAGCAAGCCTCGCGCACTTGTGGCTGTTGTGATTAGTTTCAGTAACTCATGATTGCACGTTGTTACTTCTAAACTCAAAAGAAGTGATGT
This sequence comes from Atopsyche davidsoni, assembly GCA_022113835.1. Lineage (NCBI taxonomy): Eukaryota > Metazoa > Arthropoda > Insecta > Trichoptera > Hydrobiosidae > Atopsyche > Atopsyche davidsoni. The sequence continues at coordinate 999,120 of JAILWY010000019.1, read as the reverse complement.
GAAGCTTACTATAAACTGAAAATTCTTGATATGATAGAAATAAAAAAACTTTTTCAGCAGTTGCCATGAAAAACATTGAAAACAACCATTTGAAAAGACACATGAACTACGTGCCTCATCTCATTGAATGTGCATTATGAGTTTTGCTCACGGTTACCCATTTCTACAACTTTATTTACAAGCACAGGGTGGTTGTTTACATAAGTGTACTTTAAAAAAATCAGATGAATCATCCCATATCAATTAAATCACAGTAGCCAGTAACAAATAGAAAAGAAATCAATTCGCTAGCAAAGTTAACATAATTCCAAATTAAAAAGAATCGCAATTTCTAACATTTTCCTAAAATTATAATCACCGTAACTTATATGTTTTTAAAATCTATTCAACAAATAAATACATAAATTAAATGAACAAAAAGTCAAACAGAGTAAAATATGCATATTAAATAAAATAATAAATTGTTTTTATTTTCAATTTAAGTGAAATATGTGTACTTGAACACAAAACCAAAAAATACACAATTTTCAGTTGCAGTGTTGTGAAAAATTAATTATACCTTTGGAGGGTTGAACGGATATGTTTCCGGTACTTTGATATCAAGAATGAAAGTGCCTCCTTCATATGGGGTATCTGGAGGTCCAGCGATTTCGCCCTTTAAATCGGTCCACGTATCGTTGACAAGTTCAACTTTAATGGCACATTTGGCCATCTGAAATAAAAATTGTGAGGATTAATGGGCTGAAACTTTAGAAGAAATACAACCACAGTTAAATTCTGATAAAGACTGGAAATAAAAAAACAGTTGAAAAAAAAACCACTTAAAAGTAACTTTGGCTCTTTACTGAAGAAGTAAAAAAATTAAGTAAAATGCAAGAAATCTGGTTTCATTTGGCAGACAGACCCTGTGTATGTGACCCTGCAAAAAATATAACTTAGACGTAAACACACATAAATCCTTTAATCAGTTCCCTGAAACCTTAGAGGCACTGTGCTTTGCTCGAAAATTCATATGTATGCAACATCTTAAAGAATATCTAGAAAAAATAAATAGAACTATGTATCCTATACAGGCAATCAAAAATCCCAAATCCACACCAAATGATTACATCAGCATTTCGAATGTCTGCATTATCCTCTGTTACATATAATTGATTGACAATGATAATAGGCCTTTGACTAATTCTGAAGTTAATTCTAAAATTAATATACATATTCAAAGAGCACCGGGAAACCAGCTGATGACGGACATGTACTGTTTGTAATTATGTTTTTTTTATTGCTTCTTCACTTCTATATCAGTCACTTGCAAATTACTGATAGGACCTATGACCAAAGATACGTAATTTGAGTAAGACTATAGATAAATTTGCTTAACGTTTTTGAGGGCATTTCATATAAGATGTATGAAATTAATATATGATGAACATCAAAAAGAGGGAAGGGTTTAGATATTGTTTTTTTTATTAAATTTAAGTATCCGTTTACACATTTGTATGCTCGCACAATCTTCACTTGTCTTCACCTTCACTTGTCTGGTCACCGGCCTCCTAGATAAACCAGAATCCTTAAAAAGGTGCTTCAAAGACTTCATTGAAAGCCCAGGAAATATAAACCAGGTTTTCCCATTGTTATATTTTAATGTTTCTGTGTAACAAAAGACCAATTAATGATTTTTAAAGTAATAAGCAAGACCATGTCAAGGGGATAAAAGTATATCCCTTGATATAAGGTTGCATTACAGTTGGGTAGAATATTAGCAGTTTTCATAAGTGTTAAATAACGACATCCAATTGAGAGCTATGAGGAGGCAATAGTCTTCAATAGTTACTCAAACATTCTAACATTGGAAATTAAACAAAACTGATATTATCAGGTAGTAAGAGAAGCATCTGAAAACTTGTTTGTAGTATGTACTTCTGAGCTTATGGCCATGATTAATTTTACAATGTAAATACATAGTCATTCCTTGAATAAAACAAAATTATTCAGTTCATAATCTTGTTTCAATGATTCAAGTGCAGTATATTGACCAACGGTACGAATTCACTAAAAATGTGTACAACGTTGTATTCCAGTGCGACACAACCGCTGGGGATAGGTTAATAAAGCAAGCATTACCAAATTGTCAAATGACAAAAATAAAACGAGTACTATATTTGTATACGTATGTATTTTGATGCCTGGACCTTGAAGACTGATTTTTTATCCGATATTAACAGCGATTATTTATTACAATCATGTTCGAATAATTTCAACAAGTTCCGACGAGCGCAACAAAAATAGGCAGCGCACAAAATGACTTTGGGATAAAAAATTTCACTAACCAAACAATATATGTACTTTCTGTGAGAGAATACACGACTTGAAGATGTTATCTGATAATATATTGGCGACGTTGGGGACAGCTAGCAATGATGGTAATCAAACGCTACACATTATCATAAATGGTCAAATTAGCATAAAAGCTTTAATATTTTTACGAATGAGTACAAAAACGCTAGAATTAATTAATATAGCATGTGTAGTCAATTAATGCGATAAAATATTCGTTTTCTCGAGGTTGACAGTCAGTCCATGTCGCATTGTTTTCGAGAATGACAGGAAAAGAGCTAATGAGAATCTCCAATTTAACGAGAAATAACAAAAAAAACGTATTTGAAACCAACCTCTTCGCTCTTAATTACTTCTTGGAACTCTCTTTTAATGCGTTGCACGGCTATATTCGCCATTCTTGCAGAATCCATCAGGAGGGAAAACAGAAATTCGTTGAGATCACGATTCACGCAGGAGACAGAGACGACAAGTCGTGCGAGTCGCGAGCTAGGCATGCCTTCGGTCCCGTCCGAAGTTTCACGATGTTTCTCGAACTTTCTCGAAGCCGCCGAGCCCGCCCGAGCGGTGGCCCGAGCCCAAAAGCCCGGCTTAAATTATCAAACAAACGATAAATACGAATTCTTCCATTTTATTTTATATGTAAATGCTCCAAGAATTTTTTTCAAATAATTATTACAGCTTTACTAACTTTTCCGATGAAAAAAAAAAAAAAAACATATATTATATTTTTATGTATATTTTTATATACATATTTTTAAATAGCTTATAAAGTTAAAATAATGATTATGAATAAAAATATATAATTCAGAGAGTCAAAATATGCTGCAATCACGTGTGTAGTGAGTTATAAATATTTTTAATGTTACTATGCTGCGGCACAGATCATAGACAATGCTATTAACGTATATATGAAATTCAACAAATTATAATGTTAGTTTTATAAAATTATTTGTTTACCGGTCAACAAAAAAGGATTGCTGCGATATTGTCTACTGAACACGAAATTAATTTATTTCGAATCGATCTTCATATATCTTATAGAGTACAATTAAGTAGTAAAATTAAAATTAATAAAAAATATTTTTTAATAGTATTCTTACTTCAATTGCATAGATGCTTAGATAAAATAAACCAAACTAAAATGCCTGTATTTAATTTTACATAAAAAATTGAGTTTTTAGGCACGGATAAGAAAATTTAAATCTTTCATGTATATATTATGAGTTCATTTAGTTTCTTGGGTGTTGCGCTGCTTGGGATATATATTCCTCCGATGTTTTGATCCACGTGCTGGGACCGACTTCTAGGAATTTAAAAATAAACAAATGTCCCTGGATATGGTCCCAGCACAGGAACCGATAAGTTAAATCATTGTTATTCCCACTTGTTTTTATTTGATGCTACAGGTTTCGCAAACATGCCTGGCATGTTGGTGAAACCGGTGGCATCAAATAAAAACAAGTTGGAGTAGTGGTAAATATTTCTTTCTTATATGGTATTTTAGGGATTGTTACCTACAAGTACCTACACCGGAACACGTGTCATACAGTCCATTGGAATGTGCCATCCGATCCATTGATCCGGTCAATGACACCGAATAAATAATTATTGTTGAATTTATCCTGGTGATCCCATTTTTGTTTACGTTATCCATGGATGAGCCGGGATATTATATAAACAACCTCTTTCCAGAGAGACCTCGCGGCATCGAAGCAGTAACCACGTATGTTTCCATCTAGTGTAGTTATATATAAATATATTACGAATACGCAAATAATTTCGCAAGGCTTCTGATTCCCAACCACACATCATTCCTGCAATCACAACATCACATCCACGACGACATTTGGTGTCAACATTACATCTAATTACGGCGAAAGTATAATGGAATTCCACCAAGTAGTTTCCGTCAAAAATTATAAACATAAGAATAAAAAAAGCAGTGTTTTGTTTTAAGTTTATTATAAATGTCATGTGTATGGATAACTAATGAAAATAGACATGTTTAGATAATCAATAAGTATGGACTTATTTACTAAATACTAACCAATATTACATTTAGATGGAAATTGATTGGCTGGCAGACAAGAAGCCAAGTAAAAAGGAATGTAATTTATTTTTAAAATTATATCATAATTGTATATAAAAAATGGTTAGTTAAATAAGGAATGTTTATAAAATTCAATTGATATAGGAAAATATCTTTGGTCAAGTGAGATTCATAAGCGAACACCAAGAAGACTTGCTTAATCAATCAGCACCTTATACTAGCACTTAATACATGTAATTTCTTTTTTATGTATTTTCTCAGCAACTAAGTATAGAATATATAATGATATATTTAACAATGAAAACTAATAAAAAAATTTATACACATTGAATCAAATGATAATCCATTATAAATTTAATAAAATCACAGTCACTTTCAACAGGTATTTAATTAGGTCATGAAAAATATATTTTTTAAGTATTATATAAATGTATATTAAAATAACTTTATTTCTAAATATGGCCATTACAAAGAAAACTACAAGAAATATTTTGGTGAATTTTTTAAAGCTATGTTATATGAATTTACCTCTTTTGATTCCATAAATTTTATTCATATTTATATTTCAAGTATTCATAAAATATAATTCTATTTTTGGACAAACAAAATATTACAGATATCATTTTATAAAAATTCAGTTTATCTACATAATGGTAAATTGTTTTGGAGGTCGTAACACATTATATAATATCTAAGAAGTCTTCATTGATTTCTCGCACTCTTTTAATGATAATTAAAAGAATGTGCAAAGTTTCACAAATTAATGCATAAACATATTAAGTATACTAAGTTGAAAAACTGTTACTGATAACATATTGTAGATAAAAATAAATAACAAACCAATTTCAAATCAGGAATGAACATAAGTATGTTAGGTTTGTTGGTTTTGGCTGCCGCTGTTTTTCAATGATTTTTGGGGTTTTTTGTGTGCTCTGCGTTTCCCTGAAGATGGTTCCGGCACAGGAACCAAAATGTCAGATGACATAAAACATCAGGCAGCTTAACACCCAAGAAATCCCAACATCGAGGGAATGTACATTTATTTAAATATTCAAGTGGCTTTCTAGAAAACAGAATTGCCATTAAAAAAAAAATTAAACTAGGTTATTTTCAATTAAAAATTTGTTTGAAAAATACATGTAAATAGGCTAAATTAAATGCATATTGTTAACTGAGGCATTACAGTAAGTTCTTAAACCCTGTGACAATGAGGAACAAAAAAAAACATTATTTCTTTGGTAAGAACTTATACATATAAAATAAATGACTGAAAATTCTTCACTGATTAATGAAAATGAGTAATTCAATGAATTTTTTTTCAAATGAAATATAATAGTTTTTTTAATTCAGAATAAGTAGATTTTTATAAAAAAATATATATTTATGCTATCTTATTAATAACCTCATACTGATTAGTAAATATAATAGATATATAATCCCAATCAAACAAGTCACTCATCTTTGAGAAATAACCACAAGGGTTTCATATGTGGAAGTACAAAGGTGCTATAAGTTGATATCATAATAAAAATAAATTTAAATTAGACTTTAGATAAATTAATACGATTTAGAAAAATAAGAGCGTTGAAAAAGACATTGTTCGATATTACATAGGCCAGTAATGACCATCTCGTTTTATCATTACCAACAAGCATTGTTAATCCACAAATGGTATTAAGTCTTTCTATATCTCCCATTTATTCTCAGTCTTTTAAATGTTAAAAAATATCAAAGTTGACATGAAATTCAAAGTTGTATTATCAGTTTAATTGAAGTATAGAGCTTATCAAATTAGTGGAATAAAAAATATTTATCAAAACATCTTGCTAAGATTTTTTTTCATAAAAAATATTTATATTAATATTATATATCATTTTAGTGATTGAATACTTAAGAACATGAATGAATGATCTTTCTAAAGAAACGTAAGGAATACCCTGTAAAGGCAATACGCAAGAAATTAGTATTTTGGTAATTATTCATAATGATTAGAAACTAATTTAAAAAAAAAAAAACTATTTTACTGTGTCAGGCTGCCCAACAAATGCAATAATTCGGTAAATTGTTACACGCTTTTATTAAGGTAATCCTTGATGTTTTCCACAATTTCTTGTACTGAAGAAGAAAACATATCATTCAGTATTCAGTAGATTTAAACATTAATTGCAACAAGTATGCTTTTCAAATGATTCCCAAGAAGCGAGAAATGAGGATAATGACTTCATATGCTGGAGGTATTATTATGTCCGATTTTTATTTACAACTTTCTAAATAAATCCACATTAATTACATTTAAAAAAAAACTCATATACACTAATTTTTTTCTTTAAAAAAACCTAGTTTAAATTATAAATTATGGATATAAACTAAATTGAAAGTGTTCACTGATAATATATTATAGTAATGATTTAAAATAAAATTATTGCATCTGGATAAACATCTGACCTTGCATTTACAACGGAAACTGCTAGATGCTAAGACTTTCGAAATAATAGTTGGGTGTGTAATTTAATTGAATAGATAATTATTTTTGATTGTCTTAAACCCTTTACATGTTACTGAGTATACTAACCATCATACAATAATATGGACCAAATTGATAGGCAATACTTAAGCTAAACCTTATGACCACATTTAATTTCTAAATTCTAAGATCACAACTAATTTTTTGATATTGAGAGGTAACTCTGAATCTGCCTTATATAAAAAAAGTTGTAAGGAACATTACCGGTTAACATAGTACAAAGAGTTAGACAAAAGACGTACATTTATAAAAAAATATATACTAAACCTAAAATATAAGCATTTAAAAGTGTCTCTAATCAAGCTAATAGCTTTTAGAAAGTAATGAAGTTTGCCAAAACCATATTTTTAAATACATTGATTAGGTAATTAAATAAATATTATTAATGAAAAAAAAAAATTCTTGATTGGATTTATTTGTGACCAGTTAAGTTCGTGTTTATTTCTAATAAGTCTTGTAGATAAGCAACATAAACATTCAGCAAATATTTGCTTACAATATAAACATAAAGTTTATAATAACAAACCAATCACGCATCACATACAAAATAAAATAAATCCATAAAAACAGTATGATCTTTTTCGGTGTTATTTATATTAAAAAAACCTTATTTTTTGACATTGAAAAAAAATTCACTGACCCAAAGGATCAAAGAAGCAAAAAATGAGCAGTACATACGAATACTTAAATTAAAAACAACATGGAATATATAGAAATGGTCAGAGAATTAATATTCTCCGACAAAATTAAAATGAATTATTATTTTGATAAATATAAGAGCTTATTTAAGCAGAATGCATGAAATATATTTAATAAAACAAATGTTTAGACCCTATTATTTCGTATACAAAAATTTTCATTATGTTAACAAACCATAAAAATTTTAATACAATTTTCTTGAAATTCACAAACCCTTCACAAAACAATACAATCTAATCACACTACTCAAAAATATTTTACTTGCTGTTATTATTTATCAATACAGTCAAGATATTTGAGACAACACTAATAAAATCTCTCATAGATGTATTTCAGCTTTTTGTTTTTGTAGGCTGATGTTAACGGTTAGTGGATTAACGTTAGATGAAAAATTTGGAATATTGTAGTCAATACTAAGGTTAAAAAAAGGATGTCATTTTTAAAAATGAGGGATTGAAAGTTCTATTAAAGATGGCATCTTTCTTTCTTTAGAGTTTTAAGATGTAAGAAATAATTTAATTGAAAAAATATTAATATTCTCAATCAACTGGAAAATCCACTAACACGTAAATTCAATAGTGCTTGATTTTATATAACGATAGGTTAAACTGAATCAATTCTGGTAAAGGTTAGTAGGGAACATTAGAGAATAAATAGGAAACAGATTCGCTGTTGTGTGTACGGCGCAAAGCTTCTGCAAACATCATTGAAATGTCGATGCACTGAAAAAAATAAAAATTCATTTTTAATATGAAAAATGATATACAGAAATATATATTTGAACATATTTAGTATATTGGATCCATAAAACACGCAGTATTGGATGATTTGATAAAAATGGTGCCACCATAAATTTGTGATCTCATTATTGACAAATGTGACTCATCAGATAAATTCAGTTAAATTTTATCATAATGTAGATGAATAGAATTCATAAATACTATTTTTCTCAATAACTTAATTTCAAGGTGGTTACACTGAGAATGAAGTTAGTAATAAATATTATTTTGAAAGACTTATGGTGAGACTTTTGTATCAACATGTGAATGAGTATCAAATTTGCCACTGCACAAGTACAACTTAATCATATTCAATTCTTAATCATACTTAATCAAGCTCAATTGGGGTATTTTGTTCCCAGCAGACAGTCAATTCTATAATAATGACCTTTTCAAAAGAAATGAATGCAACAGTGTTGCGCGATGGTACATTAGACATCAGGGAATCAGTAGTTAAGCATTATTCTAAAATATTATCCCTTACCTTAATTTTTGGGCACCGCCTTATGTGTTCCTCTTGTGGAATCGTATTAGTCACCACTACTGCTTCAAATCCAGTGTTGTTTATACGGTCAATAGCAGGCCCAGACAGTATCCCATGCGTCAAGATCGCATAAACCTGAAATAAAAATATGTAGAAATATTATGGGGCAAGTAAAATGTTTTTGCAAGGATACTCCACTAAAATAATTGGTAGGTATACTATAAATTAAAGGAAAATATGACATTTAGCATAGCACACAGCGCACAGGTCTAAAAGTATCGAGTAGTCTTTAGTAGCATAATCATAAATATACACATTCGCAGATTTTTGCACATTTGCAATTTTAATAATAACAGGAAACAAAAAAATATAATCGATTAACGCAATATAAGAAATTCGCATAAGAAATAAAAAAGATCAGAACATCATAAACAACAATTCAGGTGTATTTTCTACAGTAAAATAGTTATTTAATATCACTATGGCAGCAGTGATTGTGTAGTAATGTTTTACCTTTGTACAACCAGCTTCAATAAGTTTATCAGCAGCGTGGCAGATGGTACCGCAAGTGTCTGCCATATCATCTACAAGGATGGCGACCTTATCTGTTACATCTCCAACTAGTACCATGGAGGCAACTTCATTTGCTCTCTTTCGTTCTTTGTGAATTAATGCAAAGTCAACGTTTAGTTGATCCGCAATAGACGTAACTCTTTTGGCACCACCAGCATCAGGAGACACAATTATTGAATTTTTCCAATCAAGAATATTCTCTTTGATCCACTTGATTACAGCAGGTTCCGCAAAAAGATTGTCTACAGGAATATCGAAAAAGCCCTGGATTTGCGAGGCATGAAGGTCCATAGTAATGATATGATTAGCTCCAGCCATTGACAACATGTTTGCAACAAGCTTGGCAGATATGGGGGCACGGCTCTATAAAAATAAGGTAATTAATTATAACATTAATAGACATGCGAGCATTAAAATAAATATTAGCAAGATGTGAAACAGGTGAGTTATATTATATTATGTTTTAAAACAAAAATGAATATGGACTGGAAGTTAAATTGTAATATTTGTTTAATTTAATTAATGTTTTAATATGAATGACACCGAAAAACCAAATAAAATGTCTAATATCATATTTGCAAAGCGTTTGGGGATATATGCGTCAATATCGTATTGATTGCTGATACCACAATTATCAAGTTTAACAACACACATTATAATGAGTGCAAGCATCACAGAGCACGATCCTCACAAACAAAATGTACATATTACGCTCTGATGGTAAATGAATGACCCTTGATGATAAAGAGGTTAGTGTTTCAATCTATATGCAAGCTTAAGATAATATAAATAATTATAATATTTGCGATAAAGGAATAACAAGTACCCGACCTAAAATGAAATTCCACTCTCATAAACTCTAAAGAAAATAACGATTTCTAGGGGTCCATCAATACATGACAACTGATAACCTGAAGACCTTAGTTCCAAGTCTCATTCTCTTAGCGTGCATGTTACAATAAATATTTCTTGATCACTTATATATAATATATTCATATATTTGAGATATTAATAACTTTATGCACATATACATATTGAAATATATATTGAAAACAAAAGATTGATTTATCATAATGTTCCTGGCATATATGATAAATATGTATAAAATATATAAAATGACCTTATTTTGTTTTCTCTATTATTTTATGAAATATTATTTCCTCTCAAGGGACCAGGCTTGACGAATGCTTCCTAAATAATTGAATACACGTATGCATATTATTTTGTACTAGCACTGACATTAAAAAATCTGCCAATATATATGATATTCATGTATCACAACTTATGAACTGAACATATTAAGATTTTTTTAAAGTACTAAATACTGAACAATTTTAAACATCCAAGCACGCACATAAAAAATACAAGAGAAAAGTAGAATTTAATACGTAATAACTTATTTCAAATTGTATGTTACGTTTAAAAACAATACATTAGACTGTACAGTATAGAATAAAATTGTGCCCGACAACCACAGAAATTATCCTAGTTTTTATTTGATTAATAGAATTGATGAAGGGCATGAAACTAGCACATTAAGTGATAGAATATGATTGTCAAAAGAAAAATTTATAACCCAAATATATTATTAAATGTGCTAAAATATATGTAGCCATCAACCCATGCACAAGCCCCAGAAATAATTAACATCATATAGCACCGGCTATATGATATATCGATTACCCTGAACTTCCATTCGTTCGATTTCAGCACCTTAGAGACTTTTCCAATGCCTCCATCATCATCACCACCTGCCTGTCAATATTGAATTTGTGAATTTCAACCAGAATCAAATAGTATCATATAAGCTAGCTTTCACACATTGCATGCCGTCACATCGTGTTGATCACAACATCCAAAAGCAGGTAAACATTGCATGCCATATAAATTGATCAAAAATAAATATACTCCATTGGCTTGAAATGTGTATACTAAACGTCAATCCAATTAATAACCATAACTTTTTTACCAACCAAGAGCTAATTATTTTATCGTAAAAAAATGTTATTCATACTCGTAATGTTAAAGTTTTCCCATAAAATTTATAATTGGCTGATTTTAATGAGCGATGTATAAAACTAAATTCCGCAGTCAACTAGCCAACTTTTTTAAGTTTACAAATGCAATAAGATTGGAGGTATAAAGCCTATATTGCAAGCTATGTGTATTTTGGACCATTTTTTATGGCAATTAATGTTTTCTGTTTACTGACTTGTACTTATAAGCCACGTCCCTACCGAATAAAACATTATTGCCAGATCTGTTGGAGGCTCAGTGAAATAGAATTTGCAAATATAACAAAATCCTCTTATTACTATTTTAGTTTCATGGTATAATATAAAATGCAATAATTAACAAAATATAAAGTGAGAAGCACGTCATATAAAGAAACATGATATCCAACAATAAATTCATTTGAACAGATATTTAATTACATAAGATATTTATGGCGTCATACATTGGGACACCCAGACATACCTTATAAGACAAAAATGGCCAGTAAACATGAAAAACGAAACTTAGATCAAGAAAATAATATAACATATAACATGTAAAATGTACAATTTAATTTAATTATTCCAGCTATGTAGCTTAACTAAAATGTCTACATAACAATGCCACTAACTAAACAAAATCAAATTACAATTAAAATAATATTCAAGCTTTATTTAATATAATTAAGTATTTGAGAAATATATCAAAGACCTGAATAAAGCTACCTACTCTAGATAAAATCTTATAACCTATTGGTACCTTATCTTTTTTGTCCTGTCGTGCATACGGAAAGCACGGGACCACAGCAGTCAACCGTGATGCCGATGCAAATTTACATGCATTTAGCATGATTAATAGCTCCATGAGGTTGTCGTTGATATCTCCGCTGCCACTTTGGATAATATAAACGTCTTCACCCCTAACTGATTCACCAATCTCGACACTGTTGAACAATATAAATAAGTTATTAATTATTTTAACGTGAGCTTTTATGTATTAATATAACATAATTATAATAGTAAATTAGAAAAGAAAACATACGTACCATGTCTCCCGATTACTAAATTTCGTAGTGACAACCCTTCCAAGATCTATCCCTAACCTGTCCACGATTCTATTCGCAAGCATCGGGTGAGAAGATCCCGAAAAGATTTTAATATTCGGCATATTGAAATGTAAAAACTTTGAATAATATTTATAAAGAAAAACCGTTTTCAAGAATGTGCTCTCTGATGTGATCAGAAGCAAGTTAAAGTTTTAATGTGATAAATTAGATTTATCTGTTTTGGATTGAGTAAATCCCTGGTAGAGCCAATAACTGCAAACAAGCTCCGCAATCACAGCTCCGTAAACAAAGCACTGAAGTCAACTGAACCGTCCCATGACAGGCGGCAGCGAAGTAAGCACACTTCATTGTCTCTGATCGAAAACTAGTGATGTGCGTAATCTATATGTATTCGGTTACTGGTAGCATTTGACTTTTATTTTTCAATTCATTTCAAAGCATCAAAATAAGTTCAAGTAAAAATATCCTTAGTTTTAAAAATAATTATTGCGGGGATTCTAAAACTAAGTAATTTTTTATTTAAAGTGGAAATAATATTTAATTTTATCGTTTGAAGTGAATTGAAAAAAAAACTAGTCAAATGCTACTGTAGGGGTTATTATCTACATCGGAACACGTGTCTTATGGCCCATTGGAATGTGCCATTCGATCTACGATAAGCGGTCAGTAAAACCGCGATAGCATTTTTTGTGAATCTTCCTCGTAATAAGACACCACCCGACACGTGGGATTCTTCCTGTTTACATTATCTACGAATGCGTCGAGACCCTATATAAGCGGCTTTCCCGAGCCTCTCCACATCATCGATATACTAGCTTCATTTCTGAGTGACAGACAATTTGCCGTCTCACTCCCGGGGGCCTCCTCCAGCCGGCGACCGGTCCCAGCCAGGGTCCCCCGGGGCTCAGTCTTGGCCCCGCTACTGTTCTCCCACTTTATTAGCGACCTCCCCGTACCGCCGAAATGCTACCTAGCCCTCTATGCTGACGACACAGCGTGCTATACCACCTCGCGAGACCCTACTCAAATCACGAAACACCTCCAGAAGGGGTTCGGTATCATCAGCTCCTTCTACAAGTTCTGGAAGGTCAAGGTCAATCAGGGCAAGACCGAGGCAATCGTTTTCTTTTCCAACCCCCACCCACACGGCCGCGAACGCCCCGATCCGATACGCGCAGACGGAGTCCCGATCCAGTGGCGCAAAACGGTGAAATACCTCGGAGTGCACCTGGATCGAAGCCTCAGCTGGCGTCCCCACCATAGTCTACGCGCGGACAAAGGCATACATAGGCAAGTACGGGCTTTATCCGTTCCTCTGCACCAAGAGCTCCCTCTCTCTCGAACACAAATTGGGACTGTACACCTCCATCATCAAACTGTTCATGATGTACGCCGAGGTTGTATGGTCCAACGCTAACCCCAAAGACCTCGCCACCATCCAGGCAGCTTAAAACTCATGCCTCCGCCTTATACTAGGTGCCTTTTACACCACGTTCACCACCACACTCTGCAACCAGTTCATGGTCCCGACGACCGCCTCACACACGCTTCACGCCACCGAGAGACTCTTCAAGTCAATTAGCGAATTTAGCAATCTCCTCCTGAAGGAAATTGGACTTGACACCCCCGACTCACTATCCGTGCACTACAGGCACAAATTCCCACACCACGTCCTCCTCGGTGAAAATTTAAAGGTCTCGAACGGCTTCTGGGGCACTCTGTACAAGAAGGAGCGCCAAGTATCAGACCAGAAATGCTGGGATGATTATTGTACCCCATCTCTAACCCTGAAGTATTTAAACTCAAAATACAATATGTGACGTTAGTCAAATAAGCCAGCTACAGTTCCTTTGTAATAATTAAAATGTCTTGCATTATATAAACTTAGTAAAATCACTAAGTTTACCACCCCGCCCGCCACCCCTAACCCCCCCTCACCCCCACTCTTGTTACCTTTGTTATCTAGTTTTTAAAATTTATTTCAACTCACGCTATAAAAGGGTTTTTAACACATATTTTCCCTTACACCTACAACAAACCTCACTCGTAAGAAACTCATGTACGCTACCACTTAAGACACCAAGCTGTAAGCCCCAGACACTACGCGCAGGAGCTGGGGCAAAATATACCGTATTGTAAGACATAGCTTTAAGAAGTATTGTAACTTATCATATTTAATTTAAATAAAGAATCTTGAAAATTATTATTTTTTAAAAAACTTCTCCACAGAGACCTCGCGGCATCAAACCAGTAACCACGTACATTTTTATCCAGTGAAGTTATACTGAATAAATTATTTCGCCAGCCAGTTCGATTATGTACATCACTAATTATTTGCTCACTGAGTACATTAATTACCAGAGACAATATAATATGTTCATAACAGATATTAGTCAATTCAAGATTCAACATGTATAAAAAGTTAAAAATAAAAAAACCTTTTCATAATGTAACATGGAAAAAAATTCATACTTTAAAAAAAATTAACCTGCTTAACACAATATTGTAACTTAAGAAATTCATGTATGCTACCACCTAAGTCACACATTGTAAGCCCCGAAACCTGCGCGCATGACGGGGATAGTCACACACCTCATCACAATATTAAATCTAAGACCTATTGTAAATCTAAGAAATGAAAATAAAAGAATCTTTTAATTTAATTATTTTTTTTTCGGTATACATATGAATATTTAATATTTTATTACTGTAATGGATTATATTATGTATAATAAAATATTTATAATATGAGTTTTGATGGGCAATAGATATTGTTACTGACATCTATTGTAAACTTGTAATACTATTTTATACGTAAATATAGTATTATATTATTATTAACAGATGGCACTAATATCAAAAGTCAGACTATTCTCGTGTGATGAGTTGATATCTCTATTATTTTTGATTATATTCATTTTTATATAAACCTAAGTAAACACTATACACACACACACACACACACACACACACATATATATATATATATATATATATATATATATATATATATATATGTGCATATATGTTTTCAGTGAAATAAGAAAGTTCATAGTAGATATTTTGATATATAAGCCAAACATACATTGTGGTTTTCAATATATTCGGACCTGCTTTTTATTCTATAGCTTGATAATGAATTGCCCCGCAAGTAGATTTGAAGAATGTTGATATTTTTTTCTTGTTTGGCGAGTAGACAAACAAACTGTCGATAATATAATCTTTTTAAAATAATTTTGTAATTTTTAAAAATCCCGAATTGTGTTTATTTATTCTCTTCACTAGGAACTCAAGTTTTTGTAGGGCCTACAATAAGCTTTGTAAATTTTTAAATCTAATGGTGATTTTGACGATGTATTTTTGTTTAATTTTTTATTATTTTCACATATTTTAATAACGTTAAAAGCTGGGTCATAATTTATTGATTCACAACTTTTATTTATTATTTATCTTTACTTTTGAATTGATGATGAATTAATTTTCTAAAATTTTATGCTAGCATGATATCTAACGTTTCTCTAAAATTATGTTAAAAATAACAACGGATTATTTGAAAAAATCTGAACATTTTTTGTATTTTTTTACGAATCCAGTTCTCAAACAAAAAAACAAATCATTTATAAAGTTTTTTTTTGGGGAAACAAATCATTTATAAATCTAATTATGAAAATGATGTCCTGTAAATGTATTATCTTTTTTTGATTTTTGACACCTTTTATTCGTCAAATTAATTAATTTAGATCAAATTAGTTGCGACGGATGAATAAATAATATAAAAATTGTTGTAAATAAAATTTAAATTTATATTAAAATTATTATAGAAATGTAAAATAATTTAACGGCTCAGGGTCTCGTTTACGGGTCTCCTAGGGAAACATCGGCTTATTGCAGGATTAATCATAGTCTGTGTGATTAAATTGGAATATACTGAAGTATATTCACACTATAAACATAATTTCAACTACTTATTTTAAATAAAACGAAATTTTATTTTTTATATACATAACAGCAGATTTGATCAGTCAATTCTTTCGATCGCTCGGAGATTAAAAGTATACAAGCGTGTTGGTGAAAATTGGCTTTTTCTGTGAGGGTTAGACATAGTAATGCATTTGCAGTTTCTCCACCCTTCTAAATCCTAGTCAGTCTGCAATGAAAATAAATATGGTTTGCAGTTAGTTATACAAACAGAATATTTTACACGTGTCGTTAGGGTAATTGTGAATATATGTATAATATAATACTAAATCAACCATTCGGAAACTCCGACGGATTACTAATTTTATATTTTGACTGTTGTCGATAATTTTGATATCTTTCAAGAATATGAATTAGAACGATCATTTTAAGGGTAAATATGAAAAATATTCATTCAACGTTACGTTTTAGACAAAGTATAATTCGTTTCCCGGATAGCTCAGTGTAATGAAGAGGTTTTTATTGTGTGCACTTTTAAAGTTGATAATATCATTATATTGTGACAAAGTTATGCATAAAATTGAAGATTTTATTATATGGAAGATTTTCTTTGGTGATTAAAAAAACCTGTATTAGAGAATTAACAAAATATGATTGATAAAGCGATATCTTTAAGGAACAATAATGACGTCAATGGAAAACAAAAATTACATCAATAAGTCATAGGAAAATTTAATAATTAGGTTGTAATACTTTACACACAAAATTCCTGCTCTCATTCTTATTAAAATTAAATATACTTCAATGCTGACAGTTTTCTTTTTTTTAATTCAGTTTACCTAGATATGCCTTAGTAAATGACTTTGCATAAGATAGTTCTACACAGTTCATTTTATTCAGCCGTTGGGTGTAGTAGATCTATGTAATGTATTTTAATGACGTCGTAACCTTGTAATAGTCTACTTTTTATCAGAAGTGTTCATTTTTTATGAGTAACGAAGTCACTCAATTTTTTTTTTGGTATATTAAAATTTAGTTTGGTTTTATAATATTTAACTCAGAATGTCACCGTTAAAAGTAGACCATACAAGTATCACTGAAATATTTATTTTTAATCCAACTTATACTTATACTCATACTTACCAAATAAATCGCTCACCAACCAATTAATAATACACCTATAGCAAATAGTATTATAGTTGCAGAAGACTTCTTAAATCTTAAAAAATAAACGCACTAGGCATGGATTTCGATCGTGACGAATAAATTTTTTAAGCCCTCATTGCTTCGATTTGCCGATCAATTCTGTTATCAAAATTCTGACGCATACCAGTCTATAGTGTGTACAGAAATCACACGCAAGTGGCAGGGTTGTCAGATGTTACACATCAATTAATATTAGTTTAGTGTGGAAATCAGTGAGTAAAAATTATGCGAGGTGTTTTATCTGAAACTGCATATATTTAAACTTGAGAAAAATATAAATGGATGTATATAAGAATGGTATTAGTCAATGATAACTGTAATTTAGTCTTATCTAAATGTCGAAATATTTACAATTTTTATATTTACTTAATTGATGTTGCATTCGATTACTTGTAAAACATATAAATATAGCATTAACCTATGATTGATTTTTTTTTAAGATGCTTAATGACCGAAACAACAAAGTTTAGATATTTTGTAAAAAAAATATGAAGTTAGTTTATCTGTAGATTATTTTACGCTTAATTTTTGGCCAAATTAATATTTTTTTAGCAGCTGTGTAAATGTTTTCAAAAATAAGTATTCATGTCATGATATGTGAGACTACATACATTTTAACTGAAATGAGCAAATAGTAGAAAATATTTAAATTAAATGAGGGCACAAGGCCACTAGACAACGAATGTTATACCTTTATTATTAAAATCTGCATTTTAAATTATTGATATGTATATAGTGGATAATTAATGAAGTGTAGGGATCAATTTCACGGATGTTTTTTTTCAATTTAATTAAAAGGAGTGGATCGACCGAAAGAGTTCATTTATATGAATAAGTATAATTTTTCGGTATCACTTTGAAACATCGTACTGGGTGGAATTTTCTTGATAAGAAGAAATGTATTTCGATCTAATTTCTTAATGTTTTGATAGTATTTTTTGTTGGCTAGTGTTGCCTGGGCGAGGTCTCGGCAGCCCTGGCGGCGATGGCCGCGGGCCTCCGCGGCTGCAGCGCGATGCTGCTCGGCGGTCATTCCGTTCTCGTCCGCGGCGGCGTCAGGTCCTGCCCGCTCCGAGCAGCTCGCGACCCGAACAAACAGAGTGAACCGAGCAAGCTTGGATACTCGGCGATCGTGTTGTGAGTCGTGATCGTGACGGGACTCCTCGACCATGAGTGGCACGCGGAGGCTGTCGTTCCTCGGCTTCGGCATGGGGGTGAGTATTCCCGTTCTATTGACCCCAGAAACTAGCCGTCGACCTTACAGCGAACGGATCATCCCTCTAGATTAATTTTTTTTAAAATATGTTTACGGTAACAAAAATTGGTTAAAAAATATTTTTCTTTTAAATATCACAAATAGAAAAATAAAATATGATATAATACAGGAAATAGGATTTTAACGGGTGAAATTTATTTTGTCGATTTTGCATGAAAAAATATAAATCTTTGTAAATGATTGTTTGGGAAACCACAGCTGAGATAGCTTGTAGTCGTGAGTTACGGGACCCCGGGTCCCCGGGCCCCCGAGTAACGGCGCCCCGGGGCCGCTCGGTGCCGACTCTTCTCGGAAGTCGAAGGGCCCCGTGGACCGGCCTGCCCTACAGACATAGTTTTTCGTCTTTCCGCTGACAATAGTCCCAACAGGTTGTTATGCATTGTTGCCGTAACATCGCTCATTGTCCTGTAAATATTTTTTTGTCCTCACTACTCTGTCATTATTGCCAGCGGGTGCTTTATTATTCAAATTGAGTTTTAAATAAATATGTTAAATATATTTACCAGCGGCGTGCGACGAGGAAATACTATATATTTGTGAGGTGAGAAGCAATTGGTCGTTTTCAATAAAAAAAAATATTTGCATTCATTAA
This sequence comes from Atopsyche davidsoni, assembly GCA_022113835.1. Taxonomy (NCBI): domain Eukaryota; kingdom Metazoa; phylum Arthropoda; class Insecta; order Trichoptera; family Hydrobiosidae; genus Atopsyche; species Atopsyche davidsoni. Next base: position 979,621 of record JAILWY010000019.1, on the reverse strand, counting down.
GTATTTTGCAATTAAAAAAGATTTTTTAATAGTAATATACGTGTTTTTACTCACCTTATTCCCTACCTATCTTCATTAAAAACGTAAAGAAAACTGTATCTTTTTAAGGCCAGTATATTTAAGTTATTAATAATAAGAATAAATACTCTAACTGATCAAGTATTTATAAATATGTATAATTTTGGTAGAGGATTAAGTGGTATTATTTGTGACTGACAACATTCAATTAAATTATTAATACGGGCGCAGGTTTCCCGCTTGTATCGATTTTGTTCATTCGCGTGTAACAGTTTGAGCTTCGAAGGACTTCAGCCCCCAGGGTTTATTTTCAGACGAAGTCTACGGGCATTCAAACACACACTTATAGTAAATAATAAAAGTGCAAATAATTATATATAGAAAAATTATAATTATTTTCGGCGTTTTGGCATTATAAAAAATCAACCCTTATTTTTTTCAATCTTTAAACAGCTTAAATCGATTGTAGATATTGAAAATACGCTGCGTGAACAGTAATATTTTATTCTTGTGTTATCTAGAAGTATTACTAAAATTAATATGAACACTCCCCAGTAAAAAAAATCATTGCAGTAGATCGAAAGTATGAACTCAAAGGATGTTTTTTGTTCAATAGTAGTTCTTTTTGTCGGTGTAAAATATTTTTTTTATATGCAAAATAAAACAATTTATCATTAAAAAAATTGTGTCACCGCTTCAGTATCATACAAAAAAAAATGTACTCTAATGCCGAATTATCAACGTGCTCCTGTACTCCTTTGCGCCAAAATTAGTACAAAATCATATTCCGCATGCGAATGGCGTCTCCAAGGAATTCAGCTTATGCTGAAGAACAATGAAGGTTTATTCAGTTTTCTTGTACATTCCTAGCATGGCTTTCTGGCGGGCCGCCGTGTACGAGGAAATAAATTTTTGTACATGTATAAAAATCAACTATATTATTTCAACAATGAGTCTTAAATTTTGAAGGGCAAAAATATGGGCGAGCTATTTAGGTTGTGCTCGCTTTCTCGTATAATTCACAAGTTCTGTTTTAGTATGAACACTTGACTCACATATTTGTATCATACCATTAAATTTGTTGCTAACCACTATTTATAATGTTTGAGCTTTTAAGTTTATATGTGTATTATTATTAAGCTTTAAAATAATGGTAAGCTAAATATGATTGATTTTTATAAAATTCAGCAAGTATACTTATGTATAAAAGTTTACTTAGGGTCATTTTACGATTTACTGAAATATATGTTAATTTAAAACTCACTATAGTTAACGAAAAATTGATCGTTTGAATCGAACCTCATATCAGAGTTTACCTATGAATAATTACAAACTGCTTCTGTAATTGATCACAAGGCTTTTGAAAGCTAACAGCGAGGTATAGGAATAGATTCGTCAGGTTGGTTACTAGTCACCTGTCACATGCGCAGGTATTGAGACGAACCCGGCTGAGGTACCGAAGGTCAAGCCATCTTCCTAAACAAGAGGATCCCAACCTTTCTTGGCGTGAGCAGTACAGTGTGAAAATTGCTCGAGTTTATCGAATCTATTGAGGGAGTAAAGTGCTATAAATACGTTTTAAACGTACATTTTTTTTGTTTTAACGTTTTTCGCGTAACCTCTAAATACTAAGTACATAACCAAAGGTTGTGTGCCCTCTGAGTTGGGAGTCACTGGTGATGATCTGATCGCACATAAAAATATAAATTTAAAATAACTCAGAGCATTACACCGATAATAAAAATTGAGTGGTTTATTCTGTGTAAATATTGAAGTTTGATTCCGAACGTGATGTAAACAGTTAAATTAAGAGGCAGGTATGCATACCTGGAAGATTTTTACCATAGCTTTACTTAATTTTTTCCTAACACTTTTTCACATTTTTTGTTCGAGTAAATCATGAATTATTGATGAAATCATCCATCTCTGTGCCTTAAAAATCGGTAGTTACAGTATTGTTATGTGCAGGGAGCGTAAATCACTTAATCTTAATCGCAAAGCTTCTCTCCAAATATTTTATTAAATAATCGATATAGTCATTAAAAATTATTATTTTTTTATGGAACAGTAAATCTTACATTTGTGACCATTCAAATAAAAATAAAAAAATCTAAAAAGGTATTTTTAATATATATATTTAAAAAAAATATATATAAGAATTAAAAGTTTTATTAATATAAGATACAAAATGCCATATTGAACATAAGAGGCCCATAGATTTGAATGGTATAAAAATTGATTTTTATGAAGGACTTAGTAGATTGTAAATAGTGTTATATATTCACATATTGCGCGGTAATATGAGACGAAATATGAGTAGTAGTTATCATTGTTGATAGTTTTGTATTTGATTTGTTTTGTGAAAAAAAAACAAGCAGTTTCAAATAATAATATTTCAAAATAAATTATTTTTATCTTAGTGCTGAAGAATCAGGATTTACCAAAAAGGACGGTAAACTTTTGGTTAAAAGTTGACTGTTTTTAATACTTCATATAACTCACAAGCATATTTACCGGAGGCCTACTACTAATTTTCCATTAAAAGTAAGAAGACCATGAATGTAGAACTAAGGGTAGTTGATAGCCCGAGAGCTTATAAAGTGACAAATTCACGCTTAATAAGTTGTTGTATCTTTGCCATACTTATTGTTAGGGCGAATTAATTAGATTATTTCTTTGATGTGCAATAATAAAATTTAAATTCTCTTCGCGAGGCAACTTCAGGAGTGTAATTTTTTTTATACAATGGGCGCAGAAAATGGGGACGCTCTCTAAATATTAGCACAAAAAAGTACCTAAAAACGATTGTAAAATACAACTACACATTGTAAGTGTAATTTGCAATTGTTACACGTTGAACATACTTTTAGATTTACAAACACCGCATATTTTTTATATTTACAGTTTGGTAAAATGAGATTTAATTTAACGCATGCCTGTTTTTAAACAAAAGTTTTTGCACTCTCGTGCAAGAAAGTATTTTTTTTTTCACTTTTGATTTGTTTTACGGTTGAAAATAATTGTGGCGATGGAGACAAACAGGCGAAAAAAGTATTCAAATCTGTTATATGTGAAATGTTTTATATGATCATATTTTTTTATTTAATGTATTTTCATAAAGTCATCTCGCAGCGCACAGAGACGTTAGTTTCTACGTGACGATGAATAATAATTTATTTAGAAGAGCCTGCGGTAGCCCCTCGTTTTGGTACAAAATTATTGCCGGCTTTTTAACTTCATGCCAGACCAGTTTTTCATAAACACGAATCTTCTCCAATTAGTTACTTGTGAGGATCCAACGTCTCAGCCCGAATAATTTGGCTGAGTTTTATGATAATTTTAAACAAAACCTTAAGATCTTCAGTTTTTTGTGTCCGAGTCAAGTAATAAATCATTATTGTATAATACATGTTTTGAACGTAACAATTAGGAACATATTATTTATATACCCAAGTAATTCTATGCTCACAATAATATTTTAATATGTATTATTTGAATAATTCAATCTTAGTGATACAAGTGGTATTTTTTGAGCTTTGTTATTTTAGTAGCAGTGGCAGATTCAGGTAGAATAAATAGGATATTTGTATGACTGTAGATGTAATCTACTTGTTCTTGCTGGAGTCAAACAATAATATTTTTATTGAATTATTTAGCTTTAAATACATAAATGCTGTTTGTCAATATTCTATTAACAACTTTATACATTTGATGATTTTTTATTTGGTGAAACCCAATTGATTTACATAAAGTTGCTTCTGAACTAGTCAGCCTAGACTCAAGGGTTGACAACTGATGGCTGCAGTTGGCCGGGACAATAAGTTTTCATTTTCTTCTCCCTGTCTGCTATTCAAGAACAGACTATAGTTACACATGTGCTCAATACATGGGTTTTAAATAGCTATGAGTGTAGAGTTTGCGCTTTACTTAAAACGTTACCATTATACCGTATTTGTCATTTGAATCAGAGTCTTATGTACTGCTTCTTCCATATATTGCTTTTCGAGAATGTATACTTGCTCTTATCAATACAAAAACTGCCCGCGCAAGTCTTATTTATTACATTTTACAATTAAAAAAATAGTGATTGAAGTTAGATTAGTTTTTTTTTCCAATATCGATGTGTGTGCAATGAATTCCGGGGAGTTATTTCTTTGATAAACAACATATATGATAATGTGTATATGGATAGCACGTATATCAAGATCTCTTATGATTAGCACAGCAGCTGTTTGAATTAATAATTTTCACAAAGGTAGAATTTTTGTGATTTTAATTCGTATGCGTATAATTATATTAATAACCAATTCAAATACTTCCGACCGCAAGCACTCTGCGTTGTTGTTCGTGATTAGCAATCGAACACCACTACAACCTATACCGGTTTACGTCCATTCAAAGCAGCCCTATTTTGTAATACAAAAAGCTGAAAATAAAAGCGCTCGCGTTAAAAGATTGCAATCGAGAAGCAGGTAAACTCCTTGCACCTGAGTGCACAATCCAGCCGATCATCGCTTTACACAATAGTGACGTAAAAAAGGAATTCCAGTTTAGGGCTTGAGTATTTTTTATTCAATCTCAGATGAGGAAACGTTTATAGAAACGATTTTAGATATAAATCGTTTATTTCGACAATAGTGCGTTAGTGACTAAAATAAGATAGATAATAAATTTGTATTTTTTATCCACACTTGTCTGTTATGTACACAACATTTATTAGTTTATAAAAGGCTTTTAAAAATATTTAGTATAAGTCATGTCAAAATAAGTTTTGAAAATGCATTGACTTGAATATTTTTTTTAATAATACAAAAGTTATATAATAATCTCACGATAACATTTATAAATATTTGATGTATCACAAGTAATAATCACAATTATTTTAAGAATAAGTTAACCTTATAACTAATGTTGATTAAGAATGTTAAATCTTCGTTTTCTCTAATCTACTTTTTATAGTCAAAATTATACAAAATTAAGTTTTATTTTAAAATCATGTCATAACACACCCCTGTTTTTAAAACGGATAAGAAAAACAACATATTAAAACCTCGTTAATTATAAAAAAAATGATAGCCTCTGTCTTTTTTTCAAAACAATAAGCGGCCTATGTTTATTCAAAGCTATAATCATTTGAATCTACGATTACACACGACAGCGCTATGATACAGCACAAGTCATAGTAACAACCTAATAATTAGTAATTTATTTATATATAAACAAAACAGTTACTCATGGATATCAACTTACAGCGATTAGTCGTCAGATATAATGTCTCCATGAAGAATATTACTTTCAACTATGCAACGATAGCACACTCTGCATACAATTCTGTGTTTACTTTACTATTGACAAATGAATATTATTTTACATCGAAAAAAAATCTTTGTATGTAAATGCTTTTTACATTAGACAACTTTTTGTAGTGTACATATATGTGACTGAAAAAAATTATGTTCTACTATCAATAACAAACTATATTACACTCAGATTTTTAGGCAATCACTTAACATGGGACTTGATATATTTATATGGCAATATTTGATAACGTTAACGCGCTGAATAGTTTTCACAACGCTATAAGAATTGAATTCAGATAAATTGCATGTTTTTTCATTACAATATAAAATACTCTGTCTAAATAAAATTCACCGTTCCATTACGATTATTCTTGCTAAAGAATGGTGTATGCAAATGTGTTGTCTAGCGCGCGCTTACTCGAGGCAAGAGTTATATATACGGACGACTATTACCATCGTCGACCATACACAACCGTTTTGGACCATAGATGATCGTCATAGACCGAAGACTATGGTGGCTTTTTTTAGACATCGAGGTCTGGACTGGAGTCTCTTAAAATGAGGGTGCCTGAGCCTACTTATCTTCTTCCCTTCGTGTATCCAGTACGTGCGGATTCCATACATAGTCACTGTGCTAGACGATATTAATTCAATTAAAAAAACATTAAGTTTTTGGAATTGACGTTATATAATAGTTTACATATTGCGTCTTTTTTATGCCGTTTATTTCTATAAATGCAAACATTCGGCGATTTTTTATATTAAGTTTTACATTTTTTCATCACCGAAGGTTGCAGACCTCTGGATTGCCGGTTATTATGGTTTGACTGGTTTTGTGAAATCAGTTCGTTCGCTTGAATGATAATTTTGGCAAACCTACTTTTATTAGCGAATGTTGCAATTTATTATATTTAAAACACAACATATTGTCTGTATCGCATGGTTCGTATATAGTAAAATTTTACTAAAACACACAAATGTTACAAGGTTTCTAGATTGCATATTTGATTTTCTTTGTTATTACAATGTGAAGTGATAAATTCTGCGTGGCAACATTACACGAAGAACCCTCAAGTAAAGAATATAATGTTAGAAAAGGTTATTTAAATGTGTTACCTCTTTTCCAATGAAAACATATTTGAAAGCTACATTTAACAAACAAAGTTTTTTATAACGCCATAAATTTTATCTTTCACATAAAATAATATGTTTTAAGAAAGCCAAACATCAAAAGGTGTACCCTTAACATTTATATAAACACTTATCTTTTATAAAGAGTAAAATATGTAAGTTATCATTTCAAAGAAGCTGGTAATATTTTAAGGACTAAAAAAATGGCATAAAATTGAATTGTTGCTGAAAATACATATAATGTACTGATTTAGGTTTTATTGATATTTTGATGTTATTTTCTATTGTAAGCCCAACTATTGTAAAACCAATTATAGTAGCACTAAATTCATGTAATATACTGTTTTAACTAGTATGTATGGGAGTAAATTTTATGATTTGTTTTTATCAAGCCTTATCTTCGCGGAAGCCAATTTTAAAATGATTTCAAGCAAATATTGATTGCATTCAAAATAATACAGATTGCAGAACAAACTTAGTATTCCAAAGAAATAAATTTCCAAAATATGTTTTAGTAATTTTATATTGGTTTTAAATTCTTTACTATTTATCTTAAAAATTGTTTATTCTGTGAACTAAATATTTTTTTTTTCCATAAGAAACACACATTTTTTAGTAATCAAAAACCATGGCTAAGCAATGGCTATCCATGCGTACAAAATTAAATTGAGATATGGCACTCGTGATATAGTTCTCGTTCCTACACACTAGAATGATTTCGATATCAATGCATCATAAAGTTTTTCAACAATATATATATATTAGAAATGTAGCCCGTCATAAAATGACGTATTCGATGAACGATGCAATAGTGTTTGAACATATGTTTGGCTGACAATTAGATGAATATTTTATTTCATTTTGTACACATATATTTGGAATAACCGGATATTAATTTCTAAAGCAAAGCCATTCTAGGAAATATCACATTTCGTGTCACAAACAACGAATCCCTTTCCCTGCACTGTTCTTTATTAGATGCAGTCTTTATCACGTTCTATTGTGCTATTCTTTTTTAATTACGTTTGCTGTGCGTAGACGGTGTTATTTTTTTAGGAGGCATTTTAAGTTATTAATGATGTGATTAATAATTTCTAACGCAACTAAAAAATAAAATTGGTACTTGTGTCAAGCTGACATAAACTGGAAATTTCTTAGAAGCATTAAATTTTGTTTTTTTGTAAAAATTCTAAATTTGCAATTCTCGCTGTGAACAACAGAATCATATAATTCGTACATAAAGCATATTTGATAGTTTTATTTAATTAGTTTATGAATGAAAATTTTATCGTATCGTCTTGAAATTCGACACATAACTGCGGAAAAATTTACTGAACTTACGTGCAAAAAATCAGCGTTGTACCTTTTAAGATATTCTATAGAGAACCAAAAAATGAAACATACACACACACAATGGCTATTATTATAGTAGATATATATTTTATACCACAGTATAATAATTTTTTTATAAATAATATATATTTAAATTGAGATAGTTTATACAAATCATATCGCGTATATAAAAAATTGTTTGATATTTTTTTCATCTGGACTAGATAATGGGACATATTGCTAGATTATAATGTCGTATAGAACAGAAAAGGTCGCGAGAAGCCCTGCTAATTGCATTTAGATGATATAATTATATAAAATAAAATATAATGAGTCTAATGAGTACTTTAGCATAATATTATATACTTTTTTATTTGAGAACTGTCAAAATTATCCTCATCGCGAGAATCACGCAATTTTGACTGTAATTTGGAGTACCTATATTCAAATACAATCTAAACAAAATTGTTATATTATGTTTTGTTTGTGTATTTTGAAGGTTAGTATTAATGGATGTTTGTTGAAAAATCTCCTTTGATTAATTGAATGCTGGATACACACAGGCAGTTATTATTGTTATCAAAAGTACCTTCGAAATCACGTTGTTAAAAACGTTTATCTGCATTAGTTTTACCTACGGATATTATTTTATTTATTTATCCGAAATATACAAATTAATAATTTGCTGGCAACTTTTAATACTTCTAGAGATATAGATAAATAATTTTGTCTATTTTTATTTTCTATAAATCCGGCTAAAATATATTTCATGCTCAATATTTTTTGCAGAAAGTACTCGGTGGATTTATATTTTGATAGCATTATAATTGTGTTTTATTTGTATTAAGTCAAGTAGGACGACAAATGCAAATTGGAACAATTGTTTTTCTTTCGCTGCACTTTGCCAACGAGGGGGGGGGGGTTTAATTAAATAAAAAAGTAATAAATAAATTTTGGACTAGGTCGCGCGCTTCAAAACACTTTGAGTGGGAATACATGGTTGATAATACTTTCAAATATTATTTTTGTGAAATGGTAAAAAGTAAAATAGAAACCCACCACTGATACTTTCAACGAACTATCGAAAAAAGAATGAAATAAATACATATATGTTGAGTATATTTTGTAGTTTAGATTTTTTTCAATCACTTCTATCCATGAAAGCATAAACAGTTAGATGCTTCATTATGGTTTTAGTTTTACATAATTTGAATTAAATATTAAATAAATCCGTAAATTTCAGCTGCACAGGTCTACCGTGTACACAGTACGATTTTAGGTAGTTAATTTGCACACGAAATGCCTTAAAAGACATTCTTCCAAAAAATGATTCAATATCTTGATTTCCACAAAAAAAGTTTTATTGCTGTTTACATTTTGGTTTATTTATACGTGTTTATAAATTGTGCAGTTTTATCAATTTCCTATTTTGCCAGATACAAAAGAATCGGTGGTCTCGCAATATGTTTTTATAGAGCGCTACTACTATATACATTTAAATTTCAACATATTTTTATGATTCATTTTAAGCCGAGATTTATTTTTTTACCGAATTATAAAATTATTTGCTTTGAAAACATCTTGATAGACAACTATCGTAAATTGACTACTCTTAAAAAGGTTCATAATTAAGTATTCATAGAGTTAATGCAATCACCCTAGCACAAATAATATATTAAAGTTCGACCTTGTTTAGAACAAAGCTACTGCATAATTCTTAATATCAAATGTAGCATCTTATTGTCATGGCTGTGGTTGTTGCGACTTTAACACCCGGACAGCTCTGACTTCATTCAAGCCGTCAATTGTTCACGCCGTTCGGTCTCATGATGAATCCTCATACGTTCTTGTGAATATAAGACTATTATCCAACTGGCGTTGCAATAACGAGACATTTTCATTAACGCTCCACCCTGTAATGAATACCTCCACAATGACTTCCATTCTTATGTTAATTTTCATTGTAATATAATCTGTGGTCTTTAAGTTAATTGGTGTTATTGTATCGTTTGAAGTTAACCTTATTGATTGTATTTATAAAACATATAACAATAATATTTAATTAAATAGCATTTTACCGGTGTGATACATAGCTTGAAATTGTTTTGAGATTTTTAATTATTTAAAATGAAGTTTATGGGTATATTTGGTGTCAAAAGTTGTAAATATAAAAAATAGCAGGGTTTAAATTTTTTCATCGTATTATTTTATAGAGCGTGATATATTTAAATATGTCGATTTTTTTAAAACGTCAATCAGATGCGTATTTATTACTAATATGATTAGGCACATTAGTTCATACATAGAAGATGATTTAAAGAAACTCTCAGAAAAATATCATCGTGATTTGTGTGGGATTTGAACCCACATCTCCTGGTTTACATGACCGGTGTACGAACCCTTGTACTAACGAATCACTTCTGTATATCGAAAATTTTTAACAATCATACTCTACATATGAACCAATGTGCCCAGGCCTATCTTCTATGTATGAACTAACATACATATTGATACCGCTTTTTTTCGGTCTGCGAGGACAGTGGAAGCGATCTCCTCATTTTCATGCTCGAGAGCATGTCCCGATGTACCGAATGCTCAGTTGTTTAAACTGATGATTCGTGGTTCATCGGCATGCTTCCATTTCCCCGCGTCCACGAAACTACCACTATTTTAAAATCTCGAGTGGCGGGGCGCGAAGAGCCGGCCGAGCGCTCCCGAGGCGGGCCGAAGCGGGCCGAAGCGGCTCGGGGACCCTCGGGGATGCTCGGCTGTATCCGGGCGGTCCCGGACCGGCCGGCTGCGCGAGTCGCTCGGCCTTGACCGCGCGGCCAAGGGCGCCCAAGGCCGCGAGCCATTCATAGGTATAGCTGCTGTACGTGGCCATGTCACCCAGCGCGGCGACTGCAGGCGCGTCCTTCGATTGCTGCAGTATCGCAAGCGAACTGAAAATGCGCCGTTATCGCAAAAACTCATCGAAACTTTTATTTTTTTTTTCTATAAATATAAAAGATATATTTAAAGTCTAATAACGAATTCGATTGTAGATGTCGATAAAATTCTAAAGAGACGAAACTACACAACTATACTAGTAGAACAATAAATCACTATATTAAGAATACTCAGTAAATGACAGTTACTGACCGTTATAAAAAATCAGGAAGCAATCACTGAAGCTTTATTTTCGTCATGTAATGTTCTTAGTTTATTTTGTGCAAAGCCTTGAACTTCAGAAGTTCTGGGTTGTTATATAGACTTCGGGGAAGAAGTCTTCAGTTTTAAAGATTTGCAGTACTTTTATCGTATTCATAATCAAGACAATAATAGTTTTTAATTTACATTGAATTTTTATATTTTTTGTAAGCCTTTACTTTCATGCAAATATGTTTAGTATATGATTGGTTCTTAGTGGTTTTTTACTCGTGGGTTTGAATCAGTTGATAGATGCAAATAGTAGGTTAATTGATACTTAGAGAATACTTTGACAGTTCTTTTGTTGCCCTGCTACATGGGATGTAATTACGGACAGTATTAGTTAAGATAACCTAATTTTAGACATGCGAGTATGCTGCCGCGCATTACGGATCCCTCGAGTGGATACAGTTACTGATTCTGCCTGTAACATCCGAGGACAATGAAAACGTCAACAGAGAAGTACTTAATTATGTTTAACTGCGCATAAAAGAAAACTGAGCTTTACGTAAGAAGCTAATTTTCAAGGCGATCACGATCTGAAACTTATTATAAATTTAAAACTCAAGCTATGCAGATTTTTATACATCTTTCCTTGTTATTTTTATTTTGAGATATATTTTTAAAATACTGATATGATTGAGAAATAAACAGTATGGATTATTTAAACAAAATTCAACGCTTGCATAGTATGCATAGTTCATGTAAATTATCTACATATATATATAAATAGACTGTTAGTGAATTCCTCAAATGAAAATTTTTGGACATTTGCCACTCAACTTCAATAATAAACTACAATTCTGTAATCAATAAGAGTAAGTTTTGGGTAAACAATAACTTTATGGCAATCGAATATATAAATAAATTTGAACCAAATAGTTGGAGTTTACGTTAATTTCTGTTTGAGAGTACTTTCATCTTTTGAGAGCTTCATTATCTTGAAACTTTAATAGTGAAAGCACTTTTATATTAAATGATTATAGTCTGAATATAGAGTATTACAAACTTAGTCAATGTGTCGTGGGTTGATAAAATATAATTGGTACAAAAACAATTGCAGTGCATTTTTCAGGATCGACACCTGGGATTCAGGCGTGAGAAATTAAATTATTTTCGCTTTTCTGCGAGGGTTTTGTTCTGAAAATTGCATTCAGAGAGAGAAAATTTCAATAGAATCTTATGCATGTGTCTAGAATACAAAGATGGTTTATACTAATTAATATTAATATAATTCAGTTCCAAGCAAAGGTATGCTTTGATTACAATAGCAAGGCAACCACGTTTGGGCTCAAAATCAACAACAAAAAATATAGCTTATAGCTACAGAGATCTCGCATTAAATGTTGTTTAGGTGTATAATTATTTTAAGAGCTAAGCTTATGAATATGCCAATAAGTATAGTCGCCCTTTTCTTAAAAAAAATATTGAGTGTATATCTATATTTTTGAAATAAATTCAATAAATATTTCAGTATGAAGTCTCATTATATGGAGACTAGACTTGTTGACGCCAGTGCGGGCGGCGGTGACCTTACAACTCCAAGAGAGAAAAATATCACCCTAGGGGTCTGGTTGTACTGAGAGATCCACTCGAGCCTGTATTTATCAAAATTTTTAATCACCTAATCACAATTAAATTAATTAATTAATTTTGTTATTATTGTAGTATTTTAAGACTCATTTTATTGGAGACATGGGAGGGGGACACAGGTCCCCGGCGCGTCGGACGAATACTAATTCCACGATCAACATTTTCATACGTTCTTTCACATGATTGCTTTGGTGTTTTTCGCCATCAAAAAGGTTTTCAATAATTTACAAATGTTAAAAATGAACAGTTTTACGCAATTCAATATTGTGAGTTGGTCAGTTTCGTTTGGAATAAATACGTAATTTTGCTTTTTGCAAGTTCGCTCGAGGATGCCAATGGACCGATGGCAAAACCAGTCGCTAAGATATGTAAGAAGTATCGCTCCATATCTTCAATACCTCCATGAAACTACCATTAGTATTTCTGTAAAAGGTATAACATATAAATTGTTATAATAATTAGTTTTTATAACGATTTATTAAAAACAAAGATAAAGTAAAAGTTTGAAGCAACCAGATCCGACCCCGCTTTGTACAAGCACTTAATGAGTAACAATTGAAATGGCATTTGCTATAATCTTGACACATATGTGTTGTGTTCCAGTTAAAGATATATTAAATTGACTTACTGATTCTTACTTGCATACGCCCGCATCTAATTTGAATAATAATAAACATTTTACAACGCGACAGGTTCATAGAACACACGACAGAAGGAAGTACTGAACACACGAGTCTATTCGTTGTTGAACTATTGATAAAGTGTAAAGTTTGAATCCATCGACATATGATATTATCTTGTTTTATAATTGTTTATCCCTTTTAAGGTTTAATTAAAACAATAATTAATAATTGATTTAAATATATATATATACAATAAATCATTGTCTGGATGAGATCAATGGGCTCGCAAGATAAATATTTCCAGGTTACACTAACCAATTTTATAAGATTTATTGAAGTTATTTCGTACAAATACTTGTAATGTATGTATATTTGGCTCAAAGATCAAAGTAAAGTGAAATAAATATAATAATAAATTTGGTTTGAGACATTATAGGATTAAGTATCTCAAAAATTCAATAATCTTCTAAAACAATTTTATTATCAAATATTTTATTTTATGAATACAAATATATGATTAAATAATCTTTCCTCGTGTTAGAGTAAATAGAAAAATATATTCAATTGGATGTTAAAATGATAAAAAAAAGTTTAAGTAAATAGAATTACGATGGTAGAAGCGTTTAGAAGATTTTGGAAGGGGAAACACGCGTTTGAAAGCAATTGTAGCATGAATTTTCATATTTATAATTTATGACATATTATTTTAATAAAAATACACAACTGGTGCACCTAGCGCACTTTGCTGAATAATCAGTTTTGATCACAGCTGACATTAATAAGACGAAGCATGTTGAGTGTGAACATTGCAATATTTTTTTTCTATTATGTTCACAACAACGAAACATAATAAGTTTGAAAATATTAGAAAAATCGTAAGCTACGGTATTTTTTTGTCGATATGATTAGAATTTTAAACAGTTGTGTGACTCATCTAGTCTACCAAATGATGCTCTGAACTACAATTAATTTGATTTAGTTTTTTTTTATCTTCTGTAGCCAAAAAAAGAATTTAATTTTGAATGTTTTTACTAATCTTTTTTTTGTAAATATTGACAATAACCCTGGAAGGCATTATGTTTTAGCACATTATGTGATTATTTATCAATTTTAAATAATTTTTTCGAAACAATCGCAGATGAAAGACTTTAAGATTGATAATTTTTTACAAAAATCTTTTGAATATCTATTGCCGTTTTTACCAAGTTCAAAAAGGATCTTGTTTACTTATGAATATTTAAAGGCCTAATTGATTTACCCAATATAATTTCCAATTCAAGAATAAAACCAGCATAAACTTTTCAATAAATGCTTTGGAACTAGATTCACAAATGAAACGACGAGAAAAATCCTTAGGAATTTATTTCGTAAGTGCCCGTTCGCACTCGATATTGTATCCAGTTTAAATTTTAACAAAAATTTAAAGCTTAAAATGCAAATAAAAAAACAGATGTACCCTCAAAAATATTATAAATTACAATGAACATATATGGTTACAATAAAGGTGCTTTCATCGATGATTCATAATTGTGATTATCATATACTTTAATAGAAGCTGCTATTGTACTCGTATTTGCATTTAATGCAACCTTATGTCTGTTTGTTTTTATAATCTTGATGTCAAATAGTAGAGTGTCGCTGCGTTATTCCAGGGATCTAAAAAATATATGTTTACAAACTAGTAATATTATTCATTATACCTACTACGTATGTTCTTAGGCAAGTACGTACTATATAAATCATACTCAATATCAATTATCATCGATCATTTGCTACCTTGACTTGAATTCGTTTATTGATACTTACATTATTTTTACCATATAAACTAACATGTTATGATTATCGCACATACATCCTATCAATGTATTCGATAAATAAACAACTAATATGATATGTATGATGTTTTTCAAGCGAGACTGTTATAGTAATCACATTGAGTATGGGAAATATTTGGAAATGAGAAAAGTGTATTTCCAAAAACAGCACTCGTACCACAATAATTTTTTGTACTTAAGGTGCATACAAAACCCAACACAATAATAAGAACACAAAAATATACATAAACTGAAAGACTATTAGTGCCTATCAAAAAACTTTTATTGACACCAAAAATAATAGTTATGGTTGGAATAATTTAAAAAGAACGGAAATTTGATACAACGTTGTCTCTTTGACAAAAACATGGTAGGGTTTTATTTTTTTTCCAGACTTACCAACAGTCTGGATTAGAATTTACGAGCTGAATTGGTTCGTCGATGTGACCGTAAATTGTTAAGGTAGCTGGTTGCGTTTGATTTTCAGTTTTCAAGGCGATTTGCTCCGAGTAAGATTCGCATCGAAGAACCGCTACCTCAAGCCAAGCAAGTTCAAACAATTATTACATCGAATAAGTACAGATTAATGTATTTGATGTTGTATTTTGTCTGTAGATGAACCGTTGTTGTATAATCAAAATATTCCGTTATAAATAATCAAAATGCTTCTAAATAGTTCTATATTCCCTGTGCATTTCATAAAGATTGACTATTAAAAGTTTCATCTTATTGTAAGAGCACAATCGGTGGAAGGATATTCAATGAAATAATGATAATCTTGCTAAAAATAATCGGTTGTAGCTTATATTTATAATTTTATTTTTATTTGAAGTAATAAGCGGCGATTTAAATAAGTTCCAGCATGTTTAAGAAGTTTCAATATAAACTTAATCCACGTAGGAGCTGAAAATAGCTTGGCACGCGGTGTCTCGGGGATCCCATAATACCAGCCCGCAATAAAACGTCACTGATTGTGACGGCTCAATTTCTTGGCACTGAAGTTTCCAAGACTTACTCCTATGTCTTGACCATTTATCTGCTTTGTTGAATAACACAACAGCTGTTATAAAAATAATTAACGGGATAATATCAAAGCTCATTTGGATGTTTTTAATCAAATACTATTTATGATCGTCATCATTGAGCAGAGGTCCATCTGATCGTTATGTTTTACAATAAAATGAATTGCCGATTTAATAAAGTATTCACTAGAAAAAAAAAATTGTTCTGACAAATAAGTAATCATACCCATTGATATATACACATGTTTAGTGGCATACCCGAGTCTCACTTTACGATCGATCTATATTTTTCATTTTATAAATAATCTCAATATTAAAGGTTCATATACATGATTTTAGTGATGTCCCAGGATGTAGTTTTAACTCGGAAACTAATTAAATTCAATAATTCCATAATTGCATTGCATTCGCGAACTCCCCCTCGTATGTGGCCTTCACTGAGTGCTTCCAAGCTATATAAAAGCTGTATCCCTAAGAGGTATATATAACACAGAATATATTTACTTATTTGAAATGCTGCTCTTTAGCAGTTTCATAATTTATAGTAAAATTTTCTTGAAATTTTAAATATTTAACATTTTTACTTTACATAAAAAGTAAGGTAAAGCTTTTTTATTACATAAATAAATATATATATTACCATTACCTAAATATATATATATATATATATATTAGGTAATATCTAAGTAAATATTTTTTTATGTAGTACATTAGTATTATAAGTTTTTTTTTAGTGGCAATGGCGCTTTTTAATAAAAAGTGCAGTCATAATCAATTTCGCGATAATGTTGCAACATGGATGTATTTGATTTTTATCAAATAAAAAACTTCGTTACGTTTATTTTTCAATAAATCATATTGTCAAGAGTGACAGGTAAATTCGCAAGAAATTAATTTTGTAGGACTACGTCGATCAAGGTAGATTGTAAGGTGACCATTATATTTCTGGTCAATATGAATATTAATAAGTATACATACATTTTCTCTAATGTTCTTTTATTTTATTTATTGGAAATGGAATGATATTTGGGAAGGCATTTGGGGAAATTTTTATTTATAAAATCTGTCGTTTATTTCATTTACTTGTTGATAATAGTAGTTTTTTATTTATAAAAGTTTTTTTTTTTCAATTTACGACTTAAAATTGGCTTCAGATTTCATGTTTAATTTTCTTTTATCTGATCAAACGTTTAGAGTTCTGTTTTCATAAAAGCCAATAAAAATATCGGAGACTAATCGGATATAGGTGAGATACAGACTTAGTGGTAATAAACAGACTGGAGGTTCATATATTTTTATTTTGAGGAGCGTAGTGGTGGTTTATGGTTTAAGTTGATTTTAAAAAATTAAAGAATACATAATTGTTAAAATGATCAGGTTTGCAAATGTTTTGTGTTTCTATGTGATTTAGAGAATAAGAATAGAAGCCTACTTCTTCTACATAGTGTATTGTTTTTGGTACGACCGCCATCCTAAAATTATTGTGACCACGCAGAGACAAAATAGTTCAAGGCATATACAAAAGCCGCCCCTGACCTCAGAAGGCGGTATTTCGGTAGTAATAAGGGTTGTCTCTTATTCATTCCTTCTTAGCATGGGCGTGCTCTATGGAGACATAGGTCGCGTCTTTAACGCTTGTGAATTATAAGGGCAATACCCTGAAACTTTCATAGGCTGTTGGTTTCTAACATAGTAGCAAATCCTTTGGGATATTGCACTTTAATTGGTGATTCAGCAAGTCTATACCAGGCACTCCCCTGAGCGGTAAAACCTCTGCCGGATCGCCCGCCGCGTAATTAATGCCTATTCTTTCATCGGCCTACAGTGTAATTTCAGGGTAAACTTAAATTGCATGTGAAATGTGTTCTAGGTTTTGTAGACACTTAAAATTAAAATAGGTTTATGATACCTTATATACGAGTAAGAATAAAATCAGTTTATTTTAAAGTAAATATATAAAGATATTTTAATCTCTTTTCGGACTATATAAAATGTGGAAGTTCATTATAAGAATCATGTTGCAAAAATAAGTGTTTTTTCGAATTTTATTGATATGAATCCTTGGCGTGCAAAACGCATTCAAAGAATGCTGCAGCGATTTTAACTATCAGCCACGTGATTGATTTTAATTACAATTTAACTTTCCAACAATGTCAAATTAATTTAACAGCCTTTGTGTTTCATTCTGCACAACCGAACGCATGAGTGTTTGTATATCGTTTAATAATAATATTAATAAACTCTGTTTTAATTTTAAAATATAAAAGATTGTGTAATTGTATACATTTTCTCACATTCAAAAATAATTAATTATGATGATATTTAACTAAAAGCGTTTTTCATTACAATCAGTTTTCCTTATGCATGCCATGTATGCCTTATGCATGCCATGTATGCCTTATGCATGCCCATGCAGTTATGTAATGACTTAGAGATTTCTTATAAACAAAGCATCAGTTGGCCAAAAGCAAAGTAAATTATCTTTTTAATGATAAAAAACTCGAACAATATATATATATATATATATATATATATATATATATATATATATATATATATATATATATATATATATATATATATATATATATATATATATATATATATATACACATATAAATAAATATTAACGAATTAATATTCAATGGTTAATGTGGAAAGAAGTAAAATTTACGAATGGTAAATTAGTGTTACCGGATTGTAAAATTGTTATATTACCTAATCTAAATAATATTTCTATAACCGAGGTCGTCGTGGAATATAATCAAAGATTAAATAGATTGTGCTGAAGTTTAAAATCATTATTTACCAGAATTCTCAGAATAATCGCAGGCTTAACATATCGGAGTTTCAAATTTATTTTAAAAATATATATAATTAGATCATTTTAATAAATGCACTTTGAAATATCTCATACAATTAGCTTAAAAATGCGCCAGAATGGGCTGCACGCCGCTTATATACATTATGTACAGAAAACATGGTTACATTCGTTGGTAAAGCAGAATAGCTTGGGGCATCGTATTACCTTGCTGCCAAAGGTGACACTGAAGTGCAGGTACCTGAGTGTATATCAAGGCGTTAACTTTAAAAATTCATATACGTTATTCATTAAAATTATGCAATGAGTTATAAATAATATATATTAGATAATTTATAAATGATCGAGCTTACACAATTTTAAATTATACATGATCAAACTTCTAAGTATTTATTTTATTATTTTTAACTGTAGGTGATGGGGTGTTGTTTCATAAAAATGAAGACTCAATAAGTTTGCGTACCGATGATTAAATTGTAAATAAAATATAAATATAATAATTTTTTTTTTACATAAACTTATTTTTTTGGAGTGACATAAACAAAAATATTGAAAGGCAGGTTTAAATTATAGTTATCAATTAGAATAACAATTAAACTATCTTGCAAGGGAAATGCTCTATGATTATGTACACAAATAAATATTTTTCAATATTTTGATATAATTTAAAAAATGAACATAACTTTCAAATACTTTGAAATTTTTATGTAGTGTCTATATTTTTTAAATTAATTTGTTAAGAGTTGCTTTGTTTTGGTTTTTTATTTATTTATTTTTGCATATTTTTGAAGCTTGTATGTAGTTATAATACATTAAGTATATCATTATTTAAATATTTTTGAATAAAATACTTGAGTGATTTTCCACATTTTAATTTTTATTAGTGACCGGATTCGCCAACCTTTCACGTTGGCATTATCAAAACAGTTTGGCTGTTCAAAAATATTAAAATGGAATTCCACCAAGTACTCTCTGTCAAAAATATTGAATTTCATATCATTATTTATTAGTAAATATTTAGTAAATACATAATTTATTCTACGAATATGTTGTTTCTGAAATTATAAATCAAAATTGAATATAGAGTATATTTATGTGTTTAAAAAGTTATCATCAAAGTAATTTATTACAGAAATCTTAATTTATTACCAATAAATGCATAATTTTGTATAATATAGAGCAAAAAGTAACAATTAGTTTTCGGAATAAATCATGATTATAAGTAGAGCTATAACAAGTTTTTATAGTTACATGAATGCATGATAGGTATTACACTAAAATGATAACAAAAACTATTTGACACTAAAAGTTTTGAACGCTATGAAAGTAGATCAAAGTTAAATTATTTATTTGTTGCATTGCAGTAATATTTAATATATAATAGTTTCATTGAATATTATATAAATTATTTATTATAATTTAATTAATATAATTAATTTACTTATTAATCATAGCAAACTTTGTAGTGAAAATGTCAATATTAATCCAATTCCACTTTACTTTGGATAATCAATTGTATAACTAAAATTGAGTCATGATGAAGAATTTTATTATTTAATAAATTCAAAATTATTTTATATACCCAAATTTGCTTTGTTTATCATTGGTTGTTAATTATCCATAGAAATCAAGTAAATTATTGATTCTATTTTTTTTTTGTATTTTTTATTTGGATTTTACCCTCAATTTTTCGATATTTAAGATAGATTTAGTTTTTGCAAAAACGAATGAATTTAATAAACACAAAATTACCTAAATAAGTTTTATATATTGCGAACGATCTGATGTACGGGAGCGTTAAATTTTATACTTAATTTTGAAGCTTTGATTTTTTAGAGAAAGTATCCATAGGTAAAGTAATAAAAAATACAATTTAGAAAGTATGGGCAATGTTTTAGAGAGGCACCCCAAGTGAGTCATATCGAGGAATAGGCAGTCGCCACCAGCCATTCTGTTCAGATGTGAGATAAAGTGTGCACAAAAAGGAGGTCGAGGTTTTTTCTAAAGAATTGTGGATGAAAGTTTCTGCACTCTGCGGGTCTGGGCTGCCGCCAGTGTACGGAGTTGCCTGATTATTCATTACTTAGTCAAATCGTTTGGCGTGATATAAGGCCTTTTTTAATACTAAGAAAGCCACGCAAATGAAAAAAAAAATGGCTGTTGTGTTAAATTCAAGAGGTGTTAAATTATATTTTTTATTAGTTTTCATAAGCCCTTTACACACGCTGCGACATAACGGATAATCCACAATGATAACTTGGCATTAGAACTGAACTTTAAATAATCAGTCGAAATATAAGGGTTTTAAATTTTAATAATGTTGGATTCGATAACCTACGGATAACGGTATATGTTTTCGGTATATACGGAAGCTAATTTTCATACTTATTTATCTGGGAGTAAGAACATGCTGAAGTATGTGAGATTGATCTTTACATCAAAGAAGTTGTTTCTAGCTGATATTTATGATACGATATGAATAATTATGTAAAAAATGTTTGATTTTAATTACATAATTAGGCAAAAATACTGTCATCAAACATTTCTGTCATAATTTAAACACGTTTTTTTGATAATTTTTTTTAAACTGTGTACAATCAGCTGTCATAACAATTTACTTTGCTAATGCTACCACTTCAGATATCCTTGACTACTGATTTGTTATTTCTTATCAATATTCCCCATTAAAACTTTGATCGATGTTTAACTATTTTTCGATATTCGTAAATTCAACATTATTATTACAATGAATATTTACCCTTTGCTAATTGTTAAGCTTGTTTTCACAGAGTGGTATTTATGTTCGTAATGACTTTTAAAATAAGTGAATTGAAATAAATAAGACAGAAGCACGCATGGGTGATTACTAGTGCATGGACAATAAAGGTTTAATTGTGCCTTGTCGCATGCTTGCAACTGATACAGGGTTGGTGCAATGAGAAGTTTGTACTTGATTCAGTGATGACCAGGCCCACAGAAGTTGTCCCATTTTTACGAGATCACATTTAAATATGAATACAAAAGTTAATTTGAAAATTGAAGGAAAATCTACAAATATTATTATTAAAGGCGTTAAGATCTAAAATATCGTCATGAACTGCGACGGGTTCAACTTTTTCCTAATTATTGAAATTCATGAATGAGTGTCACAATAAATTACGAATAACAATTTTTTTTTTATAACCTAACTATTTTGTTTTTTTTTATATATCAAATGATATTAAAATGGTTGCGGATGTATGATTGATCATTTAAGAAAGAATAATATAATGCAATTGTGCTGACGGCTACTTGTAAGGCTTGCAATATTTACGTCTGGTTTTAATATGCATAGATAATTGGGTAACACCTGCATTGTTTATAAATGATTCTCTATAACTGCTAAATGATGTTGCTTTTATTGTTCAAATATGTGTCATTTATATTTGACTGCGTTTACAAGAAATTAACATTTATTCTATATAATTAATAGAGTTTTTATTTATATAAATGTTTTGTGGTAGACCAGAAAAAGAGACCACCTCTTTTGCGTGTATTTTAAATTCAATTTTCGCGTATATAAAGCTTCCTTCTACAAAATATGAATTATATGCATCTCAAAAATCCACTTTTGCACCACTTACCACTAAATAACATTGATGGTGTTTTGAACCTAATGTTAAAATTATCTCTGCTGGCGCTAAAGCCTCTCTGAATAGTGTGGCTAAAACATAGCGACAGTAGCCAGGCCATGTGTGAATTTTAATCCCACTTGTTATATGTAAAAAAAATCGGTTTTTTGTGAGCTTTAAACACCAAAAAACATATCGTTAACTCAATAAGTCCTTACTGTTTAAATGAATACAATTTTTTTGAATAATTAAAGATGGATTGCAAAAAAGTCGAAAAATATTAAAAAGCCTTAATCTTTTAGTCAATTTATAATGTATAAAGTTTAGTTGTGTATATTTTCATATAAAGTATATATTTTGTAGCTCATTTATAAATATCACACATTGTATAGTTAAAATTCTGATTTTCAAGTGCTTCTTAAATAGGCCTAAAAGGAAAAACAAAACCACAGCTCTCTTTAGACGTAGACCGGAAAAAGATAACGCCTAAGCGCCTGGAGCGCAAAAAGCGCAAAAGGTTCCGCAGGTCTGTGGTCGCACGACAACCGGTTTCCTCGGCCGGCCTGGACTAGATCGGGCCGTGCGGGTCAAAAAATGGGCTCAGTGCCTGAACAAACTTCGTCACGAGATTTACTATCGCGTGACGTAACGCGACTCGTCGTAGAAGCAGCCGGCCGCCCGGTCGCACGACCTTTGCGACCGGGCCGGGGGGACCTACTTTAAAGGCTTATTATTTGATTTTATTTAAAAGAAATAATATGTTTTGCTTGTGTTATTGTTATTCATTATTTATAGGCTGTATCAGACAGTTTAGGTTATTCAATAATACTAGATACACAGTAAGTATAAATAAATAAATGGTGATCCTCGAGTACATATTTACGGCCTTTTCATCCGTTGCTCTGGGTTAGACTAAGGGAATTATGCGATTCTGTATTTTATACAGTATTTTCAAGGTGATTTGGTTCTGTATCAGTCCTTATGATATTCTTTCATATCGCATGTAATTACTACAAAGTAAATTAATTAAGTAATTTTCTTGATGTTATTCCCATAGACTCCTGTACCTGAAACTTTTTAGTTTTAATTATGTTTTACTAGATCTGGTCATCTTTTTCTGAAACGTAATCAAAAATCAGGATTATTTTATAAATGATAAATTGGTTTCATGACTAAGCTCATAAGCGGCAGTTTTTCTTCTGTCTTTTTCATGACCTTTATAAAATGCGCCTCATATTCACGGCGATGATGAAATTATTGAACATGAATGAAAACATAAAAAATACGGTTTGGTTATTGTCAAGTTTATTCGAAAATGAGTCAATAAATAGTATGTCGTTTTTTAAACAAATGGAATAATACAAATTTGATTGGAATTTACAACTTTGTTTGATCACGATTTGCATATTTATTTTGAGTGATACGAGATTCTTACAGAAGCACGCTAATGAAAAATAAAATTTGCATAAACGCTGTTTTACTTAGATGATACTTTTGCTAGCTATAGAAATTAGGAAGCGTTGTTGTAACTTCGTTACTGCTCTCAACATAACAAGGACAACTGTGTTAAAAAATCTTTCTTTCGTTATTTAGTCAGAAACGGATTCAAAGGCGACCATCTCACTGAGCATATATTTATGCTGAGCCAGTGTTCATGGTTTTTTAGGGAAAATAATGCAATGGGTCCGCGAGTCCTTCTGCACTTCAGTTTTATATTGAAAGGAAAAGTCTGCGTATTGCTGCTGCCCAATAGCATTATTATGTAATCCTTTCCTTACAGCTGTCTGGCGTTTGTATCTGATACTCCTTCTTCATCGGGTTACAGAAATAATAGCAAGACAAGGTACTTCCAGAACACATCCCTCATCAATCATTCCAAGTCCACTACTCCATTACAGATCCTTTACATACGCTCAGGGTACAGAATGGCAGCCATGCACAAGCAACAGAATGGGGGGAGCGAGCAGGATATATATATATACTAAACACATTTATGTTTGTAGATTTTATAATCAACACTAAAATAATAAAAACAGACAGATTCATCACGAGAATATTATCAAGTGACATCATTTATATTTTACTAATTGCTATTGAATGTTATTATAACTTATCATTGTAATTTTTGCTAATTATGATTTAAGCAGATTTACATGTCATAACAAGCTCACGTTCATTTCGTAACTAAAAAAAAATCTCTCGATGTATCATATAACCACAGCAGATTCAACACGGTCTTTATTCGCCCGATATACCGCGACCGAATCTCGGAACATGTGATTAACTTGCTTTCTAGAATTCCTAGTCACGGCCCTGACAGCGGTCAGGATTTTCGCATTAACAGAGGCGGTTTCTTTGTATTTTCCAGCGAGTTTTGCTTGCACTGATTTTTTTTATTATTGACAACTTATTTGCATTTCGAAATTTGTTCTGAAAGTACACCTTGCCGTTTTTATTACGAACCAAATATGGGTTACTATTTGGAGTTGCAAATATATGGCGAATACATCTTTTCATGGCAAATTTTGTCGGTGACTTTGATTTTTAAACACAATTATGCTTATTGTCTAATCATAAATATTAGTTTAATAAAAACAACATATTTGGCAATAAAATAAAAGAGCCGAACCTTTAAAAAACAAATGAAGTAACATACCATTGTACACACCTCTTTTTTTATTTATAACCACACATCTACTGTAGTTTTTTCGGAAAATAATTTACTTTTCAATTCACTATTTACAATTCAACAGTTTTACTTTGGAAGTTAACGGAAAAGGATTTTTAAAATAAACCACATTAAAAATAGATACGATAACAATGTAGGTAATCATTAAAAAAATAGTAGCCATAATCAGCCAACTTGCCTCCCAAAACTGTTTTCTTCAGATATGCGACGTAACAAAACGTGAGCCCCAATATAAGTTATAACAACAAAAAAAAACTATCGCTATGCAACCGTAGAAAGCTAATGATCATGTTTTTGTGGGATTGAAACTCATTCGTAATATTCAACCGCTGTGAGTTGAACAATCCTATTTTATTAGTTTCTTTTTATTTAACGGATATATCTATATTTGAAGCTTCAGACATATAAATGTTAATAAAATTTGCACGTGAAAACGTGCATATTTACACATACGATAGATCTGTTTTGTTTTTCATAGTAGATTCAGATTATGTTTTTTTATTAGGAGTATGTCACGTGCTTCAATTTTTTTTTCTTGCTTTTATTAACGTGGTTTTATTATACGTACCATATAAAATAAGTACTTGCATATATTAACCAGAAAAACATTTAATTTACCTTTATTTATTTAAATCATTGCATTAGGCTATTAGATATTGAGAAATAGAAGCTGATAACTTCATTCAGATTTGATAATACGCATAATTTCACGGGTCGCAGCTGCGGTCATCACAAACACACTTTCCTTTGATGGAATGGATATTTTACAATCAGGTCACGTTATAAATGCGTGCGTAGATTTTGCTACCGTTATTGTGATTAGTCGTTTCTAAGTAGTAGGCTGCGTATAATTTTTTAAGTTTTTTATATTCTATTAGGGCCATTTTCATGAATCCCTGAGAATCCCCAGTACTGAGATCGAATCTATGATATATGAAAAAAGAAAAAAATAATACCTAAAACCGAGTATTTCTAATCATGATCTAATCAATTTAAATTGCTGCAAGAGATAATTAATGAACACAACCTGATGTTCTGTTTAGAAAAAAGGCTCTGTCAGTCGGAAGCATCGTGCTATTTACGTTAAAGACAGCTGTGTCTTATACGACAAGTAATAACGTATTTTTATTTTCATTTGCTAATTTTGGCAGTCAATTGTTATTGTCAGTCAGATAGTTGAAGAATTAGCAATTGAAAAAGGTTGAAAATGAAATATTGGAATTTATCGTGAGTTACATTAAGATAAATTATGGTAATTTTATTACTTTAAAAATACTTCGTCTATGCATACTTTTGCCTGATAATCATGCTTACAGTAAAAAAATCAGACTATTACTATCATGTATGCCAATTCTTTTATATTGTTCGGCCAACATTACGACTACAGTAGGAAGTATACTTTCTACTGATTTATTATATTTTAATATAAATCACGTAAATACACATACGGTTAAATTCATTTTAAAATTTTTATGCATTTTTATTGTTAATGATAATTACGATTTCAAGATTAAAAAATATGGCTGGAGTTTCTCACTTTTCCCTTAATTACATGTTTTTAATTGTTATGTTTTGAAATATGCACGTGCGGCTGAGCGAATTTTACTGACTTGTTAAATTAAACTATGCCAGAATTATTACCTATTAAAATAAAATAACCGTCCATAGTTATACAATGTGAGATTTCAACACGTTCATAAAAGATAACTGCGGTCGTTTGTATTTGATTTTTTTTCTATCCGTATCTAACACTGACCCACAAGACGGTAATATATCACGTAAAGGTGCGTTTTAATCCATACATGCAACAAAGAGCACGACACTGATTTACCATTATGGAATTCAGAACAAAACTATAATTCTGGCTTTGCGAGGTATAGTTTGTATAGTTTTAGTCGAAACCTACCTCAATTCAAACGTGTTTCACGAATTATTTTACAGTAGGTCATTTTATAAAAATATATGGCTTATTGATGGTGTTTTATTGATTTCAACATGTGTGGTTTGACGCCACGATGGCAAGTAAAGACTGCTTGAATAAAATCTAAATATTTAATACAAACGAAATGAAATTAGACTACTTGTTTATTTTCCCTTAGAGTTTAGGTTTTTTGTGGCATCTTCAAACTGACAAGATGTATTCTGTCAGCTAAACTCAAGTGGCAAAGATTGGTTCACCACGTAATAAATATTACCAGTCCCAATATTTGTGGGTTTGACATTTTCAATTATTATGAAACGGGCTATACGTTAAATGTAATCAATCATTTTAATTTTAAGAATGTAAGCTTTTACGTCTATTCTTACAAAATAATTATGTCCGCTTTGTAGTCCAGTAGTAAAGGATTTCAGAGTTGAATCTAGACAAATCTAATGATTTTATTCTAAATTTTAATGAAATACAACAAAATCACACATTTTTTGTGGTTTCCTTTTCAACAGTAAGAAAGTGAACAACCTAATGGTAAGCACATTTCGCACACGAGTTTTTTAAATTGTGTAAAAAAATATATGAATGTTATATATATGTTATAATGTTATATATAATAATGTTATATATATAAAATATATTAATAAAAAATATATTAATATTGGTTCAATGAGAAGAAATAAGCTTTGAAACGGATTTCTCCAGGTACCGGGATTCCTAGTTTTTTTTAATTTTGAGGAACACAGCAGGGCAAATGCCGGAGATGTTTCAAGCTAGACACCGTGGCAACTACCTCTGACTATTTCTAACACTCTGCTGATTGTATTTTTCTTGCGGCCTTCTCCTTTTACAGAACAGTGTGGTGTGTATTCTATCTTAGGTAAGATGAGTTCTTGAGGGAAAAACTCATTTAATGAAAACTCTAGCATTAATAATACCATCAACCCAGACTGTCGCTCAGGTCGGGTGACTGGTGAAATAATTTCATACTACTTCCCTTAAGTAGCCATTTCGTGCACAGATTGACTACACACTTGCAGTTGCATATTCGTGTCTAAGAAACAACAACAGACTTGCAATGAACAATAAACAATATGTCATTGAACAGCGAAATTGAGTTGCGTGCTCATATCTGTTTATGTCACAGAGCCAATGACACTTTAATGTAATATGATTATAAGAAATATAAACCAGTTGCGGATCTCGGCGGAAATGAAATAAAATGACAAAATAAGAAACCTCTTAGCTAACATGATAAATGGCATTAAATCAAGCATTGACTTGTCTGAAGATGTACGCACTTATCTGATCAACCAAGCCCCGATAAATGTCAAGTGAAAATGTGTGTATACTTATGATTTTATATATATATTTTTTTAAGTAGCCTCAAAAGAGACGTTCACTTTAATGATTCTGTATTTACAATGGCAACATATTTATGTTCAATTGAAAACAAATTGAACGTGTTTTTTAAAAAATGGAATGTAATTGAAAAATGAATGCAAACTTTTCTTTTTCAATTTATGATAATTATAAGTTAGTTTTGTTGGTCTGCTACTTACGTGCTTAGATGTAAAAATTACATTTTCAGTTATAATCACACGATTATAACCATTTTATTATTCTTATACCTAAAAAGTATAAGTTTTTGAATCTTTAAAAAAAAGATTGTTATGGTTTTTAATGCATACAACAGTAAATCAACCTTGAAATCGTTACATGCTTAGTTTTTTCAATATATAAATACTTCAGTTCTTAAGTAATTACCATTTAATTATTCTTACCTGTAAAAAATATATAAGGTTTTGTAAATATAATTTTTCAGTGTGCATAACAGTGACCCAACCTTGAAGTTTTATTTAATTATTTTGTCTGTATATAATATATCCATGAGGTATGTCCGCCGAATTTGTCTATAGGGCATCAAAACTACGTGAAAAAATCAGTTAAATTAGTAACACGCATTATAAAACCGATTGCCTCTTACTTGACTTGTGTGAAACCACATAATAAACAAAAACTCTATGGAGGAAGTAATGCGCCGTAGTATGTGCCTACTTATTGTGAGTGCTGTACGCTCGACCTTGGATGGATGAAAAAATCCAACATTAAAAATTATTCTCCTACCCGAAGAGGCGTTGTATAATGATTGACATTTAGTACATAACTCCAGAGCACAGTACGCACGGTAGAGTGGTACATGTAGCAGAATAGAAGTAGGCATTATTATCTAGCATCTGTGCCACGAACGACCATAAAGGAGGCAGGTTTTCAAATCACCGAAACCAGTTCCCTATAAAAACGTAACTTAGTACTCACTCTACAATATTACTCATTAACTACAATGTCCCTCGTGGTATGAAGCATCGAATATCTCATACAGTTTCAGATTGCTAAAATAAATGTCGTGTGAGTCAGATTTGAAAAGTAATTTGAATTATTTTTATTAATTTATTATGGTCCTGTAACTACGATTTTGACATTCATTATAGATTTATGTACGACATATTCCCTTTAACAAATTAATAAACAATTTTATCTATTATGTCTTTAATATTTGTTAAAAATACTAAGTTCTCTTTATATAATAATAATTATATAATCTATTTCATTGATAATAAATAATATGTAAAATATTTGAGCATTACATATTCTTTTTATGTAATGATCATGTAAATATAAATGTTTTACATACTATACGTGGTCATAATTTTAAATAATAAAGTATATGAAAAATCGATAGGTACATAAAGCTTCAATTCACAAATAAGTATTCCTTCCTTCGTTTTCTTTGTTTATTATTAATCACGTTTTGTTTGCAAACATTATTACTACAGGTTTTTTGTATGAAAATTTGAATAGCATATTCATTTGTAGGTTTTTATTTTTTAGTGTTTCTGTTTAATTAGTGTTATTGGAAGTTCTATTTTCTTTCATCCTGGCTTTGCTCTAGCGAGTCCTTGACCCGTTTTTAGTTGGAAAAACCTATACTAGAAAAATCGTACTCAGAGAAAACATAAAAGAAATCTTGTTTTTATTTATGAAAGAAAATACAACTTCATAGCTCGCTGTGTGTATTTGGTTTTGGCGCAAGTAAAGTAATAACCATGGCGTAAATTCATTTTCGGGGTGTAGTAGCATCACCATCGCTTAAAATCTTCTAGTTATTATTAACTAGGATGACATCATGCTTCAAAGTCTCAGATAAATACCTTATACCACAGGTGAGATTACCAAGAACTACATACTTATAGACGCAAGGACTACCATTGAATTATAAAATGCACCTATTTTAACTGATGTGCGAGGTACCACAAAGAGACGAGTAAAATACAGAAAATTATTTATTTTTTTTAATTAAATTTAATAATAACTTTTAATTTATATAATTTAAATTTAAATAAGTTTAAACAGTTTTTTGGCAAAGTACAGACAAAACTACAGTGAGCTATTTTTTACCTGAGAAAAGCTTCTTACTTTATTCTTGACAATCCAAAAAAGAATTTTTGAATTAAACGGCAACAACTATATTAAAATGATTCTACCCACTCTTAAATCATATTACATAGTTTTATTTTATATATGTATAGTTGTATTATGAATGTCTTGTTTTTTCTTGTCTTTTTTTAAAAAAAAACAAGACATTCAGTCTCGTTTTTTTGTAAATAAAAAAAAAACGTTTATATTGATAGTTTTATCATCATCATGGATCAATGTCAATTTTGTTTTGTTCATCAATATATATCAGCTAGGTTTTTCAATATATCCGTGCAATGAAAAATCTAAAATAATGACTGATATTGGCAGTTATATTTTGCTCAAGGGAGTTCCGGACAAAGTTAGGTTCCCAGATGTTGTACAACTTTTGAAAAATTTGCGTTTTGTTGAATAAAGCCCAGTTAATTAAATAACTTTGTTAGAAGCATTATGCAACGCCTTCGAGAAATGCCAATCTCCCACGAAGATAATGTAACCAGGTCATAGTTTATCAGATATATCTGCCACACGCTGGCTAATGAAGCGATTTGTTTACAATAATTGGCATACTTTCGTACTTTTGTTGCATTGAGACCGTTTTTTAGAATCTGCGATGTGACCCGGAAATATTTGGCCGGCAAACCGGTCGTTGGAACATTTGCGCAACTATTAATAACCTAATAAATTGCAATAAAGTATTCTACTAATAAGCTGACGATACGAATTAAAAAAAACACACACACGCGCATATATGTATATATGTATGTGAGGTTTTGTATTATTAAAGTTGTCTGTAGACCTTATAACCGTTTTGAACAAATTACTTTTTGATAAATATGTAAATCGAAAAACATAACTTTGATAATTCAATAAATAATGCTGTTTTTGCATAGATCTGTCCAGGCTTCTAATCTTTAAGATATATAATAATCCATGCACACTTTTTTCAAAGCGGTCACGTGAATTATTTCATGTCCTAGTTAAAATCTTTCTCCGTTTCTTTCTCTTTCTATTTATGATGTGATGATTTAAACTATGAACTTTCATAACGTTTGTAACTTTTGATGCGTGGAGTTTTGTAAAATAATGATTATCATGTATAATATAATTATAGAAACTACAGTAAACTCTTGTGATTGAAAGGGTTATTTATTTGTGTGATATTGATAAAGTATGATAATACGATATGAATTTATATTCCATAACACCGACGCGTTAATTTGTCACGATTCATAGTAAACGCGCGGACAACAAAAGAATTATTCAATTCGCTTATTGCTTGGAATGTTTATGTAATGTATGTTAATTATTCATATTCTTGAGTTGAAATAGATTATTTACTTATTTTACAATATAAGTGTTGGGATTCATAATATAGTTTATATTTTGAACGGTGTTTTATAATGTATTATTTGTTTTTATTTCTTTTCTATCTATTTCATAAATTAGATGTTTGTATTAAATTTCAATTTTTTGTACTTCTTTTTATTGTTTAATTATAAAAGTATTATAAAAACATTTTAGTAGTTCAAAATATAAAATGAAATACTGAGTAAAAAAATATGTAAATGAGAACAATGATATCGAATAAATAAAACCTTTGTAGGAATAAAAACAATAATCGTATAAAACCGGCTTAAAAATAATGCGAGAGCTATTGAACTGAATAAATAATTCATTATATGTAGAGTAGATTATTTCTTGCCACAATACTATTAAGTTAAAACAACAAGTACAGCACGTTGAATGAAACAAATCTGTTAAAATATATTTTGTAAAGCCACAAAATAATTAGACGTGTTAAAATTTGTTAGGCGGATTTAAGATTAAACACCATATTCTAAATAAACTATCAACTTTTAAAGTTAAAGTATAACCCTTCTTGGATCTTTAGATTATCCGAAGGAAGTCAATTGCGTCACTTGTAATCCGCCTTTAATCCAGCTTAGTTCCGAGTTAGCTCCACTCTGTTCTTCGCCGGGTAAACCTTGAGCGCATCCTTGTTATAATTTTTCTGATCTTTATAAGATCGTGTGCTTTCTACCCATAGACTATTTATATTTCTTTACGATAAGCTATATTGCATTTCCTTATCCCTAAACGTCTTTATGCATCTAGTTTGCATTTGTCTATACGTCCTGTAATTGCGGTGAGTGTAAATCTGCTTTATGAAACGATGATAAATTCATTTATAGTTTTAAAATAAATGTACATTGAAACCATTCGCAATTTGGTGACCATACAATAATTTTTTAGCGTGATTGATAATATGACACGATAAGAATTCAATTTTTTTCCGAGGTTGGTTGAACGACATTACTATTTTTTTTCAATAATCCAGCACGTCATATTTTTTCCCCACCGGAGCTGGGAAACCGTCAGGTGATCGTCCAGATTGAAGAAAATCATGTTGATAGCGCCCGAGTTCGCCGAGGTGACCGTCGCCGACTGTAAATAATTAATGCAACAGGCTGACACGTAAAGCTTCCGTGAGGTTTAATAAGTCATAAAGGAAGAAATTGATTCACCTTTAGACGCATAATTATTGAGGGCCTGGTAAATAGAAAAGTTAAGTTGAGTCCAGTTTTACATAATTAATTTTATAGTTGGTTGTCCACAAACAAATAAACTACTTTAAGGTTTCAAAACAATAATATTTTATAATAGTATAACCTTATTTGTATTTACTGTGCAGACCTAACCTAACCTTTACTCTGAAGAAAGCAATTGTTAACGAGGCTCTAGACAATTGTGAATTCGGTTTTAAAATAAATGGTAGGCCACTTAATAACATACGATATGCTGATGACACTGTCCTCCTATCAGACAATGCTAACGATCTACAAATCTTAGTCGACAAAGTCAGCGATGCTAGCCGTGACGGCCTCTCCATGAACATTAAAAAAAACCGAAAACAATGGTGACAACCATGGTTTTCAATCAACTCTCTGCTGACAAGCAGAGTTGATTGTCAACTTTAATATATACATCGACAACAACGTATTGGATTTGGGCAGCTGGTTGAATGAGAACTTGGATTCTGACCAGGAAATTAATGTGAGGATTGAGACAGCACGCAGCACGTTTAATAATTTGAGAAAAGTAATATGCTCAAGAGATTTAACACTAAAATTCAGAGATTCATCAAATGTTATGTCATTTTAGCTCTCCTTTATAAAGTTGAAGCCTGGACACCCAAGACCGCTACTATGCGAAGAATTGAAGCGTTTGAAATGTAGCTGTATAGAAGAATCCTCGAGATACCATGGGTTGACCGCGTCACAATCGAAAGAGTCTTGCACATAATGCGCAAACAAAGGGAAAGGAACGTTGGTAAAGAAGCGAAAAGTCTCCAATTTTGGCCACATTTTTCGTAACAATAGGGATCCTCCAGCTGATTGTCTAAAGAAAAATTGAAGGAAAAAGAAGCATTGGAAGAAGGAAGATCGATTCGAAGATTCCAGTGACTGGAGATCGGAAATGCAGCCGGATTGGTGAAATTGGCCCAGGATAGGAACATGTTCGAGGAAATGGTCACCAACCTCTTATGAGGAGAGACAACAGAAAAAGAAGTGCAGAATAAACAGTATTAGGGCCATGCTTATATTACCAATTCCATGTTTTTATGTAGTTTGAAAGAGTTTTTCGTATTTAGTAATTTTAATTTAATTCTTGGAAAAATCAAACTTTTATAAATATTTTTTTAAATGTGATTGAATCGTAACGACATATTAATGGTTTATACGTCGTTAATGGTATATTAATAGTTTATTTGCCGTAATCGCAATTAATATAATAATACTCTGAATTATCAAAGAAACTCGTGATTATTTAATATTATATGTTCAAATAAAATTATATGCATAAATATTCTATAGTCAATAAAATAAATTGGTTTGTTCAATAATATATACTACCGTTCAAATAATCGCAGATGCTTATACCTTTTGTTGATGAACAAAATATCACCATTTTGCTAACATGACAAAAGAATTGATTGCAGGTTTTTACTTGGCGCACCGTGAGGTCAGGAAACAGTATAATGTAATGGTCGTGAGCGTTTTTTTGTGGGAAATTTAAGGTATTTAATTTATGTTTTTCTGCTTAATCATAGTATGTAACTGTACATCAAATGATCTATCAATTAAGTTTTAATTAAAAAAGTAGATTTGAATCATGCAAGAAAAACCTACATCGTCACAAACTCAACTAAAAAAATATTCAACTGTTTAAATCAGTTTCTGTAAAGGCAATGCAAACAGGAAATAACTTTTCAAATATAAAAGATATCTTCATTTTCTCTGTTGTGAAAATCCTTACAGTAGCAAACTAACTTGAGAAAAGGCTTGTTTCTAATGAGAATCAAGTTTCGGAAGCCCGACATTGCTCCGTTCCATATTGTTTTCAGACTCTAAGTAACGGTATGCGAATCTCTGAAGACTAGAGTAGTTAGGAATGTTTCATTTCAGAAGTGTATTGAATTTATGTGCCGGTAACTTTAACTTAGTTACTTTGACAGGAACATTTCTATTAGTGGCTGGTACGGAGCACACCTGCACGTATCGCACTAGGAAAAGTTCACAAGTAGGTCAAGGATACACTCCACGGGTCAGCTGTTTATAAAAAGTGAACTTGAACTATCACTTCACCAACTTTTAATGAGAAATGAGTCTCAACAATACTTGAATCCACAAGCGAATACCTTTCTTTTTAGTTAACTATTAACCGGTGTAAAAAATCATACTCAGAAAATCCAAACAGAATTTGCATACAAAGAAAAACAGAAACTTTCTTCAGTTAAGGTTTTATTATTTCTATTATTTTTATTGAACTTGTGGATAGTATGAGTTTTCTAAATAATAAAACAAAATTGTTCTTTATGAAATTCTTTGGGTATACTTGACAATCTACTATAATAATAACCATTGTGTGTGGGTGGGTGTGTATGTTTCATTTTTTGGTTCTCTATAGAATATCTTAAAATATACAACGCTAATATGTTGCACGTAAGTTTAGTAAATTTTTCCGCAGCTATGTGCCGAATTTCAAGACGATAGGATAATATTTTCATTCATAAACTAATTTAATGAAACTAAAAAATATGCTTTAGCGAGTTTCAATATGTACGAATTATATGATTCTGTTCACCGCGAGAATTTCAAATTTAGAACTTTTACAAAAAAACAAATTTTGATGCTTCTTAGAAATTTCCAGTTAATGTCAACTTGACACAAGTACTATCTTTTTTTTTATTATCAAAATTGCGTTAGAAATTATCAATCATATCATTAATAACTCAAATGCCTCCTAAAAAAATAACATTGTCTACGCACAGCATTCAAAAAGAATTGCACAATTGAACGTGATAAAGACTGCATCAAATAAAGAACAGTGCAGTGAAAGTGATGCGTTGATTGTGATACGAAATGTGACAGAAATGTCAAGCAATGAATTGGAAGGAAAACTTGAGCAGCGTCTTCTTAAAATTCGAGTACGTGCTCATGACAAAAAGAAACTGATGCATAGCGAACGCTGCGTTTGTCTTAAATGCGAGTGCGTGTATCCATATCGAGACAAACAGAAACAGAAGAAACAATAATACAACTCACACAGGAGCGTTTGATAGCAATTAATGAATTAATTTAATGAAATTAATGAATGTGACCTGTCGATTCTGCCAATGCTTTACATTTTTAAGCAGAAAAACCATCAGATGGAACGTTCAACGATTGCTGTCACAAAAGTAAAGTGAAACTACCAGCAAGGTCTATTTTCCCAGTATATTTAAAGGATATTATGTCAAATCCAGAAAATATTTATAATGGAAATTTCAAAAGAAAAATAAGATCATACAATAACAGTATTTCTTTTGCATCAATAGGAGCTAAATTAACAGGTCCAGTGACAGAATAAGGGCCACTCTATTTCAAAGTTCAAGGCCAAATATATCACAGAGCTTCACACCTTCATCCAACTGATGGTACAAAATGATAGCAATTCATTCAATTCATATTATTGTCAGCCAAACATATGTTCAAACACTATTGCATCGTTCATCGAATACGTCATTCTGTGATGGGCTACATTTCTAGTATTAAATAAATATTGAAATTGTACGTTTGATACATAAACTTATAATATTCATAACCTATTTTTACCTTTTTTGTATAACTGGTTTTATAAAGAGGATTGTTAAGGTTTAAATATACCATGCATTTTATATTTGAGTAAAGATTAACTCAAAGTCAACAGTGTTTTTTCAAAGTTTTTCAATTTATTTTTTCTACATCATTGTTCTATAAATGTCATCAACCGTTTCTCGTATGCCACTTGTCATGACATTTTGTCATTTCACAAACATTTCCAATGATGAGTGAAGCAAAAAAATTATCTGGTCATAAAAAAACAAGACGATAAAAAAGTACTTATAGGATTAGAAATATTTATTCAAGGACGTTCACTATAATAATAAATATTTTTTTAGTATATAATTATTTTACAGCGTGACGAAGTAATGTAATTAAAAACCGTTTGTGACTTCTATTTATTTTAATACGTTTTGTAATAGTTGATGAAGTTGAAATTTTTAAATACGACAAAGAGTTAATTATTAAATTATCATTATTCAAATAAAAATGTTCATATATTAATTCAATAGTTTTATTTGAAAATAAAAACAGTATCCTGTTTATGAAAGCAGAGAAATACATACTCAGACATTACCTTCATTTTTCCTCGTCCAGGTAATTTTTATAATGATAGCAGATGTATCTGTTTGTATGAATAACAGACTGCTTCTAATCCATCCTCCACTTCGATCTGAGCTGCAGCCAGTCGGCTGATAAGCCTTCCCCCTCGGCCGCGATTCAAGTCGGGATTCGCAGCACACACGGGCCACAGAGATATGTTGTCTTCGCAAACTGTGGCAAAAAAACAAGGATGAAAAAGTAGCCTAAACACGACGAAGCAAAAAATTCACAGCGAGAGTAATGTCCGTTGAAGCTCGTCTCAATACCTTACAAACTGGCAATTCTCTAAATATACGAATTACATAACACTCAGAAAAAAAACATGACTTGTTTAAAAAAATATTTTAACTAGTCGAATTAATCATTTTTCTGTAAATTTTAATTTAAATATTATACTGATTAATTTAAAGGTCAAAGGTTTTCAGAATGTTGTAATATATTTAAAAGCTGAAGACAAGTTTTTTCATATTAATACCGCATAATTTTACAAACTTAATTCAAAAGTAACTTCTTATGATTAAAGTAACAGATGATATATGTAAGCGTTCCAAAAAATATTTTATTAAATTTCTGCAGCATAAGAAATTTTAATAATAACTTTTATGTATGCGTATGTTTTTAACTAAAAAATGCAATCTTGAGAATTTGATAATACAATAGAAAAAATGAGACTCATCAAATATAATTAAACGAATAACTACTGCAGTCGGAATAATAGAAGAATTTTTTTTATATCCAAATGAAGATTGTGCAAGCAAAGGACTGATGGATGATACATTTTAGATATGACAAAAAGTCCTGGTTGTAGATGTCATAGTTCACGAAAATAAAAGTTCAAGGTCAAGCCTAATAAAGGAATAATAAAGCATTCTCATTGTCAACGCAACACATCCAATTTTAAATCACATTGTTCTTCACTTATTTGACAAAAAAAGCATTTATCGTTACTAGAACGGGTCTCTATATAATTCACAGTAATTTTTTTTAAAGTGTATATAACGGTAATTATGTCAGAATCAGAAATCAGATTTAAGCTTGATTTTTAAAATATACGAATTACTTAAATGTTAACAATACTTTCAAAACAGATTATGCATTTAAGGCTCAGTGATTTAGGCCACCCTAAGCGAATTGTGTCTAATAGAGTGAGTGGCTATTTATAAATTAAATAACGTACATCAGAAACTCGATTCAGATCCAACAGGGAAGGGGCTGATCTAATAACAAGAAGGCCAAGTCGAGTTTAGTCAAACTACTTCTCGTTCAAAAATAAAGTAACTAGAGCTTTGTGTTTCTTTTCACAGTAAGTAATATAGACTCTTATATAAAACAGACTTAGTTTGATAATGCCAACGTGAAAGGTTGGCGAAACCGGTCACCAATAAATGATATGATAAATAACACGTATATTTATGCTGTCTAAAATATTTGCTATGTCGTTGTTTGTGTTAAATTAAGATGGAAAGGACTCACGTGTATTTCATATAGTTACATTAATTATAACTTGAAGGCCTCCAATTAATTAGTTGCTTTAAAATAAATTTCGATGATTAAATCTCATATGTGTTCTCAGTTACCTGAATAATTAATAATCCAGTTATCCGTGCGATAGTTGAGTTTTGATTTTTTGAATGAAATAACGCAAATGATTATACCTGCAATAAATAGAATACTTTTAATAAAATTTATTTATTTTATAATAAATCGATTTAATATTAAAATTAAAATAAACTATTGGTTTTGATTTTCTGATCATATCCTTAATTGGACATTCGTTTTTATACTCCTGCATAGTATAATTGTATGCGTTTTCGAAACATGAAGTCATTATGACACGCGTAGAGTTCTATTTTCATGCAATTCAACTAGGAGTTTAAAATAAATTTGGTGCGTAGAATCTGCTTTCCACCGAGTATTAATAACCTACCGAGGGTGGAAAGCAGGGATGAACAAGCAGCTAACATTTTTATTTAAAAAAACATATGCCATTATTTTTTGGAGCATCGCACTCACATTGTATTACCGAGATCACATTTTAGTTATATGATGCAAACGGACCAGTTTTCAGAACCACTTCAGATGATATTCATGTAGGAGTTGTTGATGAATTAGGAATTTCCACTGTATGAGAATTCTTTTTGCGCATCCCATGAGTTTAGAATTATAATCTTTTTCTACCATCTTATGGATTTAAAATGATATGCTGCCTACAGAAACTGCTTTAACTCATGTAATAAAATCTTAAAGTTTTTTTAATTCATATTAAAAACTGCAACTGGTTTCATACCATAGTTATATTTTTAAATGTATTAATTGTGTGCTTAAAAATAATATGTAAATATATTATGTATGAAGTAAAAGATGCCTCTTTTCTGCTGCCTATTTTTTATAAGTAACTAAATAAATGTGTCAATCTTACTCCCAAAGTATACTTAAACCCAAAAAATATTGATCAAGTCTCACATTCGTAAAATTACTTCTTTTCGCATTCCCAAACATAAAAAAAACGATTTATTTTTTACTTAATTAACAATTTAAAACATCACAACATGTATAACCTATTTTGTAACTAGCAGCTCGAAATTCAGACGCGCTAATAAATTTTCAAGTTATATATTTAAATGTTTACTTAAGGAAAACAAAACTAGAATGGAAAATTCCTTTCCTTATCTAAATTATTTAAATTAAATGTGAAGGACATCAATTTAATCTCCTTCCTTGTTTTTTTTTCTATTCTTAAGGAATAAATAATCATCTTAATTTTTTTTTGTATTTTTTACAACTGGTAGAAGTCAACATCTGTGCAGCTCTGGCATGCCCAAGCGTTATACAAAGTAATGATTAATGTTATTCTAAATGTAAAAAATACCCGACAAATAAATTTAATCCATGATATCATCCATTAAATATCAAATAAACTAGTTTTGTAAATAAATAATAATTTTTGACTGCATAAATAGTCAAAATAAAATCAAATTGAAATAAAACTTATTATACTAAAAAAAATTTGAAATTAGTAAAAGAACTAACTTATCAATGATCTTTTTTAAAATAATTAAAATGTAATGTCATCCAAGTACATAATATAATTGTATTTTCACTGCCCTACGACTATTTAGATAATAATTTGACATTTTGTTTGATCTGACGATTATGGCGACAGTATCTTGGAGGTGCGGGATCGAATCCTATTTATTTAATATTTTTGATAGAAAATACTTGCTGAAATTCAATTAAATAAAGAATGTCGAAGCTTTTTTCTCATTATTATTTTAACATATCGCGTAAAAACCTAGTAAAGGGTGGTACTGAAAGAACAATTGTTTTGTGATTAAAAAAAAATATTTGCGAGAAAAATTACACTTTCGTTCTAACAAACAAGCTGTTTATGATTCAAATTAAATATTTATTTTGACTTAAAAATAAGCTTTGAAAATTAAATAACATGTTATTTTTAGATTCATAACTTGTAGAGAACTAATGAGTTTTGATTTGTAATGCTTTAAGTTTATCAATAATGTGTCATTGTCAGCCCTGGATGGGGAGCTACGTCGTTTATGGGCGAGTGCAGGGGCGTCCTCGGTAAGGTCAGGGCCACCCGAATCAATATTGGGCGCTGTGCAGGGCGACAGCCGTCTGGGGACCGCTTGTTCGCCCACCCCCTCCCGCCCCATCTTCCGGGTCGTGCCAGGGCGAGAGAGAGTATTTTTAGCACCTGTACTATTTCGGCAGATACTATACGGTGATTCCGCAGATGCAAGGTCGCCCGTGTTATACTGACACGAGTTTACCTGAATATAAGGCTTTTTTTCTGTTTTTGTTTCATTACTACTTGCATACTCCAATACGTGTATTTTTTTTTAACGAAGTATGAACTTCAGTAAAGCTCACATATAATGACAAGTGCATGAGTTTCAATATATACATATTAATGTTTCATATTAAAATAAAATATATTTAATTGTGTTACGGTGTTTTAATATTCAATCATGTTCATTAAGATTACTTTCATAAATCGGAATATTAAAAATACGTTTTACTCAATATTTTCTTTTCTAGCAATCAAAATGTCTACAGATTGCTTTCATCCAAAGTTTTATTATTAATTTCTTCCGTATTTTTAGCATTTTCAGATAGCTTTTTAAGCAAACTAATAGAGTTTTTATAAAACCGCGGAAATTGCACCCGGTTCGTGGAGTTAACAGAGTTAAAAAATATTCCCTCTTAAAGGTTTTTACTTGAAAGAAGTTCTTTTAAAATAAAATGAAGAGCGACTACATTTTCTTCCGCTTAGACTTTTAATTTGAAAGGAAGTAAAATGATTTATTATATTTATAATATGAAGGAATAAAATATATATCATACAAGAATTTGATGTGTATGTTTGGTTGTTAGTGAAAGGATGTTATGATTACAAAGAAATTGCTTGATTAAAAAAGTTAGTTTTCGAAATCAATAATCAATTAAAGACTTCATAAATCTACCTTGCCGTGATATTAGCAACATAAAAACTGCTCATTTATATTTAATGTGTTCTGAAAATAATAAAAAAATTGATTTTTTAAAATTAAAAAAATGGATAGTAG
This sequence comes from Atopsyche davidsoni, assembly GCA_022113835.1. Lineage (NCBI taxonomy): Eukaryota > Metazoa > Arthropoda > Insecta > Trichoptera > Hydrobiosidae > Atopsyche > Atopsyche davidsoni. The sequence continues at coordinate 937,736 of JAILWY010000019.1, read as the reverse complement.
TGATAGTAAAAGTAAATAAGTAGTAGTGTAAACATTTTCTACTGGTATTACACTATCGGTATGCTTTTTATAATAAAAATAACTTATTCAAAATCGGGATCCTATTGTTATAAACCTCCACTCTATAATGAACCGCAAGTACGCATGTTGGCTAGCTTCTGGCCAACGAAACGGTAAAATTTATATGTTTTACTTAAACATATCATAGTAATTTGTGCGTACACGGGATCAAAGTGAACTCCAGACAAGGCGCAGTGTTTACAGTTTATGTTGCATCTGCCAACAATGTGTTCATATATAATAAATTACAGGCCCTAAGCCTCCGAAAGCATCTAAGCTCAAAGCGTTGTGCTCTTTGTGTTTCGAAGCAAGTAACGAACTTGATTTCAACAGCCTTGCTGACGCAGCCCTCGACCCCCCATCAGCCTTTAATTTCTACCCTATAATTACCGGAAGAGTTGTAGAGACACCGCGTGTTATCGAAGCACACACATTTGAACTAACAGAGATCCGGAATTTTAAGGTTGCTTCCTATCTTATTAATTATGTCAGGCGTATGTTTTGTCAAACTTAAACGATAGTGTTAAACTAAATTAGGTTTTAATATTGTATCATGAAATCAATACTAGTTATTGGTTTTTTTGGTTTAGTTGGTTAAAAAGCAATTGTCTATTTCTTATAAATATAAATGGTCGACAACCTCTACTGTTTAAAATGTTATTTTAGTTTTATTTGTTTTTCTATTGCAGCAAGGCAAATGTGAAAGATGGTAAGCCCACAAAGTGCTCAATTATTTCCCAACAAATCCTTGCTTATAGTTTGATGTTTATTGTCATCAAATTTAATATTGTTAAATTAAATATTTAAACAAACACCGTATCAGTTTCAAATACAACATATTTTTTTTTTGGGAAATGACTACCTACTAAAAGTATCTGTCTTCTCTTTTCTCTTGATTCAAAACAGATTTCTAACGTAACTGTTGAATATAGTTTTGCAGGGTTGAGTTAAGTATTGTAAGTTAAAGTATATAAGAATATACTTTTTAATGTAATTTACGAACATCTTTGACTTAATATCTGAATATTTTGTCATCTAACAACAGATGGCATTTATAGCCATAATATTGGCTAATTGTTATACTTCTTGAGGTACATACAAGATATACAATATGTATTATAAACTGGCGTTAATGGTAGAATATCTCAACAATGTTAGCACGCCGAATACTAAGCTAATACGAATACTTAAAAATAATTAACTGAAATCTAAAAATGTGAGGATAAAAATCGTGAAACATTCCACCTGTAGAGATATAACAATTATTTTTACTTATTTAAATATGATCATTATTAATGGGTAAATATAAAGAGTCAAAAAAACTGTTATCATAACTTATGTCTATTTTTTGGATTGGACGTCAATCAGATGCGTATTTATTACCCATTACGGGTTTATTATATAATTACTATTATGATTAGACACATTTGTTCATAGATAGAAGATGATTTTTAAAGAAACTCTCTTTTTAATTTTTAAAAAAGATTTGTGTGAGACAAATCACGATGATATTTTTCTGAGAGTTTCTTTAAAAATGTATGAACTAATGTGCCTAATTACATTAGTAATATTATCATAACTTATTAGTAACAAATTCAAAGTTATTATGATAATTTAGCAAAAAAAAATTTGAACAATGTGTTTTTAATTGTACTATTTTTTATTTATAGTCTTTTTTGCGAGAGTTATATTACAAATAAAATTATAAAATCATTATTATTTATGACAATTGAAAATACATATATGAAAAATAAATGTGTGTGTATATTTACTAACTCAAATTCATACGTTTTTTCCCAGCCAGGTGTAGTTTTTTTTAGTAAAAATAGTGCTACATCTTATAGGGCAGCAATTCGATATAACTTTTCTACGTTTACCTGACACCTGTATAATTAGGATTTATTTTTTCACCTGGACACACCAGGCTCCATTTACTTCCACCAGAGAAACACATTGTACCACGAATACGACGCCGTTGTTGTTATGACAGAATTGGAGTGAGCGTGTTGGGTTCCAACAGTGTACTGGTATATACTCATATAATATATATATATATATATATAAAGTGATCTATGAGCTGATCTGAGCTATGTTGGTTATATAATAGTAAACTTATTCTCTAAGTTTATGTTATAACATAAACATGCAGAATAAGTTCACTATCATATGATGAAGTATAAGTGTCATTTTGACGATCTAAAATACATTTTTAGACTGAAGGGATTAATTAATTCATTTAACAAATATAACTAACCGAGTAAAGTTTAATGGTTTGGTAGTAAGCGTTGTTGCCTTTCAGATGTTTCTTTGTAATTAGTACTTAATTTTCGAACGCATTATCACAATCCACAAATATCCTCCTGTGCATAAAGTTTGATTACTTATTTTTGAACGCGTAATTAAATGCGAATAGACGTTTAATATTTTATATTTCTGATAGTAATTATGTAATAAACTGCTTAGAAAAAATTACTTGTAAATAATATAAAAACGTAATAATTATTAATTATTATTACGTACATTTTTTTAAATAACTAAAATTTAGTTTTATCTCTATTGTATGGAATTTATTTTAAACTGCTTTTATCTCGTTCTCTGCCTCGATCATCTCGTCTGAAAGTGCCACTCAGAAAAGTGCACAGTGTTTTTTTCAATTTAACGACAAGATTCTGAAAAAACGATGTCCCGTGCACCATTATTGGTTATTTTATGAAATAACTTTTTGTCGTTGAGGCCTGAATACTTGAGATAGTTAAAATGCAAAAAATAGAGGCATTTAAAATGTAGCTTCACAACAGAATCCTAAAAATACCATGGGTAGACCACAAGTGAGAGAGTTTTGTCCAGAAAGCGCAAAGAAAGAAAACTTATGGCGTGAAGTATCTTATGTTTTTAGAATAAATAAATATAACCTACAGCAGTTGATTGTCCAGGAAAATATCAAAGAAACAAGAGGCGTTGGAAGGAGAAAACTAACGTGGATGCGGAATTTGCGTCAGTGGCTGGATGTCGGGGGTACAGCCGAATCAGTAAACAAAACATATGTTCAGTGAAATTGTCATCAATCTTCTTTGAGGAAAAGCACTCAGAAGAACATGAGATATTATGATGACATGGACTATCTTGATTTTCTTGCAGTTCATTACTTAGCATTGCTCTCATAGTGGATATGAATTTGTAGATCATGAAAGATTATCTTTATAATTAAGGTTTTAAATTTCTTATTCAAGAATATACTTGATTCTATATTTACATGTTAATAATCATTGAAAAAACATGAAGTAACGATTGAATTTTTGTAATATTTGGTTTCGTTTTATTCGAAATAGATCATTAAATAGTTTAGTTACTATTGATTATGTGAGTAGTACACACTTGTTTATCAGCATGGAAATTTACCAACAATTATACGGCGAGAATTTCGTAATTAATTAACACTAGGGCGAGAAATTCAAAACAATAAAAATGTACGATTCATCATTTTAATTTATATTTTACTTTATTCATTGTTGATATAATTTTTATATCCGTCCTTCTAAGTACAGTCGGGAATGAAAATATTTTTTACTATCGAAAAACCGTATGTTGGGAGGGAAGGGGGGGGGGGGGGTTATAATAAATTGGTTGTTAGTTTTCTTAGTAAGATCCAAACATATACATTAGAACAAGTTAAATTAAATTTTTGAGGAATAACACTCGAAAACACTAGGTCATAGATTTTGCGTCAGATGCTACATCTAAGCCAAATTACACAAGCAATCGCTTGACCTGGTTTCATCGTATCCGGTATTGCTTACCTCGTACTGTATCTAATGATAATATACGTTTATACCATCACTAATATTGTGGTAGGCATTCCTGGGGATGTATTCAGGTAGATTAATTAATACAGATATTACTAATAGCACTTACTTGGAATTAGTATCGGATTCAAACAAACAGCAATCCGAGATAATCCACTGTGTTCCTTTTGTTTTGCAATTTAGTAATAATTTTAAGGGATCAATTAATCGGAAACAGCTGCAACCAAATCATCCAATAAGAATGTTTCTCACTAAGCTACCCACATATTCACCTAATGAGCGTCGTGGCTTATTATCAAAAACTCCCGTGTGCACAGATAAAAGGAAAACATCATCTGGAAATTTTCCCTTCTATTCTACATGCAAATATAATACAGGTCGATGTAGTCTGATTAATGTGCTTTGTTGGTCCTAATGTACTAACATGAAACAAAATATGAACATGAAATATTATAAATAATATTTGGATTACTTTTCAGCAGGGAAGCGTCTTTGGACAAATCCGTTTTTCGTAAGAGTGCCTTGGTCCACCAAACTTTTGATTTCAAAATAGCTTTAAAAATCATACCAAAATATACCATTGGTTTCTGTTTATAAATAATCTAAAATATTGGATATTTAAAGTATATCATAAGTTATGCAATCTAAATAATCGCGCAATTTTATGTGATTAACTATCAACCTCATTTGATTAATTCATATTTTCCGTAAATACTTTTTTTAAGCATGTTATGTTTTTATTTTAAAGTAAATGATAAAAATTAAGTGAATAAAGCAAAATAAGCAATTTCGGTAAAAGAAAAAGTATACCAACCCAACAAATAAGTTAAAACGTTAAAGTTATTATTTTTTCTATCATAATGTACAATTAATAAAATGCTAGTAGTGGTTTTAACGCCTGTAGACATAACCGTGTTTGTCACTAAGCTTTAAGTCCTGATATAACACCATTTCCGGGTGGTCGTCTTCTGTTTTGATGTTATTAAGTTAAGAGGTTCGCAAATAGAATTAGTCGATATAATAATAATAATAATAATAGCACAATGCTCAGTATTCATTTAGTTAGTATATACTTAAACTGCAAAAAAAGTCAATTCAGTTTTAAAATATCGAACTTAACAGAAATCGATTTGAGTAATTTTAATTACTTATTTTATATATTTAAACACTGCAGGGTGAGTCCGATTTCACCAGAGCCGGGTAGGGGTATGTTTGAAGTATTACCTGTGATATTTGATTTGCAATATTTAAATAATGAATCTTATATTAAGCCAAAAATATTTTGACTCATTTCATTAAATGCATTCTCTTTCGTAATGTTATTTGATGCTGATTATTGACTGGTAACGGTAAAAGTAATTGCGATTATTAACCTTGAATGTATATTGAAAAAAAAACACTTCTTTAAAGGCATTTTTTTTCAAACATTTCAAACATTTTTATTTATCATAAACATTAAATTATACATTTACTTAAAATTATTCAATTAAACATTGGCATTTTTAGCTTTACGACATATTTTTGGGACAAAAAATATATAATTTAATGCAATCTTGAAATTCTTTGCTTAAAAGATCTCCCAAAGAATTACATCGATTGATTAAGTTTCTGATATTATAGATTCATGGAGGCAATATAAAATTGTTTTTATAACAAAATCCACCATCTTATCGGTCATCATCTATCATCATAACCATTATCATCAGTATAGTAGAAGTATCGATAAAAGATATAGTTGAAAACTTCATGCTACGAGTTTTAAACTGCGATAATATTATATAAGTGTATAGTCGACTGTAAAAGGTCTAACGATGCCCTCCAGAAACAAAAGCGTACTACAAAAATAATAGGCGTCTCCCGGCCTTTTGCGTCATCATATCTGTTTTACGTTATGACGTATGCTTTAAATAACAATGCTCCCCATTATGAATGTTATATCTCGACTGTGAAGGGTGCTTTTTACGCTGCAATGCTGAAAAAGCTTTTGCAGAATATCGATCGGATCAGAGTGGCATGACAGCTTTATGCTAAAATGTAGCGCGTTCGTGGGCTCGATGCCCACTTGTATCACATACTTTTTAAATATACATTTACATTAATACTGATATTAAGTTAATCAGTAATATTAAGTAGAAAAAGTGTTATTCATATGCTATACTTATGTTTTAGTCAATATTAGTGATATTTTTATTTAATATTCATTAAATCATTAATATTTCGTCCCCTTACCTAAAAATTACATCTACAAATTGCGGAGTTCCGGTATATTTTTTGGTATTTCTAATAAATCAGTTTTGGTGTCGAAGAATTTTCTAATAATGTTATAATAATTTAACAAGGTTAAGGGTTGTAATAAAATATCGGATCATTGACACTATTTATTTTAATCCTATGAACGTTGTTTCTTGGAGAAGTGCTTAATCCAAATTCAATATATTTATTCAATATTATGGCTATGAAATTGATCTGAAATAAAATATAAGAGTATACACCAGGGAAAGCATATAATATTTTAGTTATATTGTTTCAAGATTTTATGTTATATTCAAGTCTATTTTTATTCATAGCTTAATTCTACGGAACAACTGCTCTGGAATAACTCTTTGAAGGATAAAGGTTACGTTGGGTCGAGTTTATAAATAGCGCGCATGCTGAGAATGCATTTGGTTTAGTTAATAGGTGAATATTTAATAATAAACGTTATAGTCTGTTCCATAGCAAAATCTATAATTAGGTGTTATTGAAATTTAATATAAACAGATAAACAAGTTTCAACTCTGAAGTTGGCCATTGTTATCTGGATAATACTGGATATAATCAAAAAAGTTAGACTGAATAGTTTAGTTACTTGAAATTATTATAATGAATCGATAATTTTTTCTACAGGAAAAGTTGATATATTATTTTTGGTGTGATTAATATAATACTAATAAATCAAATAATATAATTTGTTCATTTTTCAAGATCCCAAATAGCCAACCATGGTGATATGCTTACAGACCATGACGATTTATACCGTGACAATCTCGAAGGCTTGAATCGATATGTCGATGCAAGAAGTCAGAAAGCAGTCGGCATTCTATTAAAAACAAACGAATAGTCTATTGTTAAGCACGCTCTGTCACGCAGTGTCTTCAAATAAATATAAAGAACTAAAAAAAAATTGATGCAGATATTTGTGTTTTCTGTTTGCAAGCAAACGTCGGAAATTTACTAATTTGGACACAACCGCAATTGCCTTTGATTACTCCTAAGCGCTTGCGTACCTGTCTCTATCTATGTGTTGGTAACTTTTGGAGCTTTAGTGTGAAGTGTGGATTAAAAAAATACATAAAATTATAGGAGAATAGATACAAAACATTAAGGTATGATAAGTATATTTGTACTAGTTGGCCGTGTAGTACAATGCAAACTGCGGCGAGCTAACAGCGCAGCGCTCAGAAACCCTGTAAGAACTACCGCCGCTGTGCTAAGCCTATGTTAGGCAATTGATGCATTGACTTGGCTTCTGTTTCCATACAAGTAATTATTCCAAATTTGCTAACATTGTATTTCCAATATGGAATATTGGAGATACAAAATCCAAAAAAATTACACAAAAGTTGCATGATGTAATGTATTTTTGAAATTACCTTAGGTTTGTTGGCATATACGTATGATAAATTTAATGGAATAAGTTTTGCGTCATGACGCCTGAATCACATTGTGAACTATTGCAAAGCGAAAAGTCGAAAACACGAAAAAAGACAATGAAACTCTATTAAAACACACTAAAGGCGGGGCGGGTATTACTACCCGTTCCGCAGACTACTGCCTGAAGGCGGGGCGTTTTTGAATGTGTTTGATTTTTACGCGAATTGTGCCCGCTACGCACATCAGTTTAGTCAATTTGGTGTTAGGGCAGCTGCTTCCGGCCTTTAAATTGCCTCTGGTGTCCAAGCGGACACCAGAGGCAGTCCATTACCTGGCGAAATCGTGTCATTTAATTAATTTATTTGTCACTATATTTTTCTATGTCGAAAGTTATTATTTTTACAGAGTATTGAAAAACTATAAATTATATTTATCTATTTTTTATTATTTAATTAACGTCCATATTCAGGGTAAAATAAAATCTTGAAGATATTGAAAAATTGGATAAAATGACGACATGTAATTTTCTAGAGAGGGTATATAATTAATATTTTAATTCCAGTTGAAAAAAGGAATCTTAAACGTTTAAGACTCAACACTTCAATCGGAAAAACACATTTTTATCATAATAAAAAAAAATCGTTTTGGAAGAAGAGATGCATCTAACATTTTACACTGAAATTTTTTTGATTAGTGCGGTCAATTTTTCGCAATGGCTACGAGAAACTGATCAAAAAACTCGATCACGGGACCCGGGCCCCCGAGAGCGGCACAATGAAAAGTCGAACTTTCACACGCGCAAAAGTTTGCGCCGCGTTCAGAATCCTGAAAATTCGCGCGGAAAAGTGACAAGAGCGCCGCTTCCGGCGCCGCGGCGCGGCCGGCGACGGTCGATAGCGGAGGCTGCGCGGGCCCTCAGTGTGCCGCGGCACCCCGAGCCCTTCGGTCGCTCGCCCGCGTCGCCCCCCGCGCCCCCAACACCCGCGCTGGATTCTCAGGTACCTCGATCACTTTCACTCGCTACGCTGGCGCTGCGTGTTTTATATTTTTAATATTTTTAAAAAAAAATTTTTTTTGCTGTATTTGAATTTGATTTTTTTTTTAAATGTGTTTTTCATTTGTTTGTGCAAATGTTTATTATTAAATGCTGTGTTATAAAAATTAAGTTTTTTTTTTAAGAAAATCTTAAACATTGTTTATTTTTTTCAGTACAATAAAAAAAAATTCCATATTAATTCAATGTGATGAATTCTGACTGTCAAACATGCTTTGGATAATTAATATATACAATAATTCTTATATAATCATTATTAAACATTTTCGACGCTTTCTTTTTAATGCGTTTCGTGGATGGAGTGTATTTAATATTATTAAAAACATGATAATTTTATTAAATCACATTGAAGGTCACCCGCTGCCAGAGGATTTGTTATACTTTGCAGTACAACCACTGACCTTACAAAATTCGCAACATATTTGAAAATTTCTTAATCATTTTTTTTTTTTTTTTATTGCTTACACTAAAAATGGAATTATTTTAATGCAGTTGTTGAAAATAGCGTCCGATAATTTCTTGTGAACGAGGTTATATTAAGGGTATTTTTAAATTCTGTTTATTATTTGATCATGTTCAAAATACTGAAGATAAGAAACATCCATAAATAAAATAAGACAACCCCCTAAAAAAATCTGTGACAAGGTTTGGATCGATTGAAATTCAATTTGTACTCGTTTTTACATATACTCGAAAATGAACCAAGAAACGTGTCTCACATTCTATTTTTTTGTATGCTTATTTCTAATAATATTTATTAAGTCCGAATAAAAAATATGATCATTTGACAGGTTTTTTGAATTATTCATTAATAAATTAATAAAGTAAAATAATTTAAAATTTTCACTTTTCTATTAAATTGTAAAATGTAGCAAATATTCAAAATCCTTATAACGTAAGTAATTAGATCCAGACAGAATTGGGCCCGTCAGATAAATTCTTTTATGGCAAAAGTTTGACCTACTTCTCCCTAATTAAATAAATTTTTAAAATGCCTCATTTGAGAATAAAAATATTCCGCGAAAAATCATGTTATTTATAAATCTCTTTTTATTTAAACATTTATTAATAAAATGTAATAATTTTTTGGGGTATAAAAATTTATTAATTGAATAATCATTGACTTTCTAAAATTTGAAGTTGCCTAAACCTAAGACCTGTTATACAAATTTTAACATATTTTTATTATTTGTTTGGTAGATAACACTTATCTGTAACTGCCTTTCTTTAATTACTCGACTGAGTCCTTGTAATAGTCGAGTCTTTGTGTCATTCATATTCTCTATTTTCAACAGGCATTTGTATCTTGTTTTACCACCTACGTGTGCTACGAAATACCAGCTCTACGCCTGGCGAATACTTATAAGACCGATGTCGATATATTGAAGAATAGTTGTTTATTTTTTAATATCTCAACTGCACTCTGAAATGAACTTTTTTATTTTATATTTTGTACGTCTATAAAAAAAAAACACTTTTTATACAAATGTTGATTTTTCTATTTTACTGTAACTTCTTCATTGTACATAAACTGAAAAAATAATTATTTATCGTAAAAATAATATTTATAAGTATTTATTGTATTTCTGAGTATTTATACTACTAAGCATAACGTGAGTTTTGAGTTATAATTTTATTCAGTTCTTTCATTTGTACTCTGATTATATTTATAAACCTGTGGTACATACACAGTGAAGAAATACTGCGATTTCCAAATAACTGACCAATTCTCAATTAAAGTTAATTTTCATTGAAAATATAAAACGATTTACGATTTAGATTATAAATAAACCATGGGTATGGCATATTATTCCCTACGACTAAGAAATCTTTAATTTTTGCTCACTAGCAATATATCTACATACAGCACCCCATTTCTTGTAAAAAGGAGTGATTTGAAGATTTTAGTGTGTCAAGCCCATTGAAATAACTATATTTATATATATATATATATATATATATATATGTATCTGTCCATGTGTGCGTATGTGCAAAAGTATAAGTGTGGTTAAGTAAGACGACGCCAGCAAGCGTAACTCCCTCAAATTGTTCAAAGGCCCGAACCGCTCCATTAGTATTCTAGAGCTCCGAGCCGCCCGGCCCGCAGCGGCGCTCTCGTTAGCCTTTCCCGGCATGTTACAGGCTTGTTAATTTCTGCACACTGTTATGAATTAGCTGTCTAGTTACCTGGTGTGGCCTTGGTGGACCTTAGTATTTGTGGGATCTTAGTGGTTTTTTTTTACTGGTGAGATGTAGCGTGCTCTATCGACTACGTATGAAAACTCGATAAAAAAAAACCATTCGAAAAATGCATCTTTTAGAAAAGTGTTCACAGATGTCAATGTTAGATTTTTTATCGTAAATCAATGCTTAATATCTTATTGGTATTGTCTATTGTAAGTTTTATTACTTATCTTGTCGCAACCGTACACCTTGTTTTAATAATTCCACAATGTTAACTGCAAGCATATGTAACCAATTAACCGGGGAAATACGAATGTCTTGTTAATCCGCTTGGCTAATCTGTCGTTTTCTTAACTAAATCATTTATAGAAGATCTAATAAGTACATTACTAATATAAGTCCAGATTTTAAATGATTTTTGAAATACTTTTTTAAATAAAAAAAAGCAATATTTTTATTGTTGGAGGATAACATATCATAGTATTACTTAATAAATTAGAATACTACTCAATTGAGTGCCTGGCAGAAATTTGCCCATTGTATCAGGTCATTCTCGTTTGTATTTCTAAGAACAGATATTGTGATGGTAAGTATTTATATTTTTAGCTTCTATTATTTGTCAATAGATATTATTATCGTTCAATATAACGGAAAGTATTCGGCGAATCCTTAAATAACAAGTAGTTTTTGTGGCCTTGTCAAATTATATAAGATAAAGAGACAACAAAGTATAACTAATGGTTTCTAAATAATATTGTATTAATAAAAATATATTTTTTACTAAAATTGTAAAAAATATTTTATAATCTAAACGAATTTATTTTATTATTGTAGTAAATTGGATTAATTTAAATATTTTTGAAAAGACGACATTTCGTATGGCTTTTTTACCATTATATTGCTTTGGCCGGTAGTAGAGTTTACATTTTTTCTGTAAATGTAAATCCGATTACATTTACAGAAAAAAAATTAAATTACACTTAATTGGTAATTATTATAATGTAATTTCACTATTAATGAATTTTTGGGAAATACCAACACAAATAATTAGTTTATTAAGTAATGTATTTACATTCACAATGAAATCACTACATGATAATCATATATTTATTTTCTTAACATATGCTGTTACTTTGAAGTTTAAGTTAATTTTATCTACTTATCTATCACCGTAAAATCACATTATTCTAAGGTTAAATTCCTTAACGATATTGCGCTTTACTTAACTTTTCCTGGCTTAGAGGAAATGACAATATGTGCTCCTGGCATAGGCGGATCAGAATATATGGGATCTATTTCTCTTCAATGAAAAATCACTCAGGTATGCTTACGTATTTTATCCTGGAAAATTGATAAACAAGACTTAATCCCATAGTCCTTTATTGAACCAAACCAAATAAATAAAAAAATTATACATTTCAAAGGATTTAGGAATAGTTTCTCTAATTATGAAGTTAAATTCTCAATTTAACTCGCTACATGTGAATTTACTTATAATACTTACATCTACTGATAAATAATGGGTATATTTATCCCATTTAATAACAATTTTACATTCTGTGTATGAAAAAATATAAGAATATTAGATGAAAAAATCATAGAATCCATATAAAAATTAGCGACACTGATAAAAACGTGTTTATATACTGAAAACGGTTTGATCCGATTGAAATGAAACCTATAAAGAGCAATTGTGTCATCTAGATTTGTACAGAACATAATTTAACATTGTTATAAAGAAGAAAAATACTTTTTTGTATTAACAAACTAAGTATAAATACGTATTGATGATCTTCTACTAAAATTAATATCATTATTATAAATATGTTCAATAAAGTATATTTCTGATAAATATACTTTATTGAAGTATATTTCTGTATATTTTATAAAAATACTGACATTTATTTTCTATTATTAAAGTATATTTCTGATAAATATACTTTATTGTATATTTCTGATAAAGTTTATTTGCTGGTGGATACAATGATGGATACAATGTTTTATTCAAAAAATGATTGTAAGATACATGACATAATATAATAAAAGAATTATGTATACTTTTTCACTAAGTTCGTTCATTTGATATTTTTCAATCTGATAAATAACAAATTCATTGCTTTGAGCGGACTACAATCAAATAATATCAACTGAACGGTTCTTTTAAGTCTGTACAAAGGGGCTGTTTTGTATCTATCTTTCAGGAACAAAGGCTCAGATAATTGACAAAAAAGACGTATTATATGGCCGCTTCTTTGTTGCCGACTGCGACCTGATGGGCGATTATTTAAAAAAAAAAAATACATTATTAATCTTACGTATAAATAATCGGTTTTACCACTGTGATTTTTTCTTGATACAGCACACATCGATAATTATATTTGAAAGTATTTAAAATAATTTAACTCAAACAACGTAAAGCTAATTTTTTTCCAGTAGAAGACTATTTGATTTCAAAATAAACATAATTTTTGCTGAGAACGCAGTAAGGCAATCGTATCAGGAAGAGGAACACCGAACTACTGCAGCGGCATTTCTCTTCTGACGATGCACTCTAGATTGCGGTCAATTAGGCGCAGTCTGCGCGGAAGCTTTTACGAAGCAACTGAATTATTGCTGATTTTACGTGAATACTGCTCTCCGACATGCTCAGTTCCGGCCTTGAAATTCCCTTACGTGACAATTTTTTATGTGTATATATATATATACTTCGGCTTATATCAGGAGACGCACTCACATGGTGATAGCACCAGGTCGTCGATGGTGTATAACTGTGTTTTGAGTATTAAATCAAAATCGTTATAAAAAAACATTAAATTCCTATAAAATCTGAACTGTTGTCTACACTGATCTATTTTTAAATATTTAGCTGAAAACTTGTTTGCGTATTTTGTCAGTATTTTTATTACTGCAATTTTTTTTGTTTCACTTCAATTAAGTTTGAATAGTTGCAAAGTTATAATGTAACAGGATTTTATTTAAATTGTCAAAATAAATTTCAATAATGTTTTAATGAGTATTGAAAAAAAGTGTTCGCTTTTGGGTGATAACAAAAAACCACATTTAAATCGAAGAACCTATTTCGTTGATTCCATCAGCTTAGTTGTTCCGCACGCTTATAACTCTGATTCCCACATTTATTCGAATTAATTTCCATTAAGCAGCGTAAATGCAATATTCCTATCGAATTGCATCATAAAGTAACGGGATTAAAATTAGCCATAAACGTGTTGCTCCTATTATAGAATAGATAAACAGATTTAGTAATAGTAGGATTTATGTTTATGTGTAATATCACTGTGTAATATTCTCGTGATGAATTCCCAGGTTTGTTTTTTTATATACTTCAGTATTAATTATAAAATTTATAATCGTCAATGTGTCAACACACACAAAAAAAGCTATTTATAAATATTTGTGTTTTAACTAGGATTTGTAAATTTTGAATTTTCATGTGATTGTGTTTTAATTTATACCGGAAAATATTAATAATTTTTAACTCACGTTCTTATAACGAGAGATAAATGTAAACATTTATCTTATCTACTTATTTATTACATCGTACAAAATATCAAATAACTAAATATAATTACACTTAAAATTTTCTCTTTTTTTCTTTGGCGTTAATAATGAGCTCTTAAATTTATGTTGTATTTTTTATGTAGAATTTTTATAATGAACATTATTATTTGAATTAAATATGACTCATAAGGAAGACAGTTGATATGCAAATATTTATTTATAAGGCCTAATAATTATTTTTGAACTATTTTATTCAAATGTTTCATTGGTACATTTAGTATTTATGAACAAAATATAACATAGCTGTGTCGTATAATTCATGATTTTTATTCGAACTATTTTTTTTCAGAGCGACTCTAAAGTCCTTGGTGGACACGACGGCTCCGCGTCGGACGTTGTCCACCTGGACGACGAGATGGAGGATGTTTTCAACTTGGTGGACGCTGATCGATTCAAAGTGGCGCAGCTGACCACCGGGCCGGGCGGAGTCAACCCCAGAAGAACATCTGCCCATGACCGTGAGACATTATTTATTTTATTCACTGATACTTTACACGAAAAGTGGTTTTCATTGCAAAGAATAATTAATTTCACCTGACTTCAGTTTCCAAAAATTTCAACATAATGATTTTTAATGATGCAAAAAATACAAAAGTTCCTGCTATTGGTATTTATTTTCAGCAAAGCGTCTTTCCACATCTTCAATGTACTCGCTTAGTAGACGCGCCACAGTTTTATATATTTTTCATTGGGAATAACTTATTTCAAAAGCATATTGAAGTAATGCAATAAAAAATATTTCTTTTGTAATTTTTATATAAAATATTTGAATTGAAATCTTTCCGCGTAAACTTATTTTTATTGCATTATTTTATAGATATTTATTATTTTTTTCTATTGCATTTTCTATGAAAAGATTAAAATAAATATAATAATATAATTTCAACCACTTCACAAAGGGTATTTATTATATACGTCTGAAATGTTTCTTCTGAGTGAAAGAGTTCATTTGGCATCGAATACGCTATTGTGTTATAACTATTTTATTTTGAGTCAAGTGGTTTTTGCTATTATTTAAGATGTTTTGTTTCTATTCATTACAAAGATAATAAATACTTGCCAAATCAACTGTAGGGCTGAATAATTAAGATGCAAAACAAATATTTTTTCGCTAAGTTTTGTAAATACAATATCACAATTGTTTTATATTCATGTTTTTAGCGCGGGTGCCAAAAAATAATCATTTTTGCGTCTAACTCATATTTTAATACGATAAAATAAAAATTAACCTACAAGATACTTTATTCTAGCTAGTAATGGATTACACGTCTTAGGACTCGTAAACAATACTGTGTGTCTATCCACTTATCCTGCGTGCAGGCTGTTGAGCTTTTAATAGATGACTTAGATGGTAGCGTACATGGAATTCTCTATTTTCGTTTAGGAATTAGGCAAGGGAAAAATGTGTGTAAAAAACCTTTTGTATAATGAGTTGACATAAAGCTAGAAATAAATAAATTAGTAAATAATGAGAGTAAATCTAGAACAACCATAATCAAAAACATTAATAAAATAAGATTTGTAATAATATTTATATTCATTACATATGCTCAGT
Organism: Atopsyche davidsoni; assembly: GCA_022113835.1. NCBI lineage: Eukaryota > Metazoa > Arthropoda > Insecta > Trichoptera > Hydrobiosidae > Atopsyche > Atopsyche davidsoni. The sequence goes on along the minus strand of JAILWY010000019.1, from coordinate 921,868 downwards.
TATGTTTTCTAATTTCTACTTCAGCTCATATTAACATCATAAATATTAAAACAAAATTTCTAATAAACAACACGTTCTACATTTTCGACAATACTTAGGAAATAAAAGACCATGTTATCATCAGACTTTAAACTATATAGTAAGGTGAAGTAACGATGTGTTTTGAGCCTAAACTCAAAAACACCCATTGCATACCAATATGAAAATTTCTAAAAATTACACTCTTTTTATGATTGTTTATTTATAATTACTGTCAGAAGTATATATAAGGTTACCTGTTGCTGTGATTTGTAAATGTAATTAGAATTGATGGAAAATAGACAACTTTTACACGTTTCTCGAATTGTGAATAAATTATAAATACACACATATATATATATATATATATATATATATATATAAAAATATACATATATATAGAATATATATGTATATATATAATTATAAATGAATGGAATCTTGTCATGCAACACTAAAGCTTATAGAACCGGAATGCATTGTACGAAAAAAGATCGCTTGACCAGTGTTTCTCTATAGAAGAGAAAGTACATCTTAGTCTCTTAGAACTTATTTAGTCTGAAGAGATTTCTTAAGATTTAATATACGACTGCAACAAGTGTTATGATGTTTTTCTCTGATTTTTTGGTTTACGAAAGCTCTTAAAATATGCATTTATTTTGTATTTACATTGTTGAAATGAAAAATAATAATTTGAACAAAATTATTGATAATTGATAAACGTAAAAATAACCATGATAATGCATTAAAAAATAAAGCAATAGTGTCTAGAACTGGGTTTTGCCATAAAGCTTCAAACTATAGAGCTAGTATTTCTTTTCCTGTGCTCAACGATGTAGATGTGTCACTTTGGCAATGTTTCATATGAGAATCTTGTAAGATTGACAATAAGGAGGATCAAAGCCTTATGAGTTTCCTCTCATATTCTCAGACACTGGTTTATTTATTTCTTAGTTTTATGGTAATTTATTTTTAAAATCTTTTAATATGAACTGTTTTCCGGTATTTTTAAACATTGTCGAATTGTCTACCAGTACCTAGAAAATTAATAACTAGTAGTCACAATGTCTTGTGGTTTTTAGATATATTTATTAATGTTTTTTTTCTCTCATATAAATTATTTGATAATTAAAACCGTGAATCCAAATTATTGCATATTTTGCCACAAAAACTACATTTACCTTTTTTAAATGCTTTTGTTCGTAAATTGAATAAAACCACCACTTTGAAATGACGCCGTCTTACTTTTCTTAATAGAGGGATAAAAATAAAAACATGGCAAGTCTTGGAATTGCATTTCTAGACGACTTACCCAAGCCCGTTGACTCAGTAGCTCGGCGTTCTCGTATAAACGGAGTGCTGCCTCCTTTAAAATAATAAAATAAATCTTTTCCTTATAAAGAAAATATTAAAAAATTACTGATTTTCTCGAATAAGATTATGAACAAGTCTTTATGCAATTATATTTATATAAAATATTGACAATGATACTTCAGTACATCAACTAACGACGCACAAAATATAAAGTGTTCAATTATATCAATTCAGCATTAAACTTTACTATTTCTGAAAAAGTATATGCCCAAATAATTCTTAAGTTCCAATGGTTTTCCTACTTATTCCTACTTGTACATAAAAATTTTTTTTTAATACTTTTTTTGTAACTTTAATTGTAAACTAATAACTTTTATGTATATGTAAATATTTTTTTATTTATATATAAACAAATCAAAATTTTCTGCAATTTTTTTCAATGTCACTCAGGCATTTATTAAAAGTAAATATATAATTTGATAAAGGTTTAAGTTTTTAGATATTTACGAATTTGAACATGCAGGTGGACCAACAATATTAAGTTAGTCGTTATATTTATGAATACGTCTGCATAACCAGATTAGAAATAGGACTGGTGAAATTTGCATTTAGATTCAGGCACCTCCATCCCAACTTCGAAGTAACTCGTTGACTATCTATTAACATAAGTCAACACTGGATGAAATAGGCCACCATGTATTAAAAGCTACGTAGAAAACTAACCTTAACGAGCGATTTTAAGAACAGTAACTAGGTTAATTCGTCAAAATAAAATTTTAATTTGATGGCATAGTTTAAATACACATATTTACGCTTAATTGTTATTTAATCGTTCGGATTTTTAAAAATAATTTGTTTTATAAATATTTTAAATTTTTAATATATTTTCTTTTTGATCGTATCAGAAAAAAGAATTTACTTATTTAATGCGAATCGAACTAATTTATTTAAAACATTATGAATTTACTAAAGGAGAACAGATAACAAATGCATGAAATTACATATAACGTCACACAGAATATTATATGTTCTCACTATTACCGGGTACAGGGTAGGATAAAAAGACTATTATGAAAAACAGGTGCTAAGGCTAGAAAAATGAGAAGAGGTAATTCAGGAGAAGCTAGGGGTTGAATGCAGGGGAGATATGAACAGATTTAGGTCTTTCAGGGCTTAAATTCTGATCAAGATACGCAAAGCAGGGGAACGATGTTTCAAAATGTGTCGCGGCTTTGGCTTATCAATTTTTGAGTCATTGAACTCATTCCGAAAGACTCAAGGCTCTAGCAATAGCAATATTAATCAATTATTTTGGTTTCTTGTTTGTTTAAGTTTCAATCAAGAATTTTATAAATTATCTGCTAAAAACAAATAAGACGATCTCTGCCTATACAATTAGTTTTGTATATTCGTTAAAAAATATATTATTCATGGTTGTTATGTTGAGTAAGGTTATTTCTCCTTTTTGATATGGGTCGCTTGATTTTAGTCTTCGTTTCCTTATATTCTTTCTCAATATATTCCGGGTAAATTACAGTGAGTAAAGTAATAAATACGTTTTATATGTTTATTTTATTTTCCAATATAGTTTACAAAAAATTTACCAAATTTTTTGAAAAGCTTTGAAAAATTTTGAAAGCTTCTAGCATTCTAACCTTTTTGGACATGAAAAAAAAGAAGGATTTAATCCTTATTTTAAAATTTTACTTTTGTGGTATAACTACAACAGTATAAATAGATTAAGATATTTTTCATATTTATTTTCAGATACCTTTTTAATATGCACTAACGAAAAATGAATGCTCCGTATTATGCAGGTTTATATAAAAAAATTGTAGGAGTAGCTTTTTTTATTTTACCTTTCACGTTAGCATTAATCAAACTCAGTTAGATAATGCCAACGTGAAAGGTTAGTTAAACCGGTCACCAATAAAAATGAACATGTGGAAAAATCACTCAAGTATTTTATTTAAAATATTTATGTGAAATTTCAGCAAGTACTCTCTGTCAAAAATATTGATAGGTTTTTTATATTTGAAAAAAATATATAAATAAAACAATAGCAATTTATGTTTTTAAAACCATTTTAAAAAGTTCAGTGAAGCTTATTGGTAGCCATTCAGTGTATATTTAAATTATTTTTTCAGCAAACGAACTTAAATTATGTTTAGAATAATTCATAGGAGTTAGTAACTCCACATTTATAAAACGCTTTGTATGAACATGCCAAGGTCAACATCTTATTTCATAGGTGAAGGCTAAAGATTTGAGCTTATAAATAATTAAAACCCTCCGCTAGTGACTAATGACGTGTCATGCAACACAGCCTGATGCTGATGATGGCGATGATTAGCAAACTCTGCAAACCAAATTGTATTAATGAATTCAAAACTGATATGACATCATTATAAATATTACTTTAGGTACCGGAAAATAAATTTACATAATACGTAAGACAACATTTTAAAATATACTTAAAGATAACATTTGCAAGTAATAAACTTACATTGATAAAAACAATGCATACTAACGTTTAACGTTAAAGTTTTATACGAATAATATAACGTGTAGAAATTGAATGATAAAATTTAAAAAAACTTTAGTATTAAATCAAAAAATGCCTGTGAAACATAGAAAAAAGTGCTTTAATTCTAAATGAATTTTGGATGTCGTTACATAAAATATCAATTAAACCAACAGACAAATAAAATTTTATAATACTATCATGAATTAGGCGCTCGATACAATTATTATCATTTAATAAATTTATTTGGACGTTATCTCCAAATACTATCATAAAATATTCCCAATGCTTAAATTAAAGTTTTAAAACTTTTAATATTAGATCAAAAGTTTTCGTATTTTTACAATTGTGTTATTGCTTTAACTTTAAGTCTGTGTTTGTTTACATAAGTTAAACGTCGCAATAAAATCAAAGAACCGACGTAGACAGAAGATCGTATGGTTTTGTAAGTTTTGTCAACTATGATTACTCCGTGTTTTTTTTCTGATATTGTGATCATTCAACCAAAGTTTTTGAGACCGAATAAATAAAATAATGGCACTGAGAAATGAGGCTTAATGCTATGCAATGTTGGCCTATAATAAATTAAAAGTACTCGGTCATAAACATGCACATTTTTTTTAATATGATAATAATTTAATGCAATCTCAAGGCATTTTTCATAATAAACTATTGATAAATTTGTGAATAAAATTGTTGATCCTTCTTTATTGCTAAAAAAATCGTATGTTTGTGTGATAAACAACTATCAAATGACGCATAATTATGCATGTTTTCGCTTTAACGTCCTTTCAAATTACTGGCAATTAAAGCACTTCAGCGATTACATCATATTAAGGACATTATAACACATAAAATTAAGTCAACATTTCATCAATATACATCTATTCTCATCATTGATTTAAAATATAAACGAATGATGGTTCAAATAATATAAAATAATTCAAGAACTAATTAAAAAAAATGAGTTATTGATGATATTCTTAACTAATAAAAAAAATTTTTACATGGATTATAAAAAACCTTCTTATTTAGCTTCTGATTCGGTTAATATGTTTTAATATCAGAAAACAGTCGACAATTGTGTTTATAAATATCATATTTTTAGTCTATATATATATATTTCGAACATATTCATTGGTTTTCTTGATCTTTGCATTGTGAAATCACTCCTTCTAACAGATTTTATGCTAGTTTTTTTTATGATCAAAGATTTGTCTTTTAGACAATTGAAATAAGAAAAACAATTACGGTTCTACTATTTTTTTTAAAGATATTAAACAAATGTCAATTAAAATCTACCAAACAAAAAAAAAGTTTTAATCCTCATTTAGTGTTCGGTATCTATAATATAAACTTCCTTGTGTAAAATCATTCTTGATTGCTACACTTATCACGCAGAGGATACGTAATTCATGAAAGGCCGCTTGTTTAGCAGTTCGCAACTGACACCTGCTATAAGGCACATTGCCGGGTTCGGTCTATTCAACAAAATCAAATTATACAATCCATTCACACAATACTTGCCACAGAGCTGCTCTGATTGTATAGCGCAGGGCTTATTAATTAGTTTCAATACTCATATAATCACATGAGGTAGTTTCACACGTCGTGAATGTCAGAATTCAGTAGCCCAAATGCCTTTAGTTTGTTAATTAGTATTTAAAAGATTATATAAATAAACCTTGTCATTTATATTTTCATTATAAACAACAACAAACTTATAAATAATTTTACTTTTGTATTTAATTGTTTTTTGTTAAGATCTTAATAAGATTATCACATCCAAATCAACATTTTTTTATCTTCAATTCCAAAGGTCACATATTTGAATTATCACATTATTGATTTATTCCTGAATTATTAAATTAATAAAATTATCGATTTAAATTTATGAGCATATTTTAAAAAAATACGTTTTTTAAATTTATTATTATGTGTTTTAAATTTAATTATATCTTTTTAGCCAGTCGAACATTAACATAAGATAAAAAAAATTAGAATAAAGTAAGTAAAATCAGCTTTAAATGCTTAAAACATTTTTCTCAGTTTACTTCTATTAACTTCTTGATTTCTTATTTTATCAATTTATGGATATTTAAATTTTTATTGGGTGTAAATATTGCAATAAACCTATCTTTAATAGACAGTTAATGTTTATTTTATTTGATCTTTACTACTGGATTAAATTGCTATAATGTAAAATTCATGTTAAAGAGCTTTATTTATAACACATTGGAATTGAATATTACACTAATGCAGCTATTTGAGTATAATAAAAAAAATCTAAATATGAAACGGGAGATGAACAATTTTCCGAAAAAATCGCTCAACAATGCTATCCTTACAAAGAAGGGCTGAAATAAGTTAGCTAAAATTCATATCTTTAAATAAATAAAAATTAGACTACCTTGTATCTACCACAAAATGCGAGATTTAATAAACAGTTCGCATGATGCAATCAGCAATAACCATACAATTTAATGTTTTGAAATTTTTTCGATAAGTGTTTTAAGATAAAAAAAAAAATTAGATTCATAGATGATTTAATCACTACGCACTCTTTCGGTCCCGGGCAGTGTTGTTGAATACAGTGTCTTCCCAGATGCCGCCCAAACTCAATTGTATTGAATGGAGAGCTTGAAAAAATAGGCAATGTTGTTGGGCCACACTAAAAACCATAGCAATAACTCAACAGAGACCGAGTACACAGCCGGAAACCGGTTGTGCGAATCTATAGAAAAGCAATACTTCTCGTTCTGAAGAATTCAATCCACCACGTGACGGAGTGCCTGAGAGGCCACACGACTGTTAGACAAAATCTGCGAGCAATGCGCAAACACAAAGCGGAACACCAATCCTCAAAATAGTCATAAACTGACTTTGAAATATTATATATTAAGAAACCATAATACAATATGACCAATAATAATACTTTAAAGTTCAATGTGATCAGTTTAAAAAAACAATACGCATTCATAGGTAAATAATGATTTGTATAAATATGAACTCATTTTAATAAAGTGTAATAACATCGTCTGCTAGATAAATTCTTCACGGTGAATAATGGAATTTTTTTAAATCAATATGTGAAAATGTACGAAGTTTTTTGCGTTTATTTTACCGGAAACCAATTCTTCTTTGACATTTAAAATGCAATATAACCTGGGAATTTGGAAAAAGGATGACAAATAAGCTTGCGATTAGAACTTGTGACTAATAAATGTATCGGATGGATCCAATGTTATATAACCAAAATATGGAAACTATTCGTTATAAATAACTGTCAGCTAATTAGATTAAAAATAAAGTTATACTATCGCCGGTACATTTGTATATATTATTTTGTTGTTTGTAAAACTTAATTTATTGTACCAGGACAATCATGATTTAATTGAAAGAAACTTTTACCAATGATTGTTAAATATTTCTATGATTCATTAGTGCCGATGGGTCCCAATTATATTTTCATCTGATTAATAATCTACAAATATCATATCATCGATATGTCAATAGACAAAAATAGTTCCAACTCAACCCTGTATTTTTTATATTGTATTTCAATGATCAATAAATTAATATTTTGTATAAATGAGTTGTTATAAGGTTTTTGTAAGTATATAAAAAAGTAAAGGGTACTCACGTTTTATTATTAGTTTTTTGAAAGATATTACTATTGCTAAAAGTTTCATGAAATATATTACTGATGCTAAAACAGATCCTTTCATAGATATGCATTCTGATAATGAATATTGGAACATTGCGCTGCGCAATTACACATCCACTGTATTCGATTTGCAAACTTGTGTTTCTAACTAAAAGTACAGCGGAACCATTTTTATAAAGCGTAACGCCTACTGACTGGTAATAAAAACTAGTTAAATTAAAAAAATATATATTTTGATTTGAAAACCCAGATTTTATCTATAAAATTTTACCTCCTAACCGTGTAAATTAAAATCTCTGTTGATCTCCGTAAAAACAAAATGTGCTTCTTAACCGTTTTGTAGTCTGAAATAGCCCTCATATGACTGTTGTAAAGAAATCTTATCATTTTTGTTATGACAATTGATGTTAAACTATTTATAACAGTTTTTTGTAAACAACCATATATTATAGTTAATTTAAATGTTTATAAGAAAATTGAATCGTTCATTTAAATAGTTTTGATTCACAAAAGCTGTCACGCTTTTGCATAAAAAAACAAAGTATTTTTTAAAACCTAGAACTTTGCATATTACGCTAAGCTGGGAAATTTTTTATTGAATATAAAACATATTTAGAATTATTAATGAACAATATTGGCAAAAAAACACGATATTATCAGTTTCAAAGGTAAAAGGTTAATTTGAAAAAAACATCGCTTTTTTTGCGTTTTGCATGTTCCTGGAAATTAATATTCATACACTTCACAAAAAAACATGCATTTTAAAAATAAAAATTATTTGTGCCAAAAAAATATCATCGGTGGATTTTTTTAATAATATTATGTTTTTCCGTAATCGATTAACGCATGAATTGACGAAAGCACGGTTGGAAAATTAAATCAACACTTCCATTATAGCACTGATCGATTCGTTTTATTTTATTACATTATTATTTTATATACATAAATGACATGCATGGATAAAAAGTTAAAAATTATTAAATATTAAGTAATAATCATAGGAAGTCATTCTTTTTATGCATTATGCATTCTGGTGAGACTCACTTTTTTCCAGGGCTGCGGTTTTTTTTGGTTGAATTCAAAAATAAGAGTTAATATTTCTAAATAAGTATGAATATGTATGAATTCACGTATAAAGATCAATGTATATCCAAGTCTCAGCCAGCGAGACTTAATAAAATACATCACAAAACAAACATTAGAATATTCAACAGGTTAGCTGTTGGCTCAGTCATATATCTTTCTGTTCTGAACTTTTTTTTAAGTATTAGGCTCCGCGTAAAGTAATGAATTATAAGAGATGTCAAGTTTTTTGCGATTCGCCTTTCAAGAATAGCCGTTCATTACTGATGTTAAATAACAGCACGCGGAACAAGAAATGAACCGATAATTTATATACACCGGTTTTTTTTACTGCCATCTCCCTCTAATCGTCTTCGGACCAACGTGAGGTGAATATAAGCAACTTTATAATATATCAATCATGTCCCTTTTTAATTAAAAACGCAGAGATGTGTTTGTTTGTTATTTACTTAATATATTTATTATGGAAATGGATTGAATGTAGCCAGAATAAGCGAAAACAAAATATTATTTTCATAAGTTAGAACGAAATTCATAATAGTTTTCAAAAACCCAAACTTACCTGACTAAAAGTCTATATTTAGAATATTACTATTGTTCAAGGATAACCTATCATATAATCATAGTTAAAACAAGTAGCTATATAAAACAAATATTTTAAATGAAACTGGAATCAAACAAATAATCGCAGTCTAACAAATATATAATTTTATTTGCTGTACCAAAATTAGAGTCATGTATCAAAAATAGATCATGTTTAATTTAACTATACCGTCAAAGTGAACCATTATTTGTAAAATATTGGGTCAATCATTATTCCCTTTGCCATACACATTTGCATAAATATAATTTTGCAAAACTACGGAAACTATTATATTGATATTGCTAATAATTACCACGAAACCGTTGATTACCAATTATAAATAAAGAGTGAAAGAAATACTTATCACAAGCGAAATGTTACAAATGTTTGTAAACATTTAATAATTTTCTTTGTCAGCACTATAAACAACTGCATAGGTTTTTCAGGACCGTGTGAAATTTATTGAGTACTAATAATTTTATGAAAATAGCCCAAATAATGAAGTCAAAAAACCGCATAATATTCTGTAAACAACCTAAAAAAAATTCAATTTTAAGAACAACCAGGCTATATAATTTTGCAAAGTATAATTTCACTTCTTTTTTTTTTTAGTAACTATTTACACCTTCATATTTATTCACAATGACATTAAAGTGCTGTATTTATTAAATCTGTAGTAGATAATGCTATAGTAATTTAATATTGTTAAAAATTTTATGACACATTTTTTAACAGTTAAACTTTCATAATATTGCGCTGTATTTTTGCATTTTCTGGCAAAACGTACTTGCAACTGCAGTTTTATTTATTTCTGTACATTTCCAGGAATACCTGCGTGTTTTTTTAACGACTTCCGCTTTGTGACGATGAAACATTGGCGTAACGCAAAAGAAATATGACGTGTACAGCAATATCTTTACTTATAACCTGAAATACTGAATTATATATATGTTTAAGTGAGTATCAGAATTCATCTTAATAACTTTATGCAAGTTTTATTGATCGAAATATTATTGTATCATTATGTGGACGTAATACTTTATTCTAAATGTTTAAAAACCAGGCAGGCATCATTTTATGTACTTGATGTGAGTTGCAATTACTATCACAGAAATATAATATAATATAACTAAACATGTAAAGTATTCAATACGGAATTTCAAATATGAACTGAATTTTCAGTAACCTTTACTGAAACTATACACAGTTAAACTTATTTGAACACAAACTATAGCTACAAGAATTTATAAATGTACTGTCGAACAATGTATAGCTTGCTTTTAGAATGCAGTCCTACTCAAGTTACTCGATTAGATGCTCCGTTGCAGTAAATCTCGTCTCTTCCTTTATCAACTAAAAAGTCAATTTTATTACCAGTGAGAATGGATAAAGTAAACGAACATAGTATTTTATGACTTGTACCGTTAATCATTATTATACAACTAGTAATGTAGCCCGTCACAAAATGACGAATTTGATGAACGATGCGTCTAAATTCTCGCGGTGAACGACATCTCGCGGCGAAGAAGTGAATTATATAATTAAAGTTTAGCTAAAGCATATTTTAAAGTTTATGAATGAAAATATTATCCTATCGTCTTGAAATTCGGCACATAGCTGCGGAAAAATTTACTTAACTTATGTGCAAAAAATCAGCGTTGTATCTTTTAAGATATTCTATACAGAACGGAAAAATGAAACATACATACAAACATACAAATAAACACACAATGGCTATTATTATAGTAGATATAAGTCTGTAATATATGGTATCTTACAAATGTTAAAATTTCCCTAATAGCTTAGTGCAAAAATTTACTTACACAATATAGTCTAGTCAAAATACACGTCTAGCAATATATTTCGTTATTTTAATAAGAACGAATCGACTAAACTCTAAATTTCACTTTCTGACTCTCAAAAGTTTTAGTAAACCGCACTTAGTGGCCCTGTAATGCAAAAAAAATGTTATTTTAGACAGCCTTTTAACAGCTCACTATTACGTAATTGACCAACCCGCGAATGATACCTGTTTTCATCGCCTTTATGTGAATATTGTGGTTTCCACTCAGAAGAACGTTTGCCCGTAATTCCACTCTCTCCGATTTAAAACTTACCCTGTGCATGCCGTCTATCTATTTGGTGTTGAATGTAGGGAAATCTTCCACAGCAATGCATCTAGCCCAAGAATTTCAAGTAAAACTATTGCAGGAAATAACTTCTATCACAATTTACAACATTTTTTATTTTTTGAAAGGATTTTTACAGCCTTTAAAAGCACTTACAGTTTTAATATTTAGAAAAAATAATTTATCTGTATGTTTTTAATCTTAACGAAATATATTTCACATTGGTTGTTGTTTGCTATCCGAAAAGCCATTAATAATAAAACTCAATTGTATTAAAATACAAGAAATAACATTCGAAGTAAATAAAGCTATTTTCAACGATTTGAATATAATTTGATTTCATACATTTCTTGTTAAAAATAAAGTTTATAAAGAATTCGCGACATTTTCAATCTGTGCATAACCGTTTGATCGTTTGTTTATTACTGCGATCCTCGATTAGAAGGTCGAAGAAACAGACTTCGTTAAAACCAAATACAATGCGTGTAGCGTGAGCTAATTCAAAAAAATAAAACAGCAAATAAAAACCGATGATCATTTCTCCACTGGGATATCATATTTATAAGATCAACTATCGTTAGCTAAAAAGACGCACATCGGTGTCATGCTCATATTTGCTTTTTCATTGTCGATTGGGTTGATCTTAGGTTTCATTTGTAATTTGTTTATGCCAGTTATTTTTTTGTGCTGTGGTGAAATCACAGTGGAAACAAAAACCGATAAACTTTTAAAGTGATATTATACAACAACGTTCTGTTTCAACAGATTTGCGCACTTCGAAAAGTTTCCAAATAGGAAAAATTTACTGAGGTATAAATTTGCGTTCATTATTATTTACGTAAAAATTTATAATCTTGATATTGTGGTAGCTTCGTCTGCTACTTTATATGTAAACTTCTCTTAGACGCTTCGAACCCATAAGTTAACTCCCATTTAAATTCATGTCAATCTTACACAGGTGCTAGTCAGCACTCAAAGGTTTCCAACCCTTTTAAAGTGCATATTTAATGACAATCGATCATCCCGGTATTCTCCAGAGCTTTGTTACTTATGACCTACTTACATTTCAGAGTGACACCATATTGACAACGTTCGTGAACATGCTACTGTCAACTACTACACCCTGAAGGCCTGAAGTGTCGCTTGTCCATCTGGCTTTTGTAGACCATACATTAGCAGTTTGCAGATTATTTATAGAATAAAACTTTTTTTTAAATTTAAGCTTGCAAAATTTAAAAATACTATAAATATATGTATGTATATACATACTATCGACTTTTGTATTTTATGTCGCTTTCAAATTTTATTTGGAAAGAAACGCGTTCGTATTATTACCCCAAATATATATTTTTTATTTAAAATAAAAATATCTCAAGCCCTTCTGAAGCTTTAAAAATATCGAAAACACCGAAACTGTTTATTTCATGATCCGAAACTGCTGGTGAACACTTGCGCGGGATAGTATTTTTCCCATCGAATAATTTTTTAATTCTTTATGGATAGGTTTTATGCGAACGGCCATCACGACCTATATTTTTATCGACATTTTAAAAGGGAAAAAGGATCAAACATCAAAGCTTTTTTATTATTAGTATCGCCGGTGTGCCATTTCGACATGGAAATTCTTTAAAAAAAATGTAAAATGATATCTTTTTTTTAGGATTAGCGACCTCTTCTTTTTTGTTTAAAAATCGTAAATAATCCCACAATTATCTAATTGAAGCATTTTTATTCTCCCTTAAAACGTTGTATACTTTTCACGTATCAAATTTGACAAAAAAAGATTTAATTTTTGACTTTTTAAACATTGTAACCCAAAGAGCAAATATTGGTCATATGGAGGAAGATAGACTGCAAAAAAATAAAAACTAAAATTATAAAAATTGTAAATGCTCAAAAGTATTGTAAAGAATCAATTGAAATAAAATTTGATTTTTTATTAATTTAAACAAAAATATCATAATGGTACCGATAGTAATAACGAATGTTTTGTAATACAAATTGGAAAAGGTTTTTTTTATATTTCTAAGGAGCTTAATTGGTTTTAATATTACTATAATTGTAATGACATAATGCTTTGTAATTAATTAATTTCGATTGATTGATCTGAGAATTTTGATTCCATAATTGCTTGGAAATTTGAGTTTTATTATTTACAAGGTTAATTATAATTTTGGAGGGAGAACTTTGTTTGGGAATGATTTAAAATTACCTTATTAAGGGGAAAATTTATATAAAATTCGTTCTGGTTTAATAAAATTTGAATATTTTGGTAATCGCAAAGATTTTATAAATATATGAATGTATACTTAACAATCAATAAAATTTTAAAATATTTAACATTAATATAAAACATGCAAAATTTATGTTAGATATAACGCATTTATATAGAAGACTTTAAATATACAAGTCGTTAAAAACCAAATCAATTGAATTATCGGAATATGCGTTAGCGAGTGAAATTCGAAATTCCGAAAGAAAAAAAAAGCCTAGACTTATTTTTTACCTGGAAGGTGGAGGAAAAAAAACGAGGGAAAGAATATCTTGTAATGTATCTTAAAAGAAAATTTGTTTTGTTTCAGTGCACCAGAACCGCAGCTTTCCTCACGCCCACTCGTCTATGAAGGGTCGCGCCCGCAGATGGAGCGCCGCCAGCGTCGTGGGGGCTGGCTCCGTGCCGAGGGCTTCCGGTCCGCCGGAGCCGCTCTCCGAAACGGACGCGGACCAGCCCGAGCCGGCGCTCAGCTCCAGGGATGGCCAGGTAACTAGTCAGCCACGGTCCACGCGGAGCAGACTGCTTTGGTCGCTAATTTTTTTTAAGTCATTATCGAGCAATCCTGTAGTCAGCAGCTTATGATCGAGTCAAGCCAATGCTTTTCATACTGGTGAGTCAGCCACGTAATCCTTCATATTGACCTATATATAAATTATATAAATTACACGCTATAAATTTACATCATTCAATATCTATTCCATATTAATTAAAATCAGTTCCCGTCCATTCGCATTTATGAAACTATTATTATATGACAAAATGCCGATAATCCCCCGTCACTACACGACAGTGTTGCTCACTGATTAAATTTGCGTTTAAGGTACACGGTATATTCAAGTAGCTACAAATTACGTGGACTGAGAGTACTTTATCGATCAGCGAGTGACCCATTAGGACATTGGATTTAACTCGACAATATATTATACATTTAAAAACTCAATTACGCTGAAAGCCCGATTAAATACTTAAATCGATGTCTGATTTAAACATAAATATGAATAAATATAATAAATCGATTTTAAACATAAATATTTAACAGGGGCTATTCGTAACCTATTAATATAATGCAGAATTACCTCTCAAAAATCTTAAAGCCTCTACGTTTTTTTAACACATTGGACAAAAACCAACGTAACATCTAATTGCCAGGAGTATCCGCTTAGCGTATTTGCCAGGATGTTTACTAACTGTCCAGGTACGTGAGTTTGTCTCTGGGGTATCAAAGGTGTTGATGTTACGCAAGACTGAAAGCAGTTGAACATGCGCCCCATATACTCGTTCGAACATGAACTCGATTTTGCTTTAGATTTCTGTTTAAGATTTCTGCTTCAGATATCAATTATTATTATTATTATTTAGATCTAACTAGACATTGAATGAATGTTTAAAATTTAATTTTCATTTTAAATATAATCTTTGTGTCACTTTTGTAAACTAATCCGTTTGAAAATAATTCAAAATTGTGTTTGATATTTCTATGCAAGAAAAATTACTGAAATTTGTCTGGTTTTAGTGGTTCAAATAATATGACAAATTAGACTTCTATGTATGTTAAATCTAAAAAAAAAATTAAGTGCGTATCTGTTAAGTGCCACCTCTAATCTACATTCACAACTTTTCAGTTGCTGAATCGAACTTTTTCTGATCGTTTTAATCGTTACGACTGCATTTAAAGGTGTTTGTAAGTATGTTTATTGCAGTGCTTGATGTTAATAATAAATTCGTGGTTACTTAAAATATTCCAGTAACTTTAAAAACAGATGATTTTTTTTACTATTCAAATTTTTTGTTGTTGTTTTAAGTCCCTATTTTTTATAGCGAAAGCTTTTTTTTTTGAAACGACGCGAAAAATAACTTTTCGAGAAAACATTTTTTGTGTCATCGGCTCAAAAAAAAATTATGAAATATTGCTAATGAAACGTGATTATCGCCACATTAGTTAAAGTTGAAATTTATAAAAATATTGAGCTAACATCACAAGATTATAAATAATCTCACATGCTGTTGATAGTAAGCTTTTTGTTATTTTATATCTATTGTATATATATTTATATAGATATCGGAACTTCCAACACATAGTTCGGTAGTTAATTTACTGCTTCGCTTGTAATTGCCAATACAGGTGGAATCAGTATATCGATAGGTGGAATGTAAGGGGAGGACCAGACCCTCTGTACCTGATCCCGTATATTGCATTCTCTACATCCTTTGATTTGACCCAGTATTCCATAAGAGGATTAAAATATTCATCTCTCTTGATATTAATTTTAATAGTGTCAAAAAAAACAAAGTATTTTCACTCCGAGTTTTCACGTTTTAATGTTATCAAAATTACGAAATCAGTCCCACTGTAGTGGATACCATACATACATCAAGCAAAATAAGATATATCGGCTCCGCACATTGCTTAAAACGATTTGAAATCCTGCTCAGTTACAGTTGTAAAGTAGCTTGATCGGCAAGGACACAAGACGCCATTAGCCGAGATGGTATGGGTTCGTATCTCACCTATGTTTTTAAACATTTTCATAATACTTTCTTTCATTAACTCTCTATCAAAAAAGACTGGTTTAAAAGGTGTCCTTTTCTGATAAAAAATAAATATATGTTTCTATAAATATTAGTGTTTTATATATACGATGTGTTATTATTTTATATTTTTTTGTGCATCCAACTAAGTTATGAAAAACGGTTGTCAAATTATATAAGAAATCAAAAACCAAACTTACTTCCTTTTATATTTAATAATTACTTAAATCTAATAGTCGTGCATTCAACTTTTTACTGTCTTTTGGTTTTTATATTAGAAGTTATCAGCGGCCTGCATTGCAGACACGGTATGCATAAAAAGCAGGTTTTGCCATTAGAGCTTAAACTCTGCAATCTGCCAAACGCATGTTCCTTAAAGTAGAGAAATCATAATGGTTATTATTAAATATTTAACAAATTAGCGTTTTTATTCTACAAGGTTTATTGTGTTTACAATATATTCTTAGTTATCGATACGCAAATGAAACAACGAAAAAGCAAAACATATTGACATTAGGGGATGTTTTTCGTAAATAAATCACATAATTTAGAAATATTAACACTTGTATGTATAATTGTCGGTTTTGAGATATTCGCAGGATGGGAACGTCATCATTTACGAGTGATTGTATTTTTTCAAGATTTCAGAAGCAAGGACTTGCTAATATAGATTCAATACTATATTAGCAAGTAGTTAGAGATCGATCCAGTTGTGTCATAGATGCTAAAGAGTGTGCTCTGCTTCCAGGCGGCCAGAGGTGCCTCCCCCGACAGCGCCGGCAGCCCCGGCACGTCTGACCGCCGAGTGCAGTTCGACCAGTTCAAAGAAGTAGCGGAAAACACTGACCCGTCTAGTAAGCGCCGTAAAAGGTTGGTTACTCACATATTACACGATAAAAAAACTAATTGTTTGGAGTTGTAGCCCGTCCGAAGCATTTATGATGCAATCAAGCTATGGGTATATAACGCAGCTTAGTTAGGCGCGTATATTCAGTAGATTTATAGAAAAAAATCATATTGATTTGCAATTATGTATTAATATCTATCTAGTATAGAGTCATTTTTGAAATCCAGTCATTTAGAAATCCCTTTTAAAATTTATAATTTGCCACCAGATATACAAAAATTAATCTGAACTTAGCGGTTTTTTTCAGTAATATTTGATATAACACTCACACACACAAATAAATATATATTATAT
Source organism: Atopsyche davidsoni (assembly GCA_022113835.1). Taxonomy (NCBI): domain Eukaryota; kingdom Metazoa; phylum Arthropoda; class Insecta; order Trichoptera; family Hydrobiosidae; genus Atopsyche; species Atopsyche davidsoni. The sequence goes on along the minus strand of JAILWY010000019.1, from coordinate 904,545 downwards.
ATACTTTATGCTTGTCCCTAAGTTCAGATATGTTTTGTGGTATAAACAAACAAACGCGTTGTATTTCCTAAAGTAAAATAATATAAACCCTTCATTATTTCATTGTATTGTTTCTTTGCGGCAGCCTATTAACAGAATGGCTCTCTGACCTTATGAGGTACGTGACAACATGGAACAATATGCATGGTTTTTTTATAAACATATGTTTGATAATTTATTTTATGCATGAATAATATATATTATAAAACAGCACAGGTAAACATGTGACTTGTGGTAGAGACGAAAGATTTACTTACTGCCTTTTTAAATTCCAACAGTAAGCAACCGTAACAGGTTTACAGACTGAAAACCTAGTCCTCAATGTGAGCACTCTCAATACTTTTTACGTTTTTTAATATGCGATATGTAGTGATATATTCGATTTAATTTTAAATACGAAATCATTGAATATTAATGACTAAAATATTTTAAATTATAAGTAAACAATTAATATTGAATATGTAAGAAGTATTTTAAAAGTGTACGGAGGTCATCGAAGGTTTCTGCATCTATGCGGTATAAAAACAGCATGTCCTTTTAAGAATCTTTGATCATCAAATGAATGTGAAATTTTTTAATAAATCTGTATAATATATCGTGACAATATTAATAAGCTGTGGGTGTAAATTATTTGATTTTTGATATTTTGGGCTTTATCGAGAGCTTCCACTGAGGATGCCAAATAACAAGTGTATTGATAAAATTAAAACATGGACAATTAGCCTCTGATAAGGCCTCAAATATTCACAATCGTATCCATTTCTTAAAAAATATATATATTGATTTTATTTTTCCTGTAAATTTTTCTTTTTTTTAAATTGAAAAATAATAATTAAGCTATTTAAATATGAATTTTTAACTCTTGTCAATTTTTTTCTTTTAATTTTTTAATTCTTGTCAATTTCGTTTGTCAATTCGTTTATTTTATTTTTTTATTAATACTCTTTGAAAAATATTAGTTTGAAAAATATAAAATAGTTTAAGTATATGCAATGAAAAAAATAGTTTTACACTTTTATTCTGCCGAAGAAACGTTTAAAATATTTCGTTATTCTACATTTTAATTCTGACCTTAAATATGTTATTTACAAACTTTTAATATATTTTTTTGCTTTGTATTGGAATGAAATAAGTGTTAATATTTTCGTACCTCATTTTTATATAACCACTGTAAAACATTTTTGTTAATTAAAAAAGACTAAATAAAATATAATTATACGTTTGTAAATTGTCATATTTGTAAATACACGCATGATTATTGTGTACAGATTTTTAAGATTTAACTCTTACTATAATAATAAATAGATTTGTGGTCTTACCGCGTTTGCCTCTAAAATATATACAATTCAAAAACAAAAAATCTAGGATTATGGACAGTTTCGTTATAAATAATCTACTTAGGACAACATTTTTACATTTTCTGCATTGTGTTTGATATGTTTTTATGCAATCGATTTACACTTATCGAAAGAAAAGAAACAATGGACTTCAACATTATTTATCGTTTCACAGAATCATGGAAGATTAATATTATATATTTTCAAAACTCCTTCGGTATTTTTTTAAATAACAAAAAAAAAATCTCTAAATAAACAAGTAAGTTTTCTATGGTTTTGCGTTTCAATTGTGATACGTTTGACCATTGTCACTGTGACATTTACACGTATTGATTGCTAGTTTTCTAAAATAATTACAACGGCAAGTAACTTGGCAGGCGGCAGTCATAATGCTCAAAAGCTCTGTGGTATTGAACTTGGCTTGTGCGGTCGGATTTGAATACTCGACCGTGCTCCTGTTGGCTCCTCGCCAGTGAACAGCTGATCACCTCCTCTTGCCTAGACACCTGGTTGATAGGTGACTATCCTTCGCACCATAACTACTGCTGTATTATATCTATTTTTACTGTGTTTGAGTTATGAGGAAGCGCTATTGTGATGAAATCAAATCATATATGCATTGAATTAATACTATTCTAACTATTTAATTATCTGATTAGATAATTTTTGGTTATTATTTTATACTAGAAATGTAGCCCGTCATAAAATGACGTATTCGATGATCGATGCAATAGTGTTTGAACATATGTTTGGCTGACAATATGAATATTTGATTTCATTTTGTACACATATATTTTGAATAACCGGATATTAATTTCGAAAGCAAAGCCATTCTAGGAAATATCACATTTCGTGTCACAAACAACGAATCACTTTCACTGCACTGTTCTTTATTAGATGCAGTCTTTATCACGTTCAATTGTGCTATTCTTTTTTAATTACGTTTGCTGTGCTTAGACGGTGTTATTTTTTAAGGAGGCATTTTAAGTTATTAATTATGTGATTAATAATTTCTAACGCAATTTCGATAAAAAAATCTGACATAAACTGAAAATTTCTAAGAAGCATCAAAATTTGTTTTTTTGTAAAAGTTCTAAATTTGAAATTCTCGTGTAACCTAATTAACCCAAACTTGATTAACCTATTGGTCATGAATTATTTCTGAGTGTGTTCTGAGCAGCATTACCTCTATCACTCGAAAATATTTTATTTCTTACTAATTTTGCACTATGTATAAAGTCTTCTTTAATCGATTGTTTTTATTCATACATTGAGAGCATTAAGCACAATATAAGTGAGCAAGCGCTTTTGAACTACTCGGGATCGTTGCATCTTTTCCGATCTATTTTTAGTCCTAATAAATGCTAATGGCTTGCATTACTCCATTATGCACCTTTAAACTTTTCAATTAATGAATGTGGAAGTCAGAACCAAAGTTTGGTAAGTCCTACACCGAATAAATTCCATGCAATTCGTATGTTTTTAAAATTTGCAGTTTTCTCAATAAAAAGTAATTTTACACAAAAATTTATTGTACAATAAAGTTATGGAATACACTAATTTATAGACTAATGAAATAATAAGACAAATCTATTTTATGGGAAATTTGACTTCGATTTAATTAAATTATCTTCTCTTTATTTACTGTATAGTGGCTGCATAAGCCTTCCTTTCAAACAAAGTGTTTTTATTTGAAATAAATCTTTGCACTTATTTACTTTGCCAGATTTACATCTTTTGAAAATTCTAATGTGATGTCAACTAAAGCTTGGATGCCAACAATGCAAAAATACTTTGACAGAAGGTTACTTGTTAAAAATAATGTGCTCGCGTGCGTGAAGCAGATAAAACATTCAGAAAATCGAAGCCAAAATATTATTTCTATGAGGGTAAATTTTCAAGATATTACCACAGAAACGGAAACTTTTAAGACCCTGATATATTATATAAATTTAACCTTGGAGTTACTGGTTTTAAGACATCTGAATGTTGTTCACTAATTTTTTTAATTTTCGTCAAGGCCTATATGAATTTTAAGCTAAGAAGTCGCAAAAAATATATATTAAATATTCAACGCGCAGCCTCGCGATTAATGTAGAAAATAATGAGTAATCTGAAAAGATATGTTTTGTGCTAAGTTAATGTAATAAATTTTGCCATGTTTTTTAATTGTTTTTTTTTAAATTCACAGAAAAATAATGATGATTGTTGCGTAGACAGGAAGTATTTGATTTTTTTTATTATTCTTGTAATTTTGATATTTTAAAAACAAGATTCAATCATAACTCACAATACGACAACATAATTTATTTTTGCTAGTAAATTCATGTCGTTCGATTCAAAGTTGAAATAACCTTTACATAGAAAACATTATATTTATAAGTATTTATTTAACAGCACGGAATTCTCTTTGTATTTAATTCAAACACAAATAATGGAATAGCTTATCTAGGAAAATACCAACGGAGCCTTTCGTGACTTCAGTAGTGAATAAAATTAACTAACCTTCGATCGAGACGGAAAGTTTATCCACTAAATCATATATTATATAAATATGGGTTTAGCGAATGCTTCAGTATCTAGCCACAGCAGGTGCTTATGCGAATACTAGTAGAATTTATTACGAATAATATTTTAATTTAAAAAATGTATACAAATTTAATCACATTTTGTGCTTTATATTTTATTGTACGTAACTTTAATGAAAATGTACATTTAATTACAGGTTAATTTTTGAGAGGTATTTTTAACGTGATTAATAAAGAAGTTAAATTTTATCATAAATATTAAATATGAATTGTTGAATTTGAATGAATTTGTTGAAAAGTTGAATTTTACAGATGTTGGTGATAACTGGTTAAAGAACAGAAATACAAATACATTGTCTTCTGTGTGGTGTATTTGCCGGTAAATACAAGTGCTCGTATGTTAGTGACTAGAATATTAGCAGGAAAATAAGATAGTTAACGAGATATTAATGTAATTGCAGTAGATTTTCTGCACAAAACCATTCGGAAGCCATGCGGATAAGGAAAATCAGCGAATATTTTCAAGCCATGAATTTGTAATGCTTAAGTCGTATACTTTATTTGTCATAGTTTCAAGTTAATTTTACACATAATTTATTTTAATTTTTAAGTAGTTAAAAATAGTACAGATTCAGATTAGTAAGTACCTGTAGAATAAAGGATTATTGACAGTTATGAACTCCTCAGTGAAGTGGAAAGATTTAGGTGACGTTACTCGAATATTTGATCATCATTAAACTCAAAGTGTCTAACACTATTATCACCGAGATATAAGAAAACCCATTACAGGTTCAAAATGAAAAGTGGGTCTCTAAAATCCGGAGCGCTTGCTATCTTTAACTGCAGAACTTTGACAGAAATAAAAATATTGTTCATTTTAAATTTACTGTTTTTCCAAAAAAAATAAATAGAAATAACTCAGAATTCATATTATTATTTATTTTTCATTTTATATATAGCGAATAGAAACCAGCGCCATATTATAAGTAATTGGGTCTATATAATCAGTGACTTGCACATACTTTTAACCTGCGACTTTCATAAATCTTATTGTTCACTCTTGGTTTATTAGTATTTTTATTGAAAAGGTATGCCAGATGAGTATAATCTTGCATTGTTATCTGCGTAAGATTTTTGTACAACTTTGCGCAAAATTTCAAAAGGTGAAAACACTCTCGAATTTAACAATAACAACTAAGTCTTTGATTTGTTGACTCAAGTCTATGAAGACTTTACCAAAAATATACTAATAATGTAAACCTTTTACTTGTTGCGTAATACGTATATTAGAGTATAGACCGTATATTTGATTTGCATCTTTTATATTTTAAAACAAAGAAATGTACACATATGCATATAAATACGTTTAAACGTCATAGTATAATTAAGCTCTAAACTGTCACTACAGTTATTATGTAATTTGGAGTTGGATTTGTTTCAAAAATAAAATTTCTCATTTCATTCACCACCGTGACGTACTTTTGGCACTCTATCAACGTCAGTTTTGTATATGCATATATTTATTAATTGATTGTTACATAAAAACGTGTTTCCTAAATTATAGAATCAAATGTTAATGTTGATTTTTCTTTATATTTATACCATAAAAAGTACAAACAAATATAATGCACCTTTAAATATCGTATTTACATCGTCAACGTTACACATAGTTTTAGTGAAAGTATATTCTAATAAGTAATATTCTATAAAGAATATTTTTTTACATAAAATTTATATTAAATCAACTTTATTGTGTATTTTCATTTAAAATATTACGAAATCAATGTGATAAATCTTGCAAAAGAAATGAATTTAATTCTGATCTGAAAATATTGATAGATCCAAAGGAGTGTTTTTACATAGAATAATGGATATACACAGGTAAAAGAGTTTTTAAGCTTTGTAATACAAACTTTAAAAAAAATGTATTGTGTGATTTTAAATACTTAATGGATGATTTGATTTTTATAATTTTATTTAAAAGTAATTTAATTGTTTAAAATTAATCTATTAAACCAATAAATTAAGCATGTGTTTAAACATTGCATCTCATTAAAAAAAAAGAAAATAAACTCACAAATATATAAAGAAACTGCTTTTATAAATAAAGATGTCATTTTATTTATAAAAAGCCTTTCGGCATTATTATAGTGGAGACAGAAGAATTCCCTTATTATAATTAAAAACTGCAATTTTTTTAATTTCATTAAATTATTTACGTCTTTACGATATTTAAATCACTTATCGGTTTGTGTTTATTTTACTCTTAATTATATGGCAATCAATAAAACGAATATATATTTATGTATAAATACATATACATATATTTAAACAAAAGTTTTTGCATCAACTATTTATGAAATAATGTTTTTTTTTTATTAAAATGAATATTTTTCGTTTTTATTAATTGACACATGATATTTGACATTGTGTTAACAAAATGTTAACTATTCATAACTGACTTAATGTGAAAAACATAGGCTTTAATTATTAAAAAAAATTTTTTTATATATTATGGCTCTTTAAATCGCTGATAAATGATTGCCATAAATATAATTAATTATAGCGTGTTTTGTTTAGCGCTTTTACATAAACTCCACTCGTATCAATCCGTTATAAATACGCGCCGCGTCCGTCTCTCCTTCACCGGATAATGACAATGAAATCTCCGCCGATGGCCGAACCCTCTGCCAAGAAGGAAAAGTCTCCCATTAGTGCCAAGACCCGTCCCCTTCCTAGCCAGTGCGAAACATCAGCCCGTGAAGCCAGTCGATTTTCAGGACCAGAATACTCGATGCTCGTGCGAGTCCCGGGATATGTCCAACCGTGAAGAATCGGACGATGAGAAGAGACGGTATTCTCAATGAGCATTTATTAATATTTCGGTGTTGTTTATTTGTGTGTTTCATTCGTTTTTAATTCTGTTCAGTGATTATGGCCTCCGTCAATATTCAAGTGATTGTTTTAGTAGTGTCAGTGACTTTGGGAGGGATTTGTGTTTTTGTTTTCAATATGATCCATTTCATATCAACAACAAAAAGTATTCACACTTTACACGATAAGAAATATGCAAAATTTGTAATACAGAATTTTGAAAGTTTGAAATTTTTTATAATTTTCTACGCACTTAATAAATTAACTTTCAACTTTAAAAGGAGTCTAAATTAGGTTTTAAAAATATTTTCATTTAAATAATTTTTTTATTATATTTAATTTATATGTAATGGTTTCGATTAACACGACAATCCCTATCACAGAAATAATAATGGTATTTTTATGATGACGCAAACACAAGAAGTAAAATATAGATATTGTCAATTTTAATTATTCGTGATACATATTAAAATTTTAGCAGGAAAATTAGTAACGAGCGTGTCCATTAATTATTGAAGCGTGAAATAAAATTACGTTTTGTCACGCTGGTAATGCAATCATAAATACTAAATATCAAAAAATATATATTCTGAATCTATTGGTTAAAATATTATTTCGGGCATGATATTCGATTATAATCATCTTCTTTTATAAGAGCAATACTAGATAATTAAACTAATAGTACCATTACCTGATTATTTTTTAAGCAATTGTTGATAATTAACGTCTGTTCGTCTTAAAATTATGCTTGCGACTGCTTAATAACATTATCTTCTCATATAAAAAACCACATTCTATTTAATTGAAACAAATTTATTTAAAAAAATATAACTCACAAATAAAAACAGAATATTGTCTGGTTTATTTGTTAGCTCAAATTCAATAACAAATAAATTTTTAAAGATTTATTCCCGGCAAAATGATATTTTGAGTTGTATCAATACATTTTCTAAATTTATTCCTATTTTGGATACGAGCACGACATTTCAATGAAATTTGTATCAAATAAATAATATATTTCACATGTTTTACGGTAAAATATATTCATTGTGGAATTTCCAATAAAACCGTATAGCGGTCCATACAGAACGATCGCTCGGCATTTCACGGAACGCTATTCGTTGGTTGAATACTTGTAATGAAAGTGCTCTTTATTGAAATATGTGTTACTTTTTAAGCATGGCTTGAATTCAATCGTTTCAATAATACAAAAAACACTAGCATAAATGATTAAAAATGTTGAATGAAACCCAAAGCAATGAATTAATTTCTGTAAAAGTTATTTTATACATAGAAAATCTGTTTTTGTATAATCATGGAAACTAAATAGTAATAAATAATAAAATCAAAATTGAAGATGAATTATTCATTATGTGGAATGTTCATGTGTAAAAAAATTTAAACCGACACAAATTTTAGAACCACAATAACACAAAAGTAACGCTGAAACTTCCGCTTTGTATATTCTTCAGTCAAGATATTTGTTGATCCTGATGTATTTAAATAAAAAATATTATTGGTGAGATGATTTGATAGGACATTTGTAATCAAACGTATCTCGAAAGAGTTGTGAATTTGAGCGAGCCATTGACCGCAAAACCGTCAAACTCCAATCTCCTATTGTATAATAGTAATGATTCCGCCACCGTTTGCTTGTTTTGTAATGCAAAAAAATCCTATTTTAATATTACACGGTCAAGTATTTGGCTGTGACGCTCTTGCGCCGACTTGGGAGCGAGCCACGACTCTGACAGGAGCGCGGCTAAAGGAGGCAGAAATTCTTTTTGACAACACGCGGATCCGCGTGCTTAGCAAAATCTTCCAATACCGCGTCTACTAACATAGCATAATGTTGCATATGCATTTCTGACTGAATTTATAACATCAATCTAATATATCAAATCTTATTCGCATGACTTCAAAACATGCATTTTAATTAATCCATTTGAATCGCCACAAGCACTGCCAATACAAATTGTCTTTGACTAAGCGCAAACAGATGTGAGCCCAATTAACGCTGTAATTAGGTAAGGGCAAACATGCCGCGGTTCAATATTACCTTTCACAGAGCTAACAATCCAACCACAATTGACAATTGTTTCATTTTTTTATTATTAAATATAACAAGTAAATTTATTTTAAATTAAATTATTGCGTACTGAATATTTCGTTGATTCGTGTTAACTATTTATAATTTATTATATTACTAGAAATGTTGCCCGTCACAGAATGACGTTTTCGGAGGCATTTGAGTTATTAATGCTGTGATTAATAATTTCTGACGCGATTTCGATAAAAAAATAAAATTGGTACTTGTGTCAAGCTGACATAAACTGAAAATTTCTAAGAAGCATCAAAATTTGTTTTTTTGTAAATGTTTTAAATTTGAAATTCTTGCGGTGAACAATAAAATCCTATAATTCGTACATATTGAAACTCGCTAAAGCATATTTTATAGTTTTATTAAATTAGTTTATTAATAAAAATAATATCCTATCGTCTTGAAATTCGGCACATAGCTGCGGAAAAATTTACTAAACTTACATGAAAAAAATTAGCGTTGTATCTTTTAAGATATTCTATAGAAAACCAAAAAATGAAACATACACACACAATGGATATTATTATAGTAGATATGTATAAAAACTGAAATAAGATTGTCCTGTGCAGACGTAAATATGGTAATGTGCAGTTCAAATAATCAATCTGAAAAATAACAAATTTAAAAAAATATATATAGATAAAACAATAAAAAGAAAACTGCTAAGGTCAGTATTGTACCCGCACGATAAATTGGCAAACAATTGCACCATTTCCCTAAATTTCTGCCATTAAAACTTGATGCTGCCTGTTCGGCTGCTCGGTCCTCCTGCGTCTCTTCATCACGGTGCACTCCTCGCATTGGTGATGCAACCGACCCGTGACGTCATCCGTCCGAACTGTTAAATTTGCAGCCGATTTTCTCTCTCGTAACGTGATTGGAAATCAAATTAAAACCCTTTTTACTTTTGGGGATTGTGTGACTTGATGATTACCACTCATGTCGCATTTCAAAACTGTGAACATTTTGATGTATGTCGAAGACATCCAGGATCTAATAATCTGAATGCAGAGATAAATTACTTTCGTCAGTAATAGCAGGTAGTTGCGAACATAATCGAATATTATATTAATACTCCGAAATGTAAGCAGTCTTTTCAGACTTGAAGTTTCGAATATTTATTACAACGGTATCATGAAAAAACGTAACAAAAGTACCTTTTGACAGCATGTTTAAAGTAGTAGCCGGCAATCAAATGGAATAATGGATAATGATATATTGTAATCGGAGATTCTGACTGCGAATGCGTCGCGAGGACTCGCGCGATCGGGGCGGATGCACCGCGTCCCACCGGAGCACTGCACCTTGGAGTGCCTGGGTCCTGTGCTTAATGGGGCTCAATCACGGCGTTTGTCGCCAGCACTGGCGGAGTGCAATGGTATAAAGATGTGCAGCGAGAATCGGCACGACAACTTTGTAGTGTCGTTGACATGATTAACTGTGCGACAGCGTAGCTATACAGTGCGCCCGAGCAATAAAGCATCTAACGTTTGTTCGATTATGTTTTTTTTCAATTCGGACTTTAAGGAATTACACAAGCTCAACAACGAATAAAGAGAAAGCAGTGTAACACAACACAACCTGCGCGCAAGATCAGGGGATAACCACAAATCGTATTGTAAGCATAACCCTAAGAAATATTTTATATTAATAAAAATCTTGAATTTTAATTTTTTATTTCTTTAATCATCGATCGGCGAAATTATGCTGTTTGAATCCTCTGTTGAAATTTCGTGGTATTATAGTGATGTGTAAATCGAAAATAGTTCAATTATCATCACCACACACGAGTTTAATTTTTAAAATTTATGTTTCTTAACATTTTGTACACATATTTTTTATGTTATGATAGCTTGTTGGTCTTTAAAATTTACCGCCTAATACGTGAATATAAATAAACAATGCTTGTTATCTACATTTAGGATACTCGTTTAGTGAATTTAAGTTATTCATTTTGATTGATATTTATAAAAGTACGAATACGCATCACTAAGCTGACTCACGGTTTATTTATCAAGTGTATGAGCTCGAAAGAGGGTAATCGAATTAAACGTGTCTCAATCAATTTAAAAATTCTTATAAATGATATAATATAATAATAATACAGTACAAAATTAGGCATTTAAAATTTTTTTTGTTGTTTTATTTTTTAATTACTTATACTTTTAATGTAAACTTCTATTTGGTAAAATATTGGATTCTTTCAGGCCTTTTGAATGGTAGAATATCAATGTAAATTATGTTTATAATGCTTAGCGATCGACTTTTACGTTGAGCACAAATTAGATGGAATGGATGAGAAAAGGGATAAGAAAATGATCAAAAAACTCGAAAATGGGACTTACCCCTTTAACTTTCTAGAAATAAAATTCCCAAATGTTTTGGGGATCGAGTTTTTACATCAAATTGAAAATATTTTGTTACGTATCTTAATTTATTAAAAACTAGCCACTCTTAATACTGAGTTTGTTTTTAAAAATAATAATGAATCGAAAAAAAAAATCAGAAAATGGAGAAATAATTGATATTTATAAATCTTTTTTAGTTTCGTTCTAAAAGAGTATGTATATTTTTCTTTCTTGCTCTTTGGCGGTGAAATCTTTTTACTTTTGACTTTCGGTCAAGAAAAGCCGATTCATTTACATTAAAAAAGAACCACGGGAGTTGAAAACTGTTCCCTGTTTGTTTCTAGAGCGTCGCTGGTTGTTAGGCATACATTTTGAACTTTTTTGAGCTTGGTACTTATAATTCAGCATTCTCAAAAACTTACTTCATTACATCGATGTTATGAGCGGTGTATCATCAGACCACCGGCTAAAAGGGCCGGCTACTCTGGCTTGAAAAATTTAATTATTTCCAAGTTTCTTTATTTTATTTTTGTTAATTTACAATAGTTCTTAGGGCCATGGTTATAATACGGTCTGTGGATATCCCCTGATCCTGCACGCAGGTTGTGGTGCTTACAGGGCGAGGCTTAGGTGTAGCGTACATGGATTTTTCTATTTTCTTTATTGAGTTTATGTAGAGAAAAATATGTGGAAAAAAAACTCTTAATTATACTCGGAGTATACAAACTGTTTCATATGGCATAGAACGGACTTTATGGTTGCGGTGTTCTTCACAAAGACTTATCATGCTTTTACGGATTCAACCGTGAGTGTGTTGTTTCTATTAAAAGAAATAGTTAGATAAGGATACTCGGTCTAATTTGTAATAATAATACGAATACTCCTTTTAAAATGTTTAAGCAGCATTAGATGAAAGAATATTATTTATTTAAAATAATATATAGTTGAAGGGGAGGTATCTGAGTTATGGTTGTATCAAATTTCCGTATTGTTCACACCTACCCTGACTGCTCTGGAGGTATTCGTTCTCCCACCACTTATCGGAAACTCGGTTCATGTGTCTCTACAGCGTAACAAAAGCTGGCTTTAAACGAGATCCATTGTTACCCGTCTAGAGCCTGGACGAGGCAAGATACATTATAGTGCAGGTTTGATGGCTCACTCAAAGTTGGAAATAAACAAAAATATAAATCTTGATAAAATATAAGGAACTGATATTAAATTAAACAGTATGATACAATTACCAATATGTTGTCGGTCTTCATTTATCTGTGTACATTCGTTTCTGGATTTTGAGTTTCTACTCCAATTAGGCATTTAAAAATGTAGCATGCGCTTTTGTAGAAATCAGGTAGTTACTTGACAACATCCGAGTATGCACAGAGAAGAATATAATCACTCGAGCGATGTTATTTTAAATTATGGATTTTGGGAATTTGGATAAGTAATGCTATTTGTTTCGAATGTAGATATAACATTTCGTATAAAACCACGGTGGCACTATGGGGCGTGACTAGAGCGTGCTTTCTATTCAACTATGAAATTGTGGTTTGTAAAATGCACTCACGTTTAAATTTAATCCTCTTTTAACAAAAACTTTAATTTAAAGGACACCAAACATTGTAATTTGAATATACTTTTCTTGAGCTTGTCGTAATTATACAACAATCCAATAACTCGAAAATAGTTTAGTTAAGTGATAGGACTTCAATATATATGCGATAACAATGTCAATAAGCGTACAAATCTGGTATTTTTTAAAATATTTTTCAAAAATAAAAATTTATGAGCTCGATGTGGTTCTAGTCGCCATCACCACACGCACCACCACCGTGCTCGCAAGTATTCGCTGCAGGAGGAGCCGCAGTGGAAGAGGGAGGGCAGGAGGGTGTCCGTGCAGCCGGAGGATGCCACGCTGGCTGAGGCTGACCTCGAGGACCTAGACAGTCATCGATCTGACGATCCTCGCGGTCTCAGGCGTCCCAAGATACAGAAGGTAACCTTAGATTTTAATTGAAGATAAATTGTAATAAGTACCCATTTACACTAACCACATACTTTAAAATTGAACATTTAATAATTCGTTGATATTTCACTGTTCGAAAATCTGAATAAATTATTATCTTATTTTATTTCAGAGCGCTGGCCAAGGGAGCTATGTTCATATTGGCCGAAAAAGAGGTAATGATAACCTCCAAGAAGTTCTATCATCTGGTGTGCTAAAAAAGATGTACGATCGTAGCCCTCACGCGGTAAGTAAGCACAGCTATACTCTTTTTATTCATTTATTATATGACCTTTTTACATGAGTTGTTAGGCTCATTTATATTCATTCAGCCAAACTTATTGCCTTTATTTAAAATTTAAACTAATATATAAATTTTATAATTGTGATTTCAGGTATTTGTACAGCTTGACGAATTGCTCGGTACTGGAGAGGATCGTGAGTGGAAAGAAACAGCTCGTTGGATCAAATATGAGGAAGACGTTGAAGAAGGCTCCGATCGTTGGGGTCGACCGCATGTCGCTTCTCTTTCTTTTCATTCCCTCTTGAACCTTAGGAGATGTCTGCAGAACGGTGTAGTGTTGTTGGACTTAGATGAGAAAGATCTCGCTGGTGTTGCTCATAGGTATTATTCAGTTTTTTACTACTATGAAAAATACTCTAAATTCCTTATTTATTTTCACATAAATATTCAAGTTAGTTAATAAATTTACAGTATAACTTACTCAATTACTCAGTTAAATTTAATGTTATGATTGCCATCAAACATTTGATTCTGTTTCTATTTATATGTGGCTGCTATAGATTAAAATAATAAAATAAACCCTGATAAGTTTTTAAAATTAAATTAGAAAAAATGCACACTTTTAGTAAATATATATTTTTTTCATTTCATATGTTAAAACATCCATCCTTTTCTACAGTTTACTTAATGTGATTTCAGAATCACTGAGCAAATGGTCATAGATGAGCTGATTACTGATGAAGACAAGCCTGTGGTGATGCGCTCGCTTCTAATGAGGCACAAGCATGTAAACGAGAGTGACAAAGGTTTCCGTTTCAGCATAAGGAAAGCTAGCTACGCAAGCTTACAGGTACTTTTTATTTTATTCAAACAATACATTCGTTAATAAACATTAATTTATTTTCAGATTTATTACATCTGTGATTTTTATGTCAAGTAGTTTTCTCCTAATTTATGTTCTGATATTCTATTTCACATCTTATATACATGTCTAGCATAATGAATATTCATAGTTATGGGATCTCACTGAAGAATCGGAAATTTGCAGATTATGATAAATAGAACCTTAGATATAACAATGATAAAATAATGTAAATTTATATACATGTAATATCCAGCATACAGAATTATTAGTACTGATTGGTCCCTTTAATTAATTGTTTCCTTGTAAATGTTTTCCCCGCAAGGCTCCTAACTCCCCTATCTGGCAACATTAATACTTTTTAAGTTAAATGTTCAATAAATTATGTTAAATAAATAGGAAGACTATTTCTGTAATAAATATCCATCCCAATAATAAACATTGTTGATAATGTTTTAATTTAAAGCTGGAATTTCTATTTGTGAGAGATTATATTAAATTTTAAACACTTTGCAAAACTAAAATGCAATTTTTAAAAACTTATTAAACCATTGCTTAGTTCTACAGATTTTTGCTAACTTTGAAGTATGAAATAGTTTTTGGCTTATGTATAAAATATTTCTTAAATAATCAGATGTAACTCATCTTTTTATTTGAATGGTGGCTTGAATTTTGAAGGATGTATTTGTATGGATTTTTTATATTAAAATATTAATCATTAAATTCATTTTCTTTTCTCTGATGTTCCGGTTTAATTTTTGGGCATGGAATGTACATTAAACAATAATTTAAGAATCCTGTAAGATTACCTAACGTAAGACCAATCCAATAATTAACTGTTACTGTCTATGCTCCCCCTAACTTCGAAGGACCCAGAGGTTGGTGTCTTTATTTAATCTGTCAATAGGTGCTCACGCATCTATAATCATTCATCCGTTCATCCTTTTGTAAAATTAATGCATGCTAAAAATCTATTACAAGATATGTATTAATTATAATTTATATATTTACGAATGTACAAAATCAATATTTAAATATTTAATTATACTTTAATCCATTTACAAATTTTGAAACATATATGAGTAGTAATTAAAATATAAGTAGATTGGCGATATTATTAAAGAGCTAAAGTAAAATGTTGTTAATATTTTAATTTGTCAAATGTAATTATCCTAATATTGATATTTATTCTTGTTTAAATGCTAGTTTACCTGTAACCAAATATTAACAGTGTGCATCTTTCATATTATTTGAAATATGGTAATCAAAGGTAAAGCGTATATATTGGAAGTACATATAATATTACATGTGATATGAAGACGCTGTGGGAAGAGCGAGCTGGGCTGCGACGCAGCACTTTGGCTGGGCCACCTGCTAGGTGCTCCGTGTGTTCACCAAGCCTGTCTAGCCCACCTCCACCAATGCTCATCAAGCCTTGCCGACGACACAGCGCCAACGTTATTGTAACTTGAGTCTTCCGTTGTTATTTGCCTGAATTGCTGTGCATTTTAATCTTTTTTTATTAAGTTTTGTTCAATGCCCAGTTTACAATTGAAACAAGTTGAAATCATTTGTACTTAGCAAAAAAAATAACGAAACCAACTTGTTACAAATGTAAATTTTTGTTAGCCTTAATACAGCTTTTCCCTGCTCATTTGTACAGAAATTTTTAACTTTTATGATTTGCATCAGATAATTTTTTTTTTCAACTTTTAGGTACTGATAACAAATCATAAAATATTTCCCAAATGTAAATAACCTTTAGAAATCCTGCATATAGAGCTTAGTGTTTTTGTTTAAGTTTTTTGATTTTAATTTTTACTTATTGTAAGCAAATATTGTTTATCAGGTGTGCTGATTTTGATGCATCTACTTTGAGTATTTGTGACTTTTCATTTTAATTATTTATTTAAATAGGAATTTAAAACACAAAACAGTTGTTTTTTCAGGGAACTGAATTGGCGATGATCATACTATTATTTCAGGAGCCTTTTATATTTTCTCAGATACACTTTCCAATGCTTTGCGGAGAAAAAATAAATTTAAATAATGATTTGCATTTTACTATATATTTAATAGACTTTTCTTCTGATTTCAAGCTTTTTATGCATGATATGTTAAATCATTTTGTTCAAGACATATATTACTTGAAATTAATATTTATTTCAAGCTTTGTTCACTTGAACTTTATATTAGGTCTTCATCAAATTGAATCATAATTATATGATAGTATTATACTAAAAATGAAGTAGAACACATTTTATAAACATCCCATTTTTATTGCTTTGATATTTAGTATTTATGTAAGTATTATTGCATAGATAATATTCTATTGTGATTTGCTTCTAAGAATAAAAATTAACTGTTTATAGATATAATTTCATACAAAGAAAATGGATATGTCCAGATATTTATTAAATATCTTAATAATAATTTTTTTAAACACTGAATTTTTAATGCAACTTTTATTACTATATAGAATTTATCAGATGGAGACAAAGTGAAGGCAAAAATGGTCCAATTGGACACCTCCCATGAAGAAGGAACACCCTCTCTAAATTCAGATACATATAAAATAGATATG
This sequence comes from Atopsyche davidsoni, assembly GCA_022113835.1. Classification (NCBI taxonomy): domain Eukaryota; kingdom Metazoa; phylum Arthropoda; class Insecta; order Trichoptera; family Hydrobiosidae; genus Atopsyche; species Atopsyche davidsoni. The sequence goes on along the minus strand of JAILWY010000019.1, from coordinate 887,623 downwards.
AAAGAAGAAACATATGTGTCTACTTCTCAGGAAGACTTAAAAAAAGCTAATAATGAGAGTATTTTACGAAGAATACCTGAGGGTGCTGAAGCAACTACTGTCCTTGTGGGTGCAGTTGGATATTTAAGTCAACCAACAATAGCCTTTGTCCGCTTAGCACAAGGAGTTATGATGCCAACTATTACTGAAGTTACTATACCAGTAAGGTTTATGTTTGTTTTGCTCGGTCCAAGTGATGCAGATCTTGATTATCATGAAGTGGGAAGATCAATCTCTACCCTCATGTCTAACAGCTCATTCCATCAAATAGCATATAAAGCCGATGGAAGAAAGGACCTCTTGTCTGCTATAAATGAGTTTTTGGATGATTCAATTGTTCTACCACCAGGAAACTGGGAAAGTCAAGCTCTTCTTCCATTTGAAGAATTGAAAGCAAAATCTCATATGATTATGAAAAGGAAGCGCGATGCTATATTAAAGAATCAGCGAATGTCTATTGATGTTGGGTTAATAAAAGCTGAAGAGCTAAAAAGTTCACTTTTGAAAACTGACATGGATGGTGAACCCTATATTCCACCTATAGATCCTCTAAAACGAACGCGGAGACCTTTTGGAGGTGAGTTAGACATTAAATTTGTTTTGAATTAACTTGAAAGTTATTTTATTATTTATTCATTTAGAATAAGACAAAAGAACAATAACATCAACATTCACAAGACATAGGCTACAACACAGTAGTTGAGCAGACAGACTAAGAGTTCTTAAATACCTTTTTATTCCCATATTTTATTTTGCCATTCAAAAGTATAGACTATAATTTAATGTATTTCTTTGTTACAGGTCTTATTAATGATATAAAAAGGAGATATCCTTTTTATTTGTCAGACTTCATTGATGGCCTAAATGGCCAATGCTTTGCTGCGGCAATATTCATGTATTTTGCAGCTCTTTCTTCTGCAATCACTTTTGGAGGGTTAATTGGCGATAAGACAGGGAATTTGATGGGCATCTCAGAGACCCTATTGTCAACTGCCTTGGCTGGAATAGCTTTCGCATTAATCTCTGGACAACCAATGATGGTAGTAGGAACTACCGGACCTCTTTTATTATTTGACGAAAGCCTTTTCAATTTTTGTATTAGCTTAAACATAAATTTTCTTACTTTGAGAGCATTTCTTGGATTTTGGCTTGCTGTAATAGGCTTACTTGTCGCCTTTGTTGAAGGGAGTGTGCTTGTCAAACAATTTACAAGGTAAATCTGAGTTAATTATTTTAAAACCTTTTTACTTCTTATAGCAAAATCTAAAAAATTAAAACTATAAAAATGTTGTTATAGGTTTACTGAAGATATCTTCTCATCATTAATTTCTTTAATTTTTATTATGGAAGCTGTAATGAAACTCATATCTGTTTTCTCTCTACATCCTCTACTACCTTCATATTGCGGAGGTGCAATTGCTGCTTTAACAGCAGGGTTTTTACCAGACTCCACAACAACATTGTTCACGTCTTCAATGAACAATAGTATTGATGAGTTAATGGTTATGGATGACCCAAATATAGAAAATACATCCAGCATAGCAAATATCTCCGACAGTGAACCAGCCAATATGATGGAATCATTTGAAAACTTTTCCGAAATGGATAGTCGGCCTAATACAGCTCTATTTTGTACCTTACTAACCCTGGGTACATTTATGATTGCATACTTTTTACGTATATTTCGAAACAGCAAATTTTTGGGAAGAAGTGTGAGTTTGAATACAATTTATCTTTTTAAATACATTTAAGAAAACTCTAAAAACATTAAGCACTGAATTAAAAAATTTATGATTACAGATGCGTCGTGCATTGGGTGATTTTGGAGTTCCAATTGCCATTATTATTATGGTGGCCATAAATTATTTTACACCTCAAGTTTATACCGAGAAACTGAGTGTTCCGGAAGGCTTGACACCAAGTGACCCTACATTACGAGGCTGGTTTATTTCATTGAGTGGATCTGAAGACAACCCTTTCCCTCTTTGGGCAATGTTTGCTGCCGCTCTCCCTGCTCTCATGATCTACATCATTATCTTCATGGAAACTCACATTGCGGAGTAAGACTTCTATTATTTTGAACAAGTAAAATGTACTCAATCTCTTTCACTTCATTGATATCAATGTGGATTTTAGATTTGTGAAAATACCTATATCATAAATACAGTTTGCTTAATCCAGTTACATAAAAACATGAATTGGCACAAAAATCAATAAAATTCAACATTTTTATTATTGTTGAATTATCCAGCTATCCATTTTTTTGCTATATTCAAATAATTGCTATACCTTTAGTATCAATGATTGCAGGCGAATTTCATTCACATGTTATTAGACTCGATTTAAAATTATTTTGAAAAAATTTCAAATACTTTTTGAATATCAATAATATCACCTATTTCATAGAAAATTTAAATTTCTTAAAATATTGAGAAATCATTCAACTCAACACAAAATAAAAATATAAATCTGTGATCTCTGCGCGTTTAGACAGATCAAAACTCATGATTTTTTGTTGTTACACACTTCAATTAATACAGCTCAGTGACGTCAGCAGTTGTAGTTGAATATGGATTGTATTTAGAGCTAAAACCAACTTTATAGTTCTCCCTCCAGAAAACTGAGTCTATAGTAAGTACTACATTAAATGATAGACAAGGATAGTAAGTACTCTATTTTACCAATAAATTGATGTCGCTGTATTAAATTGTGGCACTTTATAGCGGAATATTACAATACATACATTGATTTTCTTATGTTGCTAATTTATTCAAAAGCCTTGCGGTATATTTTGTATAATTCCCAGCAGAATATATTTTTATGTGTTAATTTGAATTTTTCTCTTGCTATTTTGCGCGGTAACTAATTGCTTTAGTAAGTAACGTTTTAATTCTTTTTTCTTTTAATCAACAGGTTGATTGTAGACAAGCCAGAACGAAATCTCAAAAAGGGGTCTGGGTTCCATATGGATATTGTTATAATTTGCATACTGAACGGATTTTGTGGATTGATAGGAGCTCCTTGGGTATGCGTTGCAACAGTGCGTTCTGTTTCTCATGTATCTGCACTGACTGTTATGTCTCGAACTCATGCTCCTGGTGACAAACCTTATATAACTGAAGTTAAAGGTATAAACTACAAATATTTAACTTAATTATATGTATCTTTATATCATTGCAAAACATGAATGAAAATAATTTTTGCAGAGCAACGACTAAGTGCACTCATTGTGTCCATTTTGGTGGGGGTATCAGTAACAATGGCCTCTCTCTTAAGTTTGGTACCTCTTTCCGTTCTCTTTGGAATATTCTTATATATGGGAATAGCTTCTATGAATGGTATACAATTATTTGAAAGAGTTATACTGTTTCTGATGCCAGTAAAACATCATCCGTCAGTACCATATGTGAATAGGGTAAGATATTTTAAAGTTAATCTTATAATGTAAAAATAAACGCTTGTGATGGATGCAATTGTACTTTTATATCTTTGGATAGAACTAGATGCATAATATTAAACTTATATAAGTGCATCTTGAAAGACAAAGTAAATATGTAATGTTTTCATTACCTGAGTATATTACAAATTGAAATGGTCTAACGCAAGGTTTACATATATTTAAAAGATATTATTTATGTGAAGATCTAAAAACACATATTTATTAATTTTTAGGTCCCTACATGGAAGATGCACATGTACACACTCATACAAGTTGGATGCCTTACGCTCTTATGGGTTGTAAAATCTACACGAGCATCTCTTGCTTTTCCATTTTTACTTATCATGATGGTTCCTCTTCGATCCCAACTCAGACATTTCTTTACACCTATGGAACTACGTGCTGTAAGATTTTCATTATTCACATATTCTTGATAAAATACTTCAAAAGAAAACACAATTTATAAAAAAGTAAGTACTCACTATGTGACAATTATTTCATTTTTAGTTGGATGGGAAACAACCCGATTTAGACACTGATGATGAACCAGATTTCTATGAAGAAGCAACTATTCCTGGATAAAGTAACATGTGAGAGGATTGTAATATTATTATGTATTTTTTTATTATGCTTGTTTTAATCTAATATTTTAAATTATAAGTCAATTGTTATTTTTAATCATTTGCTTTAATACTCAATTGTTTGATGATTTTATGAATTACATTAAATGCAGTGAAAATGTATTTATTTTATAACATCCATTTAAAGTTAACAACTTACCCTTGATCAACTTCACTATCTTATGAATGATCAATAACAAGACTAGTATGATGATACATTTAATGGCAAACTCCCAATGTTGGAAGTACAAAAGATGTTCAAACATTTTTGCATATTATTGAATTATTTTGTTAATTATTGAAAACACATGTTTTATTGACATTCATCAAGTAAATGTATGTAAGTACCTTTTAAGGAAAAAAATTACAATTAAACTAGAATTCATAATTCATCTTGTGCCAAATTTTTAGTCATAGATTGTTTCAGGCACTTTCTGAGAATTCAAACTGTAGCCATATACACCTTGATTGTTGTAACATAATATTATTTACTCAGTCTACTCTTTTTGATTAACTATTGAACTCTACATAGAAACATAGACCTCTATTCAATTATAGTACTTTGGATGATTGCAAATAATTATGTATTACTATATTATAATAACATAAAATATACGAAAATCCAATATTTATTTGAAATGTTAGATTTTAAAATACACAATTGAGACATTGTAACTGGAAAAGGACTAGTAGAAATATAATTTATTTTATCTGGTTTTTATAAGCTAACTTTTTAGTTGTGTGTACTATGATAGCAAAACCTTATTTTTAACAGAAGTAAAATGTGTGATAAACAATATGGAGGGCTATTTGATAGCATTGAGTGCCTGAAGAAAAGTAGACGTTTTAATAAAATTATAAGAGACAGGCTCTGAATAATACTAAAGTTATAGATGTAACTTTTCATTTATAATTATTTAGTAAAATTTTACAGGTAACTTTCAAAAATACACAGTTAATAATTTTAAGATATTAAGATCCAACCAAAAATACTTGTGAACACTTTCAAAGTATTACTTAAAAAAATAGCCTTTTCAATAATGGGCAGTAAATTGATGTCTTTTACATAGTTAATATATCACTGCACAATTTCCAATACTTGGCTCAAATTTTAGTGAATTTCAATTAAAAAAAATTACTGGAACTATATAACACCTTAGGAAATCATACAGTATACAACTATATAATTTGTGTGTAGGGGTGTTTAAGAAAGAATGGTGCTTATGAATGCGGAGTGCATACAGGTCTTATATATTTATATACTGGACTCTGATTGTCTCATCTAAAAGACATGTTGATAAATGACTTATTTTAATCTATAGAAAACATAATAGGTATTAAAAATTGTGTCAAGATATAAAACATGTCTTTCTTTCCAAATTATTACCCTAGAATAAACTGTCTAGTTTTCGTATAGTGAAACAAACAATTATCTCCTTAAATATTATGTGTTAGTGGTAACTGATAATAAATTTAAACAAGAACAGCTGACATTCATATCCACTTCATTAGAGTTTCTGCATATACAATTGATTTGTAATGTTCATTCACTTCACTGAAATATCTTATCTAGAAAAATATTCTTAGAAATATTAATCTAACCATTAGATCTTATGTAATAACAATTATTATATAATAATATAGAAAAGTATATTATTTTCAGATGATTACATAAACTTTTACCCTTAGCTCTAAGAAAAGACTTTGTTTGTATATAAAAAGAAAGAAAATATTTAAAAAGCTTTCGATTCTGTCCTAAAATTGTGATGATATTGATACTTATAAATTCACAATTTTTGTTTTTTCGGTTTTAATTATAAACATGATTTTGTAATGTTTTTATGGATGATAAGGGTTACATAACTTTGAAACCTATTAATTTTGAAAAATAATGTACTGTTATAAATTCTTTAATTTTATCATATATTTCAAATTATTGTGAAAGTATGTAAACCATTATGAAATAAATATATTAAAAGCATTCCACAATAATATTAAATCTAATCAAATCCATTGGGAAAATAGATACACGCAGTAGCAACCACAGTTTTTGATTTAATACATATATTCCAAGTTTAATAGATACTATTTTATTATGAACAGTAAATAGATGATGATAATAAAAAACCTCTTTGAATTTTGCAGCAATTTGATATTCATCCAAAATCATCATTCTAATAATTATTGCAAGGCCTATCTATTATCATAAATGTGTTCTAACTTTTTAGAGGTTTTCTGTGGGTAGATGAACTATGTTTACAAAGACCTTTATGTAAAGCTATTGTTTAAATAAGTACGTGTATTGTATTACTATCTTGTATGTATTAAGATATTTCATGTCAATTTAATGAGTAGATAATTTACAAGAAATACACATCAATTTTATTGATTCAAAGATTAGACAGAGTTCAGTTAAAATACACTTTAACAATAAAGTAGAAACTAAAATATATGTGATTAGGTACTATCTACTTACGCAAACTAATAGATTAGGGATCAATGTTTTCTCTTTCAATAATATAACAATTGAACAGAAAAAAAAATTATCTTTAACTAATTAATGTAATACTGTCTATTTTCTTCAAAATTTAACCGAGTGAGGTGCATACTATATCTAAATATATTTTTATTAAAAATAATTTTATTTTAAAGAAGATCAAAGTTACAATCACCCTATAATGTTATTTTTAACTTGTTGATAACTACTTTTATATACATCATTTGGTTTTAATATTTGTAATTGTTTTAATTTTAGTAAAACATTCGATTTATCAACAAAAAAAAAGTGGGATACTCAGAACAAATAGGAATAAGCACTGTTTGTCGTACAGTAAAATTCACTAACTACTTAAATAAACATCGGATCCTTGAATTTGTTATAATTACAACATGAATTTATACATTTAAATATGTTGGTAATTCAACCAACACAATATGAGTAATTTTGAAATTCTACTGTGTACCTTATTGTTTGAAATACAAATTATTATTTTTTTTCAAATTTTATGAAAAAAGGTGTTAATATATTGCATAGGTTTATGATTCAAATTACATATTCAAAAGTGAAAACTTTATTAATGTTTAAGAAATCAAATTATTTTTATCGGATTGTGTTTCAGTTATTTTTGATTAAAATTTTAAATAGAACACAATTAACTTTATATCTTTCAAATTATATTCTTTGTAATTTCTACAAAATGAAAATTATGTTTCACTATTTAAAGTCTTTCGCTAACTTCAAATAAGTGAAAATATTTACAATCCAAAAGTAATAAAGCCAGCGATTAAATGGGTATTGTAAAAACTTCAATTTGACGTGGGGTTTTCTCTTATATGTGTTAATAAATAATAATTTTATATTGGCCTGTAAAACATTTTTTTAGACTGGTATTACAATAAAATAAGAAATATTTTCTCTTTAAATATATTTGTTTTTATATTTCCTTTCCTAAATATTTGATGTTATGTTATATAAGAACGTGGATAAATCCGGATTTGGCCAAAGTAATAAAAACTTCTTATGTCTGTTCACAACCATGTTTCTAACAAAAATAGCAATCTACATATTAAAAAAAAGATTATTTGACAAAGTATGGAAATATAAACCAGAAGGAATAAGAAAACATGAAATGTATAAAATCTTAAATATTTTACGATGACTAAAAACTTCAAAGATGAAAGTACAAATATTTAAACTTTAGATAGAAAATAACTTTGTTTGCAAGTGTTTTGTAAGATAAGCAAACATTTTCATTAAATGTAACTTCATATATGACGATTTGTTTGTCCTGTGTCACACAATTGCCACTGCGCTGATAATTTTTATAAAACGTGTTCGGTCCCAGTTAGCTAGCCTCACTGCATAGTTATATCATCCTTATGACCGACATTCTTATGGATCTGCAACACAAGCAACCACAAATGGTTACGAAAGAGGAGACTGAAAAAATGGAGAAAAACACAGCTCTTTTAAATATTTCACATCAAATGATATAAATGAGATGTGTAAATCTAAAAAGCACTATCCATGTGATGCTGTAGCAGTGCCAGAACTATTTTTTAAACAACAGCTTGTTAATTACGGCTTAATTTTAAAGTTTTTGCATAAGAATTTTATAAAAATTAATATATAATAAAAGTAATTAATATTTAATAAAACTTTGTAAAATAAATGTCTTATTTTTTGTTTCACAAAAAATACTTTTTATTAATATAAATAATTTTCATTTTCAAATTGGTTTCATTATAACATAAAAGTGTAGACTAAAATCTCAAAATAATATTATCGCTTTGAAATTATTAAATCTAATATTTATTTTTTATTTAGTCTTATGGCAGCACTGCTTAGCAACTTTGAGTGTTGTGTGTGTTGGTGTACTGGCAACACTCAGTACCCAACGCCATCATGGCTTCGTAGGGTTGTTATTTGATGTCGTTTCTGTAATTTAACTCGCGTATAGTTTTCAGTTAAATTGTATAGCGTTTATAATATGATAAACTGTGTTGTTGATGTGTGCAAGACCTTATTTATTGGATTATTATACATTTTCAAGTCATAAGGTAAGTTTACAGTGAGACTGCTTTGTAAGGTTATTATTTTGACGTGAGTACCTATCCTCGCTAAGGGTACCTACTGATGAGGCAAGGCAAATTTAAGACCCATCTTCCTTTGTGCACGTTAACTAACAAAAGGCAATTTGTATCATTCAATTAGTGGAAAAAATTAAATCCACAATCCGTAATTTGGAAACTTTACTGAAGTTTATTATTGATATTTCTCAAACTTTTAAAGTAATAAAAGTAACTATCTTTTTATGCATCATTACGGTCTTAAGTTTTCTTTTGTTGTGGTGTTTTAGATATGTTTATGAATTAAGCTCGGGTGCTGTAATGCCAATGTGTATACGTCGTTAGTGTAATTTTTAATTTTTTACTTATTGTTTTTTTTTTTTTTTATATTTACATTCGTATTTTTTGTTTTATTTACTGAAATGTAGTTTCAGTGTCAACTATTTCAAATTAAAAATATATTTTCATAATTTGTAGTGATCAGTAGATGTTATGCGTGGGAGTAAATTATCTTGCCATGGTAGAGTACAGTGGAGTGGTGTACGAATATTTTTGATTTTACGAGATAAATTTGTCGTAGTAAAAAAAGTTATTCAATAGTAGGATACTTTAATTACTATAATAAGTAAATACAAGTTGACTCAATATGTAAAATACAACTATTTTACCCATTAATACTAAACCTACCGGAGTGATCATTTTGACTCCTTTTCAAACATTAATACAACTTTTACACATTTACACGTTATCACATTGCTATTAAATTTTACGATTTTTCTTAAAATATGCTTACACCGTATTTTTCAATATGTACATCTCGTTTTATTATTTATTTCCTTACCTAAATGAACACAAGAATGTCAGTGTCATACGTGTGATGTCTGTATGTTTAGTGATATGTACCACGATAGAAAAAAATAATACGAATGACTAATCTGTATACACGATAGTTTATTTATTTGAAAAATTTGAAGTAGGGTCCTTACTATTCGGTGAATACTTTCCTACAGAATTTCCCGATTCATAACACATATAATATGATATTTGTATGTGATAATATCAACGCCTACCTAATCACCTACTTTCATATATGAACATTATATTACCTGAACTAGATCACACATTGTAAATCGTGTCAGGTGTGTGTATGTTAATACAGACTTTAAATTTGTTTGCATTTTATTTCGAAGTATTTTCTATAAGAAAATACCACTTTTTCATATTTTTTAGGTCTCGTTTTTATAACTATATTTTTGGTGTGCAGTTGAGAGCATGTACTAACTGTTTACAAAACAATGTTTTAGTATCATTTTTCATTCACATGAAATGCACGTTTAGGATACAAGACAGGCTGGGTCTATTTTAGGAACTTATAATAAATTAACTTAAGAATTAGCTGTCCCCTACTTGAAAACCGAGTTCCCTACTAGTGAATTCATAACTGGACTCGAAGCTTATTTACGAAGGTTATGTTCTTGTTCTTAATTTTTTTTAATGAATATTGGTCGAATATTTTACAGTTTCTGAAGAAAACTAAATATATGTTTCTCCTATTAATCCGGTCCACGAATGCCTCCATTTGTTTCGGTTAATATTAACAATGTCAATGAAAATTATTTTAAAACTACAATACTAAAATTATTGTATTTGTTTTTTTTTATTTACACACAAAGCATATAATATCTTTTTTTAATATGTATTAAACTTCTCTATCACTTTATATTTATTAATTTGACAATGATATGAACCTTGCTGTACCTAGATTGTTATTTATTCTGTCTGGAAACTTTGTTGTCTAAAATAAAATTGCTGAGAGTTTTATATTTTTTCAAGTGTTTTTTATATAACAAAATAATAAAGTTTTTAAAATGGTATTGTTTTATATTTTAAAATACAATTAAAATCTTTCCTGGAACCCATGCGTAATTTTAATGATGCCGACATCTCGGTCAATAAAATGGACTTAAGTATTAGCACAGCGTTTCTCTTCACGATTTTCAATTCACACGAGAATATTGAATAGACTTGCGACAATGAATGCTTTTCAACGGGAACGCAGTTTGATTACATGCATCTTGCACGAATCTTATATGCAGATATGGGGAATTCAATAAACCCGTCGTTCACGTCGAGAGCTCTGTACGAATGTTGTTAACACTCACTCGGCGTTCAGCACAATCTCCACGGACTTGGATACAATAGCGCCGCTCACTACGAGCTCTTCTTGGAAACAAGGGCTTCGTCATTTGAAAGCCCAAGAAACCACGTGGATATTTGATTATGTGGACGTAGTTTCTGCTGCGCAAGAATGTGTACTCGTATAATTTTGCCGAAGTGAAAAAGAAACATAAACCTTTGATTATTTCACAATTTTATTCAATTTAAGTATTTATACATAAAAGCTTTGTATTATTGGCGCGCAGGCATTTTAAACGTCAGCAAGTAAATATTTCCCCATCGAGCCATCCAACTGATGTATGCACGTTCGTGATCAGTTAAATACGTGCGGAATACTTGTGTTCTGCGGCAGGTCAGCTGCGGTGTGACCAGTTCGGGGGCGCCTAGTGCTGCGCCTTGGCTGCAGGTGCGTCAGGGTAAGGGTGTCCTCATCGTGCGCCCCAGCTGTTGAAGGTGCGCGCCCCAATCGATGCGAGGGTGGGGGTGCCGCCTAATCCATATTCGGCGGCGGCCTTGGGTGGGAGGGCGCCTGCACCCAACCGAGATCTTCCAAATTCGCCGGGTTACTGAACTTCTTTATCATGTATCGTTTGTGACCCGGCGTATCCGCTTCGCGTTGCCTGCAATTCGCTTGAATATCCTTAGGATGAATGAATTATAATTTACTGTATGTGTCTACTGTGGTCCTATAAAATTCTCGCCTGAAATCATCGTTGCGCTTGGCGAGCTTGAACTAGATAACTGTTTTGCAAACCCGAAGCGATATTTTGCCGTTCTATTGTTATAATAGTCATTTGTTTAAATCTCATTATGCTTTCCTAAAGTTAAGTTAGTTACTTTAACAGTTTAAAATCATTATTTGTTTCATATTTATATTGGTATGATTATCTCTTATTACAGTTAGTATTTCAAGATCTGCCATCACAAATCATATCATAAACGCTATTACAATGATGTACTTACCATTGTTCAGCTATGTACATCATTAACAAAATAACACAATGCCGTCATAATCACCAGCAGGTTCTTATAAATCCATGATAATGTAGATTTTGAGTGCTGAGTCTGTGCATGATAAGATCTTCTGAAAATATTTTTTACTTCAAGTATTATGTATGATTAATAATATTAATATATAATCATTACATACTTAATTCTTAGGATTTATGAAAGTAATTTATTCACTATAACTATAGGGTCTTGGGTCATCTTCATTATCCAGGATTAAAATAGCAAATAAATAATTGATGATTTATCTCTAATTTTATTGACTTCATGATCAATGCCACTAGTAGGAAAAAAAATTCTCAATTAAAATTATAAAATAATGCTTCATAAAAATCATTTAGTTTTGTTTACAATTCATATATCGGAGTTTAATAAAATAAATTTTTACAATTAATTATCGATCTACGACAAAGTTGGGCTAAAATATCAATATATTTTCAAAAACTAGATCATGCCTTCATTTGATTTCACTACAATGGTGCATTGTGACGTTTTAATTTTTTTTAATTTCACTGTTGTATAATTTTAAGTTGAATCGTGTGCGTGATGTAAAAACTTGGTTGGTATGTTGTGATGTAACGGTCTCTTTAGAGATATGACTGTTTTTAAAATTTATTATACGGAATTTTATGTTGCGGGAATTCGAAATAATATAAATGTTTGATAACTATTTGGTGTAAGTTTAGCAAAGGAAAATGGTTTCGCCTTACATTCTTAAAAAAATATATGAAGTTTTATTTAACCATATATTTAATAATAACGGTTGGATTAGAATCATTACATTTGCTTGTATGAACAATTTTAAGTTGAAAGATATTTTTTTACAATTATAATTCAACTCATTTATAGCTTTTGAGCTTGCCTTACAGACTGTTCATACATATACTTATATTTAACAAAATCAGGAAAACTCTAGTCACTAGACTGAACCATTGTAATTCGAGAAGTTAATTAATATAGATTTATGTAAAGTGACCACGCGGGTTTGTATTTTATATTCTAGAATCCTCTCCAGAATAATAAGTTACCATTTTTAATACAAAAAGGAGGGTGCTACGTCAGTCAGCCGTACTTGGTTTATACTTGCTTCAGTGTGCTACTCTGAAAACCACTTAAATGTTTGCAATTCGTGGTATAATTGTTAGGTTTTTACCTGCAGTTTTTACATAACGCTATGTCGCCACTTGCTACCTGGACACAGTTCTTTTCCCCTTTGATGTCGCGGAGTCCCCCGCCTGCCCCGTGCTAGGGTGCAGGGCCCGGCAGAGCGTGGAAGTCCCGAGCGCTTTCCGGCGGCGGAGACACGCCACGGCCGGTGACTCATCGTCTCCACCGCTTCGATATATTCAACCCCCTCTAACTGATTTATGAATTCCTGATTTATTTGCCTGAATCTGGACATATTGCAATCCATATGTATTGTATTTTTTTTTACAATTCCATTATTAAGTTGCAAATTAGATAGCAGCTTGGGATCGATTCTGCTACTTTTCTTCTTATTAATATTACTATTTTGTCAGTGTTTTTGCGAGATCTCTTGTCTATTTAAAAACTGAATACAGATAAATCATTGTTCTTCTATTTCAAATTTGCACTTTGATAATAACCTGTACATGCACAATCCCTGCAATCCGCTTTTGAAAAAGTTTGCAAGTGTGTATTAATTAAATTATATGATGGCGGTCGAACCTCGAATCTTGGGTTAATAATTGTTGGACTTAACCACTAAAGCTATCAACCCAATTTTAACCTTAAAAGGTGTTGTTCGTCTTACATATTGAAGACGCACGTGATTACCGAAACTATGTTGATGTAAGGAGTAGAAAGTACTTTTACGGTTATTTTCGATAGTGTTATCTGGTTCTTGGTTGTCCGCATCCTATTGTGTCACTTCCTGAAGATGGTTCGGAGTTTGGAATTTTAACGTCAACCGATTTGTTTGTTGTTGATGATTTATGAAATAAGAAATTAGATAAAGTATTAAGCGTTTTATATATTTAAATTAACTAAAAAATTACGACGTAACTTTCGATTTCTCTTATTTTTCCTTACTGAGTTGAGCAAGCCAATATATCATTGAATAACGATTTAGGGTCTCGGCTAGTCACGAGATAGTGAATTAAAAGTATTATTGTTTTGAAAATGTTTTTCATAACTACAGAGCTTAGAATATGTTCTTTTTACGCTGATTATATAAGGTTCTTAAGTTTTGTACAATTTTTTTTATGAATCTCGCTTGATATAATATGATTTGATACATATGCGATACATGCTATATTTATCGCATGTGTATTTGTATCATGGTGTCTTTATCATTTACTTTTGGTATTCAATAAAGTTTGCAATCATTTTTACTTAGTTTTTAATGTTGTCTGTTTTTCTTTGCTCGTTTTTATTTAGTGTGTGACGGCGTCATAACATTTAAGGAATTTAAAAACCAAACTGGTCATGATTTTCAAACTGTCCAAATGATTGGAAAATAAACACGTTCACTCTCGAATACCACAGCCTCGCCGGCTCTTTGGTTGACATAAAAAGTTACACATTTCGTAATCCACGGGATCAGCCGGGTGTTTGCATTACTTTCGGACTCTGTGGGAAAGCTCCCGCTCGGTAACTGCCGCCGCGAACACCCCCGCACCCAAACGGTTCGATATCGAACCGCGAGGGAGGAAGCTCGGTTCTGCGGGAGGGTTCTTCGGGCGCCATATTAATGGGGCCCATAAAACAATGCTCCCGCCGGTCCTGCTTCATCCCCCGGCAGAGCCGCTCCGAACCGGAATGCCCGTTTGCGGATAATCTTCGCGGCGTCTCCTCTCGGCTCCGAACGAGTACCTCGCTCCACCGCCGCGAAATCTGACCAGAATAAACAAACAATCGTTCTGTTTTTCTTTTTAAGTATGTTTAGAAATATCTCGTCTACCCGGACATTATTTTAAACAACTATTAATTTCCTAGAATGAATTGAATTGAAATACCTTTTGAAATCGTTTTACACCTTTGATATATTATTACTAATCTTATTTGAATGAATCAATTGGTTTCCGGCATAGTTACGTTAATGCATATTAGACGAAGCGCAAGTATGAGCTGGAAATGTTGATAATTTGTATTCTCTGGTGGAGTCCACGTGGCAGCGCTGAGCGCGTGGGCGGAGTAGACGGGCCCTGGGGAAACAGCTAAAGAATTAACGGAATCAGCTGATTGTTACTATACAATCTGATACGATTGCCTTGAGTAATCCTTACAGTAATCGTTAAACTGTTTTGTCAAGTTTAAATATTCATTATATATTTTTTCCATACTGTATTACTAAGTTCATCAAATAAAATATATATAATAATAATATCACAATTTAGAAAAAAACCACCTATATAGTCATACTATATTTTAAATGCTGTATAAAATATGTATTGATATCCCGTATATTTGTTCCGTGAAGCTCATATAACAACTAATTTCCAGAAGTTCGGAAAGGTTTGCAATTCAATTTATAAACCATATTTTTGAATCTCACTTAAATTGTTATCTTATTCAGTTTGAGTTGTTATAATTTTAAAAATTATTTTACCTTAAATGTTTATTATAAATATTTTCAAAAAGATTGGAAAGAAATACTAAATAATTATTTTTAAGGGACCGAAATTAATAGTATTCGTATTCAGCTTATTAGTTTGGCAGATTATACAATAGTAAATGATAAGAAATGCCAGCTTAAGACTAGAAATTCCGCCCATTCTCCATTTAATTTCTAGTAACGATTCTCCCGGTTCTGATATGTCGAGACGTAGTTTTTAAAATTATTATTATTAGTATATCTTTCACCGTTAATTATTTCATTCATTTTAATCGAGTTTCCAAACAACGCTTTCTTCAAATAATAAAAATCCACGCTGCTTTTAGAAACTGTGGTAGTTTGTCGGCTGCTTGATTGGCCATCTAAAATAAATTGAAAGTTTGTTGGAGATTAATTGAGGCCTACCTGCTGCTAAAATTAGCTGGCTCTATTTTTTCATTTGATATCAGTACTTTCCGTAATTTATAAATATACGCTAGGAAATAGGCGATTTCAGATACCGTTATGATTTAATTTTGCTTAGTAGAGTTTTGTTTCGGCCCGGGTGTTTCCATATTCTTTGTGTATTATAGTAATACACGTATTGAAAATAATTAAGAAATCTTATTTGAATTATTTTTTTGGGTGAGCATACAATACGATATATTGAAAAAAAAATCTGTTACTATACAGAGCTCAATTAAAAGTATGCTCTTGTCTAAAAGATATAATAATTTACTACTATGTTTATAAAATAATAATATTTACACTTGTGGTAGCGGCATAGTATCCTTTAAATCAGTCATTGTCATCCCGCTACTGGATGTACATTCGCCGCTGTGAAACTTTGGTTTTCTCTGTAGTTGTAACTGTCGATAGTCAGATACATACCCAGTTTAGGATCCTGATATTCAAAATAAAATCTTTCAGTAACAATAACTTTTAATTGGCATTTCTGTACTGTTTATTTAGATTGTATTAAATTAAATTTATAATAACATGTTATTTCTTCAGAACAACAAATAAGCATGTTTTGTTATTACATTACATTGTATCACACCGTGAATCGGCGTTTCCCACCTAAGTCACCTGCCCTCAGTTTCGGAGGCCTACTGGGGCGTTATGCCTTGCTTTCGTATGGCGCTATTGATTTGTATGTTGGTTTGTTTGCTTCCTGCTGTTTTATATTTAGGCCCGTCTGGACTCATTCGTTACTGCCAAATCTCTCTGACAGTTAACATTGAAAGCTCTTTGTCCCGTCATATTTATTACTCGGATAAGAGATGATTCAAGTCCCTATGCTCGATACGATAATCCAGTATTCACCCTGACCTACTTAAGAATCAACCGTAGATGACTAACTTGTAATGAATGAATTAACAGAGATAAATGTGTCATTATTTATCATTAGCTTTTTAGTCATCGAACATATAAAAAAATAAAGAAATTTAAGTTCGTAATAGTATTTTGAATTTGTATCGGTAATTCTAATCTTTAAACTAGATGTGAGTTTTCATTCACATTCATTGGATAAGAGAGTCCCATATAAACATAGTTTAATATCAGCTGATTGTGGTAATAGATGTTAGATATTTATGAAAGAAGTTGCCGTTTTATATTTAAGAAAGCTAAAAAACTGTATTGAGTTTAGACTATTAAAGTAAATGCTGACGTACTTTCGCCATTTTAACGAAAGTTGATTAATGGCTCTGCTGTAAAAGTATGATTAACGGAAATCGGCTGTTTCATTTACCGCAGTATTAAGAAACAGTAATTTTTAATAAAATGTATAAATCAGTTGTCAAGGTCAGGCGAGTACTGAGGGTGACGATGGATTTCCAGCTGTGCGTCCTCAACTAAGATGGTCTGTTTCGCCGACGAAGATTAGGCGTTAACGAGCCTATGTCTTTCAATTTCGATTCTTCACTATATAATATTTTGCAATTCTTGATAGTGGATATTCCTCTATACGCTACCTTCAACCTCATCTGAGGTTGAAGGTAGCGTACAATATCGCATGATTACCACCTGGCCATTACTATGAGGTCCCAGTAACTGATATACTGTTAAAGTTTAGACATCTAACTCAAAAATTGCAACGAATACACAATATCTACCTGGGGTCCCAATAATGTGTGTCGATTTAACAGAGCGATGCACGCCGTGGCGCACTTTTCTCACTATTGTTCATGAGATATCCATTTATTAGCTGTCCATCTGTGATATTTGTTATGCTTAATTCAATATTCAGATTCAACGAAAATGTGGTCAGCATTCCGATCGGCAAACATAAAAGGGAATACACGCTACATGTTCACATATTAAATACGTCGAATGAGATCCTGTTTGTTTAATTATTCGCCAGGAAAAAAGTGATAAAAAAATAAGGTATTAGGCCATTAGTAAGTATTCAAAAGCAGGCACATCTACTTTAAGAGGCCAGGCCGCATAACGGTGCATTCCTCTGGTCTGATCCGGAACACTTTCGTTTTCAACTCGGAACACGCTTCGTGTACGCAAAGTATTTACTAGGCGTATTTATGTATTAAAGTATTTACGTATTTACTAGGCGTTCCCCTAAGCGGCGGTTGTGCGTGAATTAAAGCCAAAAGCGTCATCGCGTCCGTTGCGACGGCGTGTGACGCCGCGAACGCGAGCCACAGCGGCCATAGTATCGCTTTATTTTTAAAAATAATAATGCAAAATCATTGTTTTTTTGTATTAAGTTGCATTGCAGCATTCCACTCTAAAAAAAAAACAAAATCCACGATGTTAAAATTTACATCCGACTTGTAAAAAATCACATTCAAAACTTCCGTGGCGTGATTAATGTTTGGTAAATTGGGACCGTGTCTCGATTCATCATAGCTTTGATGCTCGCATAAGATTTTTTTAAATTAATAATATTGTATTGTAATGTTACAAAATATCTCTTTTAGTCAATTCAACCAAAGGATTGAACATGATGTACTATATTTTGTCTAATTGTTTACGTGTTTTTTGTAATTAAAAGTAACGATAAAAAAGTACTTACACCGTTTTTGCTCATGACCGCAGCTTAGTGGTTTTACGTACTGATTATATTTTTTTGCATCGAATTTCTAGTTAAGCATCAAATAAAAATATAAATTTATATTTCCAAGATTTTTATTTGAATCCGGGTTATCAGGAAAGTATCGAAATACGATGGAATTTCTTCTCTGATTCTCTCGTTTACGACAAAAAGAATGTTGTAACATAGTACGAATGAATGAATAAAAATAAACCCCTAGGATAACTCATGAAAAAAAGTGTAGTTCCGATTCCCGTGTGCTAGATTTATTGCACTAGGACGTGTGCGATTCTGCAATATAAGTACCATTGTCCCTCCTCGTGCTTAGCACTGTTAAGAATGTGTGATTTTTTTTAGTTTCATTGAATACTATTTCTGAGAAAATGAGCCGTATAGAATAGTAAGTGTGAAAACAGCAATCCAAAACATTGAATGGAAAAGAGATCCTCTATTTGAAACGAATGAATGATATTTTTAATTTCATTGACAACTATTATTAGAAAAAGTGAGCAATATTTGATCTCTTTTCCACAAGTGCCTCTCCTCAGCTGGAAAATTAGCTGCAGCATTTGGCGTTTGGAAAAATATGGCCAAAATAGGATGAATACCTTACGCGTTTTTACCTCCGTATTATCGGAAAATCTCTTTTTGGGATATCGGATAGTGAAGGTGAAAATAGCAATCCGAATTATAACCACCCTAGGATGTTAGCAAAACGAGTCGCGTCAAAATATTAATATAAATGGCAAAAACACCAAATATATAAAATCTTGAATAATTGTCCTTTCAGCTTGATTTTGAATTGAAAAATTTCTTTGACTCCTTCAAAAATATCAGGAACGATAAAGTCAGTCATTGAACCAAAAGCAGTTGTCTCGTTCACAGACAATTGCATGATTGCACGGACGTGGTCCCCGAATTGACTAAATTGGGGGTGTCTGTCCGCGCTTGTCATTATGTCATGCTTCTTTTCATGTAAAGAGCGAGGCTGAGAGTGAAAAGCTACTCATATGTTTAAATTGTCTTATTTATAATTTGAAAAATCGAAAATCTTTCTTTTTTTTGTAAATATAAAATGTTTCAATATTCACATTAAATATAATTATAATGATATTGAAGACATACGCGCGTATTTGTTTTAATCCACGAGCATCGTTGAAACTAAGTATTTACGCTGATGAAAACCGGTATGAGGTTGGAAGAATAATCTGACGTAAAATGGATCTGCGGTTCCCTTATAGGATAAATATTTTATTATACTGACAGGGAACTGATAATCTAAACATACGATCCTAATTCTTGAAAAATGACATCACTGATTTGAATTCAAAAAACATGTCATGGAGGAATGGTAATACCGATGATATCCTGTTTCTAAATATAGATTGTTAGATGTAAAATATCTATTGGTATGGGTGAAAAATGCAGAAAACAATATTCGAGTCAAAGAGTACTTACGAGAAATGCACAAGAAAATATTTTGACGATACACCATATATCACACGTTATGTCACACATCATTAACATAATGTGATCCGGTAGGACATATGTATTTCATGTCATACAATTAATTTTATTTTACAATTATTATAACTTTTTACTTGCTATATATTTTTCATTTCTAGACACTTTTATTGTAATATGTATCTTTAACTAATTTATGAACGCTAAATAGATATTATATTCGTTACATGCATCTTTGATAGCGGAATGATTGTGTGTGTTCGTATGTGTGTGTTGGTATGTGTGTGTAGGTATGTGTGTGTGGGTATGTATAAATATATGTACAATTAGTTAAAATGAGTAGAATATTTGTTTGCCAAAAGTGCTTTAAAAAAATGGTGTATCGGAGTTATTAGTTTTGAACTGAATATAAATTAAATCAAGAACACTTCAAAGATGTACGATTGTAAAAACATAGAGAATTTGATTGATATAGCACTTAGAAACCTACAAAAATAGATTGAGGGCTATGCTGCTTCATATACTGCGTTGCGTTGTTTTATACACTTTAGTTATACACAGACTACTCGTACATTGAATTAATACTACTAAAATATTATGCTAAGCTTACGAGTAGTCGTATAATGCCGCATGCACACGCTCTCTAGAATAATGATTTTATTGCTTTTCCAGCTGTTGTATCCAATCCCGTACGCAATTTAAGTTAAAAACGTATTGTTGTTGTGTGAACTGAGTTATTTGTCATGAAATTTAATCTGGTCACTCCGGTTCGGAGTAAGCGCGGCTTGAAAACTTGTTAAGTGCCAAAGTGATGTTTTAATTAGCGAAAGCGGCCTCAAGGTCGTGATGAATAGACCGGGACCATCCGGGCAAGGTCGTCGCTTAACTTCCTGGGGAAAAAACACGGCCGGGGCTCGGAGTTTTCATTCGATTTGAAGAAACTCGGATTGAGTTTGGATATATTATATAATGATAATATTATGTTTTAATCATCATTTTATTTCGTTGTAGTTTTTTAATCGCGCTTTTATTGTTGCTCAGTTGCCTTTCATTTTAAATTTCACTATATCATAAAAATACTTGAGTCTGATTCCATAAATTTCTTCACTATGAAATGCTGCGAAAAAAATTCAGTATTGCCCGTCGACCAGGTTCCTCGCAATTGCCTCGGTGGCCATGACATTCGCGGATCTTGTCGTTTGTATACAAAATGCCATAATTTTGTATATAAACTTGCTGACCCGAAAAAACTGGAGACTATGTCTCGCATAAGGGCAAGACCGAGTGACCGGCGCGGCCCGCGGCGGTACATTTACGCTCCGAGACAGACAGCACTGATACCTTCATATTGCCTTTCACACACGAGCTGCTGGTCTGAGAGCACATCTTACTCGTATAGGAAATCAGAAATTGACGAGTATTTGTTAAGCCTGTTAAAGGAGTCCCTGCGTGTATGCGCTCGTCGTTTAAGGCTGCATTCGTATGCGACGTGAACACGTACGCAACGAGCAAGGATATATTGCGCAAAGTGACGTCAATAAATCCCTCCGCACACCCACCCTAAAGGCTGCCACGTGAAGTTCCATTACGTACCTCCAGTGAGGCTTTAAGGTCACATCGTTTACTTTGCATTATTAGGTTTCTTCATCGCTTGCATCTACTACTACTAAGTAATGAGGAGCTATTAGTTAAATTATTCGGTCACTATCGACAAACTGCTCAACTGGATGGGGATTATTGATTATTTTGTTATAAATATATTTTGGCACCTAACGACACATCGCAGTTTAGTTTCGATTGCGTTTATCCAAATAATACTGATACACACGCCACTGTAAAGAACCGTAGGTACTGATTTATGTACCTACTGATATTGTGATTTTTTAAAAATATTTCGGTACAATCAATTGTATTGAATAAATTGTTTTATCGCCTTTTGGGAGACATTCATCCTCGGACAATCCACCCTAAACACATTTTGCAATGACACGTGTGGGGCGCTTGTGAAATATTTTTGTGTGTCAACTATTTTCAAAGTAAATTTCAATTTTATTTATCCTCTAGATTGTACAAAACTATGGCAAAAGCGTTTATTCCGTAACTAAAAAAGCTAAAATCTACTTTAAAATATATTTATGTGTTATTGAAATTCCTCTTAATTCGACGGCTGATCGGTTTAAACATGTTATTCTTTGAACTACTACATTCTCACAGTGAATCATGGCATCGCATCCGTCCTATTGTGTCCGTATTTTTAGTTTGGTATTTAATGATGTATAGGAATGCGCTCGTCGAAGGCACACACGAGATGGAATATAATTTTAATATTTATCCACAGCCCGATGATATGTGTGTCACAGTTAAGGTGAATTAATATTCAATTATGATATTATTTTCGTGAGTAGTTTTTTTTTTAGCCAATTGTCTTTTTTATATCTGCGATACCCGCACGCCCGAAGAGTATTTCGACTGCAAGTTCTGTAAGTAAGGCTATTTACGCTATGATTTTTGAATGATAAGTGGCTTTTAAAAACATGAAACACTAATTTATTTAAATTTAAAAATAATTTCGAGTAATAAGCGATAAATTTATAGCGAAACTATATTTATAATTTAATGTGTAATTTATACAATATTTTGCAACCATTTCCCTTTAGTAAATTAGTATTATGTAAATTACCTCGATAAATGATCATAATGTTTAAAATATTTACCCAAAATAGTTGGTCTCGTACATGGAGCTTATCAAATAAGTTAAATAATATAAATATAAAATATGATTTTTTTGCACAGATCAGCGCAAATTTTCCAACGGATAAGTTGTGAATATTTTAAATAATTACGTAATGTGTTATTTTTTAGATGTTTGTTTCTGGGATTCCAGCTTGCTTCATTCACAAGTTTGCATAACTCCACCATCATTCACCTGAGATCCGCTGGATGCGCTGAGCGTATCAGAGACGGCGTAGGAAGCCGCGGCCTCCCGCACTCGCCTCTGTGACATCATCTTTTCGAAAATAAGATTCTTTAAATAAGCACATTTAAACTTAATTGGCTCATTCGACGTTTTCTCAGATGTATTGGATACACGCCACTTGGGAATTAAAAATCCCATTTAGTTTTGAAGTTTAATTTTTAAATATTCATTATCATAATTTGAGAACCGGCGAGCGCTCGAAGCAACGATTAAATAATTTATTATTGAAATTCTGCGCTATTAGGCTAGAATATTTTTTACTCATTTTAATATTTGGCCGTTGTTGCTTGGCTACTATTTAAAAAAAAACCTCATTTTTTTGATACTCCGTTTTCAAAATAAATTATTAATCTTGTAATTTCGGACGATTCTTCTATAGTTAACGAGATCGTTCCAGATATTTTCTTAAAAATGTCAGTACATCAAGACGAAAAAAATTTGTATTTTTCACTTCTTACCTTTTGGCGCAAGTTAAGACAGGCAAACTATTGTATGACATCTATACTTCGACTTGAATAATCTAAAATGACAAATATATTTGTCATTTTCTTTGTAATTGATCGTTGTAAGTATGGCATGCATTTGAACAATTTTTTTTGCTAATTAACCATCGGCAAGGTTAAAAAGTCAACTACGTTCGTATATAAGATATACTTATAAGTCTCGCAGTTCCATATGTACTAAAATAATGCATCATGCACAGGTGGAATCCAGAACAATTCGGCGTGAGGTCACTGAGCAGCGGTAACACCGCGTTCCCGGGCACCTCCGGCCGCTCGACTGTCAAACAGTTCCGACTAACTGTACTTCCATACGGGCCCCTCGCTCGTTATCAATTTCGGTTTGTTTTTGGAGCTCTGCTTTACATCTGAACTACTGTTACCCTGGCCGACGGTGCTCCTCCGCTTCGGCGTCGGAAACATCGCCAGGTTACGCAACAACACATCTTTCAAAGCAATCTAATAAATTGAACGCTTTACGCGATACCCACTCGATTTTCTAGACCCACTCGTTCACGGCCAATGAGGCGTCGCTCCGATCGACTTTCAAGTTTTCACCGGCGCGGGGTGATTGTATAATATTAGAACTAGTATCGATTCGTAGAACTTTGTTATTCGTAAACACACAAATTAAAGCAAAGAAAAGTGCACGCCGCGACACCTTTTACGCGTTTCAGTTTTAGTACGGACTGGAGCGGATCGATATATCGACCCTAAACACTAACGGTTAGTATCAGCTGATTTCATTCTTTCGAATCTTCCAGATTTTTCAGTCCGTGTTACATAACATTTTTCTTTAAAAATTTGTTCTCAAACAAGTGCGTTAATATTAATCAAACTGTTGTTAATAGTACACTGAATTTTAATTTAAAATAAAAAAATAACATTTCATGCTGTGTATATATTATTAGTGTAGTAAATTTGAATTTATATTCATAATTTGTGAATAAACAACGATGAGTTTTTATGAATAAGTAATGTTGTCGACTTTATTTATAATTTGTACTCGTTAGTTTCACATTGCAAGCGAAATTTTGACAGATCGATCATTATCATAACAACTTACGGCCCCGATTCCCTTGGTCTATGAATGTACTCACTAAATATATTAGACCGTGCGTTCCTTGTCTTGTTTGTGATCTGCTCGCCGTCTACTTCAGCGCCTGGTGGTAATTGGCCTTTAATATGTAGGATGTCGCTTCCGATCATCATGCCGACGTCAGAAGTATCTCAGTCCGAGAACTTCAAGAGTCCGGTCACATTTTTTGATTTCCTGACGGCGGTTCTCTGACTCGTATTGAAATGTAGAAACCGTTGTATAACATACCGATAGAGTGATTGAAATCATAAGCCGTGTTTAGTTATACTAACCTACTTATTGTTAAACACTAGTTTTATTTCAAGCTAGTACGAATCGCGTTCATATCTTAGTGTTTTTGTGTTATTGAAAAGAGTTTATTCATGATGGTTAACTTTCTGTGTTAATGTAACAATAGTTAAACATAATTATTTTGTTATTGTGTTTATATTAGTGCTGCAAACCTGACATTTAATTAAGAGTATTTATTAATCGTCACGTGAAACTTACCAAAATGGAGTATTAAAATGAAAGATTATAAATAGTCTTACTGAAAATGTCACATTATTGACGTGAAAGAAAATATCGAATATAAATTCACATACTCCGTTCGCTTCTTTCGATCAACAAAATTCTTCATAATCATCCCTTTCGTGTTATTTTGAAAAAAAGTATTATTTTCTAGATAAATTGTTAAAACATGAAGTATTTTACTTTGCCAATAATTAGCTTACATCTAAGATTGGACAACAATCTTTCCAAAAGTGCACGTAATCGATTACGCTCGAGGGTGATAAAGTGCTCTCTCCCCCGTGCCCCTCTTCTGTAGAGTGGGGTGTTATCGATTTCCCGTTTGCTTGAATCCGATCGCGGAACCCCTGCGCGCGGATTCTGAAATATTCACGGATACCGGTTTAATCTTATGAAGATATTAATAGCGCAGCAACAATTGCGTTACATCTGGCTGGGGCCTTCAGGCGGATTGCACGCAAAGACAGGCGGGGCGTTTTAATTGAAGACGTCAAGATCAGTCGGTATTTGACCTGTCAATGCCGCTCAGCCTCGGGCGACCTCCCCGCCCGGAGGCCGCCCCTGACGGACGGCGTCTCGCCGGACTCTCGGTGCCAGATGGGTCAACTCAATTTGGAGGTGATCAGCTTACTGTGTTGATTGGTCCAAATACACAAACATTGCCCGTGTGGCTTGTGCGCATCGATGAGAATAAACTATGCGTGTGATGCGATGGAATTGCAGTAATTATCCGGTTTTTTTTTTTGAGATTAGGTGCATTGCCATTACACTATATTTAATTGTCTTACATGTTTTAAAACTATGTAACTACATGATGTTTATGTTTTTATTTTTAAAGATTTAATAATCTCTTATTATAATGAATTCTAGATTATTCTGTTGTTTTGTTTCTATATTGTGGCAATTTGTGACTTTTTAGTTGAAATAACAATAATTTTAAATAACTAAAATATGAATTCACACAAATGGGAATATACTGAATTAATTTTATATAGAACTTACAATATGATTGGAATAAGATAAAAGTGTGAATCCACTGAACGCCCAGTGTTTTATGAATTGATTTCATACCTAAATGGTATCAATTAGATCTCGTCTGGGTGTGAACGGATTTTAAAAAAACTAGCTTCACGTGTAAGCTCTATGACAATAAAAATACTTAGGGCAGTAAGCCTTCCCGTAATAAGCGTGAGTTGGTAGAGTGTCTGGGGAGAGGCCGCAGCCGTTCACATTAACATTTCGGTGTGGGACTGACGAGGTGTCTACAAAACTGGTTATCCGTAAATAGTGTATCGGAGTTAGAGTTACAGTTAAATATTTTTATGTGCCTATTTATAGTTCTCCTTGATATCATCTGGTGCCGGCTTGCTGGAAACACTATGGAATGGGCTGTGATTAAAGCACTGTTAGATTAATGATGCGTCACTACACCGCCACCGCCGGAGTCATCCGCTTCTCAGTACAGCACAAGTCGATCTTCGAGACTTTTAAAGTCTATCTAGCTGAACAGTGCATCCGGTGAATATTGTTTAAGAATTTATAAAGACTGCGCTGTGAATCAAGCATATTTATAATTTAAACTGTCCCAATATCAATGAAGCTTAAAGTTTTTTTTTTGCATTTTTTATGTGGGTAACTATTTGTGAATACTTGAAGCCCTTACATATATTATAAATGCCTTACGACTGTTAGTATTCAAGTCATACCTGCGCTATGCGACATATGTGGTGCTTTAATCAATTTGCGCCTAGCGTGACTTGCTATTATCAAGAGTTTTAAAATCAGACCTATTTCATAGTTTGTTAGTTCGAAGTAATTTATTTGCGTCACTATTTATTATTGACGCTGTGATTTATGATATTTTTATTTTTAGGTGGTAAGGTTGCCCGTAAAGCTCAACTGCTAAGTAAGCCTGACTGAAATCAGAAATATAGGAGAAGAGAAAAGAGACACTTATATCCAGAAAAATTATTTAAAAAAATAAAGCTGCAAACCTACTGATAAGCAACGGAGGCACTCCGTAGACTTGACAGGGCTAATTTTTTTATGATATGAAAAAAATATTAATTAATCGTCGTCGTTCCGATAATTGATTTCGACGTGATTTTAAATGCAGTTTAGTCTTATTGGCTGAGGGGTTGAGTGCCGCTGGTGCGGACAGCTCGTGCTTACCGAGTAAATCGCATCCCCGGCGGCGCCTGCACTCTGACGGGACGGGAATAGCCGCGGCTCGACAGCCGCGCGGTTGTTTTGTCCGCCGCGGCCGGCTCGAGGTGCAGGTTGACGCGCGTTTCATTCCCCCCGTATTAGTTTTATATCGATGAAATATTAGGTTTTATGAGAGACTGTCAGTCTTTTATTGTGATAGCAATTAGAAGGCCGATGCAATAGATACTTCGGCCTCGAAGAAGTCTTCGTGCTTAGTCTATAAAGTGCCTCATCCGAGACTTATGTTTATTGTTTGGTCAGTTGGCCAATTCTTTGTGAGTCTCCTATCACATCTGGCTGTAGAAAGATGACGAGTGCATGTAGGCGTCTGTTTTAAAACTGTGTAAGAGGATAATTTTTAAAAGCACACATGGCTTCCAAAAACTATTACTTTATTTTTTTCAGTAGTCCGTCGGTTTCTCTTTTCATTTGTTTATTGTTCCTTTTTTTTTTTAGAGGTGCAATGTAATATAGCCTCAAATTTAACAAAACATTGCATAAAAACTCTATTTGTGATGTCATTTTGCATTTTTACATTTTTATGAAAGCTAAATCTATAACCTGGGAGAATTAATTAATTAATTAATTGCAAATTCATCAATAAAATAATTATTTGAAGATACATTTATAATTTTTGCTATATTCTACAGCGTTCGTCTTTTTCCGTTGTATTTAGTGGATGTGTGTAATATTGAAAAAAATTGCACCAATTTGTGGTCATTTTAAAAAATTTACCGCCTCTGTCAATGCCATGGTTCGGCCTAGTCATATTTCTGAGTGCCTGGATCTCTGATTTCCAATTATCAAGTTTCGCACGGTTGAACAACTATAGTCAGCAGCGTAAATCTAAAACAATTGTCTAAATGTGTTTTCTTTCCTAATTATCTATCATGACGCTGACTATATTCTGGCAACCAATAGGCAGCAAAGGATCATGCCGCTATTTATCATGTGTTTCGTACACTTAATATGATATGTATTTCCAGGAGTTGATAAAAAAATAAAGATTTTAGGGAAACAACTACCATTCTCACCGACTTGAGATTATTTACAGCTGAAAATATATTTCTTACTCAATACGGGTTAAATCTGTATAATGAATAAAAGTAGATTTCTTGATTATCGTTTGCATAATTTTTTAAATTTAATTTTAGATATTGTTTGCAGTCGATGATCTCTTGCACTCTTTTGTGAGAATTTATAATTTTGTATGTAATTTTCATTACAAAAGCTAGGGAGAGTGATTACTGTAATTATTTCTGTTTTCCTCACATATTTATCAATCAACTTATATTTACGGAAATCAGATCTTCTGCTATTAATGAAATCACACCCTGTTAATTATATGTATGTGCTATCTAAAAAAATAAATAAACTACCGATGTGAATCAAGCTTACCTATAATATAACTGTTGTTCTCAGCAGATATTTTAGATTTTTCCCTTAGAATAGTAGTTTAATAATAATTATCTGGAACTTATCTGTCAGTGTACATTATCCATAACATTGTAAAATATATATATTTAAAAAAAAAATCATTTTTATTAATTATAGGTTCTTTGTTTCTAATGTAAATTTAGTTGATTCTTTTAATTAATATAAACGTGGTCGGCCAATTGTCTTTGATAGGTGACCTGTTTTACAAACGGGTCACTTTTGATTATGTACATGTAAAATTGATATGTAATACGATGTATCATGTGGGCGTCAATTCACATCGCTTGAGATCCGTTAAAACTAAGCTCAGATACACAAATCACACTAAATCCGTAAGTAGGCAGGTGCTAGTTGCCGATGTAGCTCACCTAGCAGTATTCGACTGTCACGTGTGTTGTTATGATTTGTTCTGGGCTGCTGATCTCTGCCGGTTTTGCACGCCGGCTCTTTCGCTAATTACAGTCTAGACATTGTTAAATAAACCCGGGTCCCAGTTGAACTGAGCGCCCATCCTGCGCAGTCAGAACTGAATTGGACACGGCACAAATCAATATTTTTTTTGTAGATATTTTCACATAGGTTATAAATATTGTGGTGATTATTGTAATGAGCTGTAATAATAAACTGCTTTTATCATTGTGTCGTGTTGATTATGTCATAGGTCAGCTGTCTTGCAGTAGAGTTATTTATAAAGTATCACGATAGCGATAAATCTTTTAAAACACATTTATTTTAAATTTAAAGAAGAATACACTTACCGGAAAAACAAAGGCAATATATTTTTATGATAAACTTCACTTGAAAGATAGTAAGCTATATTTTTTGTCAAATGTCAAAGTGGACCATAGAAAATCAGAATGGCTATAAAATAATATAACATTAAGCTTTCTTAGCGACGTGACTCCATCACCGTATTTTTTAACGGTACCGAAGTAATTTCATCAGAATTTTTGTCTATCTGCATGGAGAAATATCGAAACCTTCATAAATAAATTTATAACCCTGAATAAATTAATTTATCAATTTGTAAAAACTTTTCTTTTATTTTTTATTAATTAAGAAAACCAATGTATTAGATTGTTACTAAATTATTTGAGATGTAATGTATAATGCAAATACATAATTAGCTGAAATATGAACATACATTATGAATAATTTTATCACAACCTACTTACACCTGAATATCTTTACTACTGACACTCTTATTAAAATTTGGGTAGTAGGAAAAATAGTAATAATTTCACAAATAAATCTTCATTTTTGAAACTAATCGGCTATACTCAGAATGATATTTTGTTAAAAGTATCAGTTCATTTAAAAAAGAATAAATCAACGTGTACTTGAAGTCATTAGTTATTTAGTTGCTGAATGTAAAAACGATTAAAGTACTTGCGGTTTTTAGAATGAAACATTAAAACAATATCGAAAATTTGTTTTATTATTGAAATAAAAATACACTTACTTTTATATTTACCTATTTTCGGTTTTTAGAAACAGGTTAACAGTCAAAGACAGTTTTCTTGAAGTGTGAAAATTAAATACAGTGAAATGTTATATTAGGTGCAGTGTTTGGTAGATTTTTAATAGTAGATGCTTTAATTTAGTATAATAATTAAAAGCTTAAAACAATATATTACTTGCTCTTCTGTAAAAAAGTAACTATTAAAAGTGAAATACTCACTGACATGCCCTTCTTATCTAATAAAATGTATGATATTTGATTGCATTGCATTTAATGCTTTGCATTTGCTGTATCAACAGTTATACGTTGTTTTTACGGTTTAAATTATATGTTATACATTTCTACATATTCCGGCAAGAAATCTATAGCTCTAATCTTTTGACTGTCAGAGTAGTTGATCAGTTTTCTGTTCGATATCGTTAAACAATCGACTGAAGTTATAGCTTTATTCGCACATTACCGACTGGTACATAACACTGTCTGTTGGTTGTTTACTCTTCCTGTTGTGCATTTGTCGCGTGCGCATATCAGAATGCTTGTGGTGAGGCACAGGCAGGGTTCGTGTGTTCTATGATCTTAATAGATCTCGCAAGGAACACAATGTATTCACATAGGATGTGCTCGGCGGGTTACGATGCATTCATTGAAGTCAACATTTCCCACACGAAGGTGTAATTTGCATATCATAGCCTCGGTAATGTAGCGGCCATCTTCTTTTTTTCATTTGATTGCCTCCTCGAGTTTTTAATAAAACCTCATAATTTTAATATCGTTCTTTTAACCTTATAAATAAAATTACGATTACGCTTCAAGATAGGAATTATATCCTTGGCAGAGCAGACACTCTAACAAATCTCAAACTTCAGAGCTGAAAAAAAACCATAAGAAGAAAAAATAATGATGGCGGATTGAAATGGTGGTTAGATCGATAATTATTATTACAATGAACTATAATCTTCCATCAAATACAATAGGACATTATTATCAATAGTGTTTCTGCGTTAAAGCAACGGTTGGGGGCCAAAAATTCTCACAAGCTATCGTGTCAACGGACTATTTGAAAATGTCGACACGTTTGACGAAACGTTATAGCCGATAAAATACTAACGGTAAGAACTAAATATCGAAATTCATTATATAAATTGCACTTTTCGGCTTAACGATGTGATACATAATGCTAAGATTTATGTCACATTTTTAATGTATCAATGAGGTTGGTTGTATTAAGAAATATATAAATGTACGCATTTTACATCTCAGATTGAAAAAAAATGATATTGTATCATTGTTACTTTACAAAATTGTATGTCGCTTTTCTTTTACGAAGTATTATAGACTTACGTCTATAATTCTGCTTGTCTTATGCATCGTTGCGGTGGAGTGAAAGCCTTATTTTTATTTTTGTTGTACCATGAGCTCATTTGTATCTTTCTGGTAGGACATATTATGTTTTTAACATCATTTTGTGTCAAGTTTTCAAGTCCTGGGTACAAAATCAGTCAAAGCAAAATTTAAATTCAAACGTATACTTTTGCGCTGCAAGTTTTTTGTAAGACGTAACAAATAGAAGATGCGAATAATTCTTCTCATTCAAATTTTTCTTATCTTTATAATATAAATGTATTGACCCTTATAAATGTAAACGCTAGCATAATCACGCATACAGATGTGGAGGGGATATCAACTGCAGGGGATAGTGTACGGCTGGTCAATATAAGCCATAATATAGCTACGGCCTGTGGATCAATGCGCTATGATAACTAATGCTACTAACTATGGGTAGTACATATTATAAAATAGAGTATCTGTCCATGTGAAATTTTCAGTTTCTTAAATAGCAATAGTGGAATAATGTTTGGCGGTCAAAGCATAGAGCTCAATATTTCGCACTTCGCTCGCGGTGCAAGTTTAATACATCATTAATCTTTGTGATATCTCACAAGGAATGGGTGCTGCTAATATCGAGTACACTGGGTTTGAGTATCTCAGGTCTAAGGCGATGCGCACGATTGAATGGACGGGCCGGCAGCAAGTTGAATGCGCGGCAGCCGAGCTGACGCCTCTATCCAAGAATGCACCGGGCCAGAGCGCCCCGCGCTCCGCTGGCTGGCCACTGCGGGCTTGATGAAGCCCGAGAGACGTCCGGACACTTCAGCGCGCACTGCCGCGTATTCAACTTTTTTGTTCAGACAACACTGAGTTCTTTTACGGCACGTGAAATTTGAAGAACTCACAATGCCCTCTTCTGTTAACATTCGACTTTAAACTCTTGTGACCAATTCATAAAACACGCATATGTCCATTAGTATCAGATGTTACATTAAAATTTTAACTCCGATCTCGACACTGAAAATGAACTTCCATAGTTTTATCAAGTGTGAAGGACACAGAAAGATTTTTTAACATAAGGTAATTAATTATATTTCAACATAATGTTGTGTATATATTCATCAATTGTTTCAGTTTTTTTAATTCCATTGAGGAAGATTAAAAATAGAAACTTAATGTTAAAGAGAGTATTATTTAGAGAGAGATATCGAAATTTAATTTAATATTTTTTTTATTAAAAATAATTTCCCCTACAGCGGTAACATGTAAATTTTCATTTCAAGTTTATTTATAGTCGTCCTTCTATTTAGAAAAAATAATCAAATAGTTTATATCAGCAATACGAGTATACATTCCTAGGAGTTTCATTTCAAAGGATCGTGCTATGATTTGAACAATCACATACATTGTCAATATTTGATTGATTATATTGATCTTAAATTATTGCGTGCGGATTGCAATATCAATACCACTCATGCATTGGAAAGTGAACGTTTCGTGTTTTCTACTTAATAACAGTTAATATAATTCTTAATGAATAGCTTGCACGCTTTTCGTGCATTGATTTATTTTTAGATGTACTGTTAATTGAAAACATATGGACCCACTTTCCTTTTCTTACGACAAGTTATTTTCTTATGTACCTTACGCTGAGAGAGTTGTGAAGATCACAAGACACAGAGAAACGAATGACCTCACGGGTCAAGCTCGCGGGCCACTGATTAATTGCTTTGAATATTATACTGTGATTGGCTCACTTTCTATATAAAATTCAGGCAGATTAATTGGTAAAAGGTAAACCTTATTCGCATAGGAGTCGATTAAATTATTATAGAATGCTGCGAAACCGCACTAGCATTATGCAGTAAGTAGGTAATGTAATTATTTCAGAAGTTTTCTTAAGAATTTGTATTTTTTTCTTAAAATAATTGTGCAAGAGATACAGCGCAGTTGTAGACTGATTGTAAAACTCATTACATAACGGACAGTGAATCTTGCTACGAAATTTGAGTAATTTATATTTGAATAATTATTTATTCAAATATAAATTACTTTGGGAAGAAAAACTTGTGTGGTTTTTGAATCATCTAATTTATGTACTAATTAATATTTGTATTTTATTACGTATTTAGTGTTTAAATAATAGCCAGTAATATTCAGGTGTCTGTTCATTAAATAGGTACCCTTTTACGGGGTTATAACTTCATAATAAAATGAAGCGGTTTCTTGAATAAGTGTAGGTCGTCCGACAACCATTTGCAAAATCTAAAAAGTTATAATACTCAGTTTGATTTACAGTATAAGAAAGTTGTTGTTTATTGTAGCGTTTGTGGGAAACAAACACTGTATAATTATTTTGCGTTAAATGTGTTTACTCACATTTCATTGCAAAATTCTGTAAGTTCTAATTAGCCTCCTTGACTCAGATAATAGCGCCAATCACGCGAGGAAGTGTTATATTATTATCTGAACATATGAGACGTTAATTACATCCTGAATTGTACTAAGCTTGAACGTTTTAGTGAAAATCAATACCAGAAATCACCGAATGAACTGTACTTCCTGGAAACGTTTGCTCAATATTGCTTTGACTTGATTTGGCTGAAAACAATTGTCAATGCGCATCTTGTATTATATTTGATATTCATAGCTTTGTAATTTATGCCAATACATCTCACATCTTTTGCAATGGCGAGAAAAAACGCAAGTAAAATTATAAATGATACCAATTTACTATCGCGTGTTTTTTGTTGTTGTTACAATTGCAATAGTTCAGTGGGTTTGGGGTTACAAAACGGTGGGTGGCTATCCCCTGATCTTGAGCACAGGTTGTGGAGCTTACAAGACGGGGCTTAAGTGGTAGCATACATAGGTTTCTCTATTTTCGTTATTGAGTTTGTGTAGAGAAAAATTTGTGTAAAAGACCCTTAATATTTGCAGAACGAGGATCTCTATCTGTACTCTGTGCATATCTACATCTAGGATGAGTTTTAACAATGTATTCCATTTCCTTGATTTTGGGCTGTTCATACACAGCTCTTTTGATTTCTTCCGTCGAAGAACTTGACACAAAGTGCAATATAATTTGAAAGGTGACATTTTTGATCGCTACTGAGCACTCTGGCCTCGCACCAGGGGAGAATCATCACCTTTGAATTTATTAATTTAAGGCTACGTCTGTTATACTTTATTTTTTTACAACATACAAACATCGCAATATAGAGCATGATCCGCCTCCTTATTATTAGGTATACCTATTAGCTGTATGATCTACGGTTCTTTACAGTGCTTGTATCTTTATATCTTAAGATGTATTTTCTTTACGTGTACGTGCGTTTTTATAATACTGTAGACTTATACAAGATACAAATAATAAAAATTCTAAGATTTATCTTGATAACTAGTATAATAAAAAATTATATGCTAAATAGCTTGCAATAAAAATGCCCGCATGAGATTCTTCATAGGAACATATTTTTATTATTTTATTAAAACTTCGTGCGTACTTTTAATCGTGATGTTCTCAGGTGTGAATTTTGAAGAGTGTATTTTTGTCTCTAGTCTTGGCATTGTTTGTTTTCTTTCTCCTATTGTATAACCGCCAGGTTGTTGAATTGCCTATTGTTTCGGGAGTTGTTATTGAACATGTGATGCAATAACTAATAACGATCTAAGAAATTTCCATTTTTATATTAATTAACCTTTAACATAGGTTTGTGCCTTATCGCAAATATTAGAGTTCAATATTCATATTCGACTTTTCTCGCCATGCGATACTGATATCTCCGTAGTCATAATATAAACAATGGTTTAGTTGTATGACTAATTTGATTTGATTTTCTCTCTGTGAGTTTTGAACAGTCGCTTGTGGTGTTTCTATCTCATTTGTGTAAATCTGATTAGTTAGGCCATTACCTGAGTAAATTAATAGCACTCTAGCCAATAAGCTACGTGTTTAAATCCGTTGTTAATCAAACCAGTCGCTCTGCTAATTCATCATATTAATGCACGAGGTGTATCAATCGAGTTTTGCATTCAACCACAGACTGAGTGAAGTCTTCCCGGAACACAGCTAGTGTCGTGCAACATACGCGGTGAATTTAATTTAATTATTTTAAAGTTTGATATTAAAAAGAATCTAATTTAAAAAATATTAATATTTAGAAAAACATAGCATTTTACGCTTTGAAAAATCTTGCCGGCTGTTTATTGTGCCTTGAACATTCCCGTTTGTTTGTCCCTCACTCTGTTCAAAATCCTTTCTTATCTTCGTCTTGCTTAATTTTTTTAACTTTTTCAATATCTTACAGCGTGAGCAATCAATCGCTTTCACAGTACATAACTCAGCAAAATTCATTTGATCTTCAGCGTTTGGCGAAAAAAGATCGCGTCAGGTGTTTCATAGGTATTAATTTGTTTCAATTCGTATCGATGCTTCTGTCTCAGTTGAACCGAGGGGGGGCTGTCTCCAGCCGATTCACAGTGGCGCCAGGGGCGCTCTCCCCTCGCTTCCTTCCAGGAACTTTGCCGTGTTTTTCTTGAATCCGTGGTTATTGGAAAACCTGATTTATTCCCTGTCCGAGTATCCCTCATGATATTTTTGTCCCTTACTCGCTCCGCGTGCGGGAGCGAGATGCGCGGCTTCCGAACCGCGTAGTAGAAGCGCTAACATCAATGACATCATCCCAATGCATCGTGCGGTAGTTGCTATAATTGGCAACAGTGTAATTTCTGATTAAATCAATTCACTATTGTTGACTTAAATGCTCCTTTTGTATTTTTATTCTCCCATATGATGACAGCCTGGACTACTAATTTACGAATTTAATTTGATATACCAGTACAACGAAAGATTCATGATTTGCGTTTAAAAGTATAATTCAATTAAATTGAAATGATTCAATTCATAATTGTGTTTTGAAACAGCGCTGTAAGTTTAGACATATTCATAAAAAAGAGTATATTGTTAGAATCTCATCGATTATGAGTGATAAGTATTCATTAACCTTTGGTAATAGAAATTCCGAGTTTATTTATGTTTTCATCAATTCACTTATCTGTAGCAAGTTTTTTTTAGATTAGGGACTTTCAAATAAACTATATTGATTAAAATTTACTGTAAATAGTGTATTTGAACCGTTTACGAGTATGCTAAAAAATTTAAGTACATTAGTTCATGTTTATTACTGAAATATTATAAATAAACTGCTATCTTTTTATCTCAACTCAACAAAGTTTTTAGGAAACTGAGACGGATACCGCCGCAAAACTTCGACTCGAATAATAGAATTTTTGTGCTCAGGTATGGGTAAGGACTACTAGGCCGATACTGCGTGATTAAAGACCCGAACTTAGGTCGCTCTGCGAATTCCTTCCCCCCGTGCGTATCCTCGTTGCCGACCGGTCGCAGGTACTGATGACGTCACTGGTCAGCCCCGGCGCGCTTCCTGGAAGGGACGCCTCCCCGAGCCATCGCGCCCGTCTGTGAATTCAAAGCTATATTTTGCGCTACCAAACATCGACTTTATGGGGTGTCGTGATTCTAGACTAAAAATTTGAATTTTTCAATTGTTTGATGGGTTGCTTTGTTTTCGCGCGCCTAGTATTTGATTGGCACGTTCAAGGTTTTTTAAACTGTTGGGAAAAATGACAAGCCATTGTTAACGTGACGGACAATTTTGCAGATTTATATTTCGACATTTAATTTACATAAAAAGTATTTTTTTGTATACTCTTTCAGTCAATATGCGGTTCACTATTGATTGACGTTTCATTTTTTTTATTATTTAAAATTAAATAAATTTTAATGCTCAATTTTTATCTTTCTGTGAATTTTAGTTTAAAATGTTTATTTTTGTAGTTGAGTTAAATTAAATGCAATCTTTGAGTTGAATTAAATGCACTTTAAATACTATTTTTTTCATCGAATATTTCGTTTTTACTAAGACAATGTTCGATTTTTTCCGTTGATACGTATTCCGCTGGACGTGTTGGCGAATACTGCTTCTTATAACAATTCAATAAAATTTACAACTTCGCTTTGCAATATTACCAGCAGATGTGAAAGTAGTTTGACAAAATAATAATAATAATAAATTACTTCCACCGCGACAACCACTACTAGCAACCGCAGAAATATAGAATGAACGCAAACTAAATTTATAAATTACCATAAACGTCTTTCTCCACTTGCTGCAAGAGCTTGAGCCGTCGAGCACTATAAATGATTCATTATAGCTATTCGCCATAGAAAAGAAAACTGATATTGTATTTATTATTCTGATTTACTCACAAAAAGATAGTAATCACTCGATTTATTACTATTTTTGGCCCTTTAAAATGGTCTATACAGAAAAAAGCGAGCTTATACATAACAAATTCAACAGAAATACATGAGTCATAGATTATACTACATTACAAATTTATGTGGAAAAATGCTTCTATTGAGTGCTGTGAAACCCCATTAAAATGATATTAACAGCAATAATTTTAATACTATATAAAACTATATAATATAAAATTAACTATAAAATTCTTCTATATAAAACTTAACGAATAGCCAGTCACTGAGACTTTTTTTTAGAGCGTTGAATGTCCTTATTGTACGTCTCAGTGTTGGAAATGCACGCGCGGTCGGTTGTGCTATTTCATGGTACAATGTGGGACAGCACTGCCTATGATAAGAACAGATAGATGCAGAGCTAAACCTACCTGTCTTCATATAATATGTAACTGAGTAATTAAATATTTTCTAGTATTTATCTTAATTTTACTGACATCGGTGTCCTTAGTTAGCCATTTGATTATAATATATCCGATTTATAAATTATGATTTTTACAAAGCGTCATAAAACTCTTTTCAATATTCTTCCGTACTAAAATACCTTCCCTGGCGGTTAGAAATATTGTTAGCAATTAAAAATAATATTTTTACTCACACGAGGATTGAAAAATAAGGATTGAATCATAAAAAGATTTCATGTTAAAATTCTTCAGTTTTAACTGAAGCTTATCTAACTCAACTGCGATTAATTTTAAACGTCAGGATTTCAGTTAAATATTTATATAATCCTGATCTCACTGGGTATATAACCTTTGCGCACTCAACCATAAAACGGATTCGTTAAAATAATACCATAAAAAATGTTTTTTTTAACCATTTGGTTTCAGGGTCGAATACGGGTATAGTAACAAGCATATTATGTTAAAAAAATGACGTTTGTGATAAAGAAATTAAAACTATGGAAAGAAAAGCAAATAAAAAATCTATATACCTGTGTACGTCGAGGCAAATTCTGAAGACACAATAAACTGGATATATTTAGTCTCCATGATTTTTTAAATTGTAATCACATAATTGTATTACAAATAGTGTTTGATGTACCTCAATTACACGTGTTTAAAACTAGTTTTACTTTATGTTTTAAGTGTGTATTTTACTAACGTTAATTGAACCATATAAATCTACATAAATTAGTTGACCGTGATTTATCCATCACAATTATACCATAAAAATTACTCTGATTAAATGCGGTGTAATTCTGCTCAAGGTGTTATTTTTCACTTTGTAAGACACGAATAAAGTCTCGCCACAGAGCCGTGATAATTATTTTTGAAGTCAAGTGCAATGCGGTGGATTCACGTCCATTCGTAACGTTGGCGCAGTAAAACTAACGACAAAAGAGGGTTAAGGGTGGTTTGTCTCATTCTGCCTGACGTGTGAAGGGTTTTTTTGTTTCAACAAACACTGTTCTTAACCCAAAGAGTCTCGAGTTCGCTTTTAAAATACCAACCCTCTGTGATACAACACCTACACTAAAATGCTAGGCTTTTCTTTTATGTATTTGCGTTTTTGCTATCCAGTTTTTTTTCTTAACATTTTTCTATGTTTATGAGAATTCATGCCCTTCAATTTTTCAAGGGAAATTAAATTTAACATCCAAATTAGGTAATCTTATAGAGTTCAAATTTCACGGGTATTTATTCTAGGAGGTCAACAATTATGTATTTTTCTTCTTTTCATTGTTTTCATCAGAGAAATGTTCTTTCTTATTGTCCTTTATTTGAAAAGCACTCCAGTTTCTTTGCCACAATAGCGCCTCGAATTCGTTTTGCAGCTTTTAATTTAGTCGCGTCTTTGTCCAAGAATTAAAACAAAATGTAGCTTTTCTTCCAATCAACCTTTTAACTCTTTATTACAATAATAATTACTTTGCTTTTTCTACTGTCCTTCGGTTTTCGCAATTTCTGCTTGATCTCATTGTAACAAAACATCATAAGTACGCAAAAA
Source organism: Atopsyche davidsoni (assembly GCA_022113835.1). NCBI lineage: Eukaryota > Metazoa > Arthropoda > Insecta > Trichoptera > Hydrobiosidae > Atopsyche > Atopsyche davidsoni. The sequence continues at coordinate 847,886 of JAILWY010000019.1, read as the reverse complement.
AATATATACCTATCTGTTGCTCTATATTTTCAGCATTTTGCAATAGCGAAAGGCTATGATTTTTATCACTCATATTTAAGTTATGATAACTGTTGAGTATAAATCTATTCGCGAAGTATAATGTTATTTTATATCGGAATCTGAATAATATCATATTAGTAATAATATAATAAACCCGTAATGGGTAATAAATACGCACCTGATTGACCAATCCATAAATAGATATACATCTCGTATATGCTTAGAAGTACTTCTTAAAAACCATATCATGGTTTTACAGATATATCCAACAATTTTTCTTTTACAAATACTATTATTTTCTCTCTTAAGACTTCTTGTTGAAACTGTCCGTAATTTAAATAGCAACCATATAATTTTATTTTTTTATGTCGCTATGTTCATCATCTCTTATGCAGTTTATTAAATGCTAAATAATGAAAAATATGTAATACACGAATGTGTGATTTGCATCCAAACTTCATCAATATACAACATGACTATTCAACCATATTTAAGATATGGTAACGTTCCTGGTTCATCAATTATTAATGTTCTTAATTGGCAAGTAAAATGCAGTAACATAGGGTCACTCACGTTAGCATGTCACGTAAGAACGTCACGTAAAATAAAATCTTTTGAAACATTTGCATTATTCGGTGGAGCATCTTATTTCGTTTGACACGTTATAATATGGTTATTAATGGTTTATTTGCTCAACTGAAAAATTATTCGTCGATCACGATTTTATTGTGTGAATATCTCGACGCAATTCTATGATTTTTTAAGTGAAAGTTGTGGATTTTCATTACAGCTCACGGCCCATACCCGCTTTTTAAGTTATCTACTTTTTTAGTCTATTCCTAACTCTCATCTTTCTTACCCTCCGTTAAATTCTCAACGAAGAGCTGAGCTGTTCAGCTGTCGAACTGTTGCGATAGCTTCATGGATAATTCGGCGTTCCCGACTCAACTCCTTGGCGTTCCTGATGAATTATTGGTGTAGATGCCTCGCCGCGCGGGAGAGACTCACTTTCAATACACATGGAAGTCCATAGTTACTCTATTGAAATTCATTGGTTTGTATAACCTCTTAACATCGAAAACAATCGGTTAATATCACAATTGTCCTCGAATACGTATCACCTCGCGGCCAGGCGTCATCTCTAATGAAAGCACCCTGGCGGGGGGAGGCACGGGACGGCGGTCCATTCATCACCCGGGGCCGGCTTTGTGTATAATTAATGCTCCCGGGGTAGAGCTTTTTAACCTTCCCCCTCCCTGGTTCGGGGCACAGGCGATAAATCTCCACGCGCTCGTCTGACGGCCTGGACGAGCCTCGTCCTCTGATAGGTTCTAGTATACGCAATTTTTTTGATCTCTAGATGTATTTTGCATCGAAGGTGCAATTGAGTCTGCCCAACAATTATACCAAATCGAAAACGTAAATATACCTAAAAAAAAAATCAAATCTATAAATATGCAACTAACGAAGTAATGCTGTGGTATACTACATATTATAATATAGTAATCACTCCCATCTCTCATATTTTCGTTGATTGCACATTTTCATATAGAATAGAAATTGTTTTTTTTATACAAAAAAATAGTTGGGGGTTCATAAAATAATATTCAATCAGTAATCACTGCACGTGCCTGAATACCGTTCATTCAGAGCGTAAAGTGATTTAAACCGTAACTCCCGATCAAACTGGCCGCAATGCAAACAGCCGCTCGCTGGACACCCGCCCGGGACTCATTTATCACAATAGAGTTTTTTAATTTTCACCGTGTTAGAGTGAGCTCGCACTGCGAACTGCAGCCAGCTCGGGTCTGCCGAGTCACTCTCGCGTTTCTAGGAAATCATAAATCTTGTAGCTTAGATGACAGCGTCCAGGCGTTCTGCTCCCACATCACAGCTCTGCTCGAGAACCCACGTGGAGGGTTCTTAACACCGTGGAAATTCAATCAATATTCAGCTATCGAACTTGCTACAGACAATACGTAGTATACTTGTTCATTCTTCTTACCGCCCCTCTCTTCAGCGGTCATATCTTATTCGTAACATTACCTTGCTAAGTGCAATCTCATGTATTTTCAAAGAAAATATGACAACATAGCCTCTTATCTATGTTGTGTACTTTGTTGTTTTATGTTTACCACCTACTAATATATGCAGACTTACGCAATTTCGATAGTGACTTTCACGTATTAGAAAGATAGTCCTTAGTATTACAAACTTTATAATATATTTACTGTTCCTGCTTTGCTTGTTTTTAAAAAGCACCCTTACGTGATTATTGTTTGTTATTTACGGGGTAGGAACATAACAGTATAAATTTATCGTAATAAGTTTTAAAGATAAGTAACGAAAAAATGTATTAACAAGACGTGACTTTTTTTACCCGTTAATTATTTTATTGTTTTCAGGACAATAAAAAATTAACGAACAATTATTATTGTATGTTTTATAAGCTAAGTTCATATTTGTGCAAAAGTAGATTTTGCGAATTTTTCCTTGGCACTAAGATATCTGTCGCCATGTCCAAACATAACAGCTATCCGTCATCGTCATATTGCGGTGAGCACGCCAGACAAAAAACGGTGTTCTGAGAATTACATATTTATTACTCATTTCACTATACTTTTCGAATTATTAACGAATGGGCGATATCTGATTATATAACGCTAAAATATTTTTGATATTATTTGTAAATGCATAGCATTTACAGGTGCTCTATGCATCTACTGCTGGATAAAGAAATACCTGTTGAGAAGCTTAGAGATGAGATAGAGATGTCTCAATCTAGAATATATTTTTTTAAGTATAGAGCTAAAAGTATAACCGGTTTTTTATTTACATTCTAAGAGAGAAATGGTGGTCTCAGTAACTTAAATTATAATTCAACCTATTGTGGTTGTTATCGATACAAATATGTATTAAAGGAAAAATATTTTTTTTCACCCAGAAGGTTTGGAAAAGTTATTTATATCTCTTGTTACACTTCCTCATGCTGTACTTTGTTATTTATAGACAGCTTATTGAAACCATTTCTAGAGACATGTTACCAGGTATGGTTAAATAAAATATAATTGTGGTACTCAAAAATATAATTTATTTTTCTTGTTCGCAGGTTTCACAATACAGAGAGTAAGCCGCAATCATTTAGTTCGATGAGGCGCCTTTTTTATGAATGAGTCGTCGGAAGGACGCCCCTTGAGCATGATCTCGGAAATGGGTGAGTTGTGAAAATTACCTTCATGATGGTAAACCTCTCTGTTAAACCTCTTCGCTACAGTGTTGAACAATACTGTGGCATTGTGAATCTCGCGTGGACTGACCATTTAAAACGAACGTTTAAAATATAACAAGAGATGATATGAACTCCTAAATATGAGCCATGTCAGATAAGCCAATGGGCCATTCTTAAATTTTTCGTATACAAGTTTATATTAGAAATTTTAATAATATATATTCTTTTATATGCAAGCATAAAGAGTATGGGCTCTTTTAAACTTTAGTTTTATTATGGTAACAGCTTTATTAGTTTGCATAATTTGGTTGTTTTAAGTACTCAGTTAGCAAGGAGTTCAATGGTTTGATAGTATAAATTATATAATATATGCATACATATTGTTAGCCACATTTTTCGCGAAGTTATTTTTAAAATGAAGCACACACGCCCTTGGTGTACTGTTAAATGTGAAAAAAGTGTTAGTGAGCAATTTAAAAATGTAATAAACCTTTTTTAATTATGGGGTTATTTTCAATGTATATTTGATAGAAATTTTTATGTCAAGCCTTTTTTAAAAATTTATTCTTTGACTTATTATAAACCAGATGCTGGGTAATTCATATGAGACCACGTATATCATTTAATACAATTGTTAAATCATTTCAATTTGTTAAGGGTTATTTTTTAACATAATTTCAATTCACCATTTCAAATAATAGTGGTTTTTTGCACTTCGGAAATGCTAGTGTTTTAAAGTTTAATAAAAATTATTCTGTAATAAAATAAATAAAAGTATATTTTTTGAGAAACACTGATTCAAACAATGCAGGTTTTAGACTGTCGGCTAGTTGATTAAATATTAATTCCCAGCGAGAGCTATCAATAATGCTGCCGCCAAACAATACATACGTGACCGGGCTGAAAATTCTGCCTTTGAGTTTTACGTTAAACCAACATAAAATGCAAATTGCATTCAGCCAAAAAGAGTTCAATATATATATATTTTTAAATTGCCTCACCCTATCCAAATACATAGCAAGCACTTTTTAGAATATTAGAATTATTCAGTCGATTTATTACCTTTTTTTATTTTTAACCAATTTAAAGCTATTGTTCCATTTTATGGAAAATAAAGTTTTTTTTATCTTTGTGTTCTTATGTCCTCTTTGTTACGAATAAATTTAGAGTTTATGAACTGTTAACTTTAAAATTATTTTTGAGAGAATGAGCACGCTAGGCTTCATTTATTAATATCTTATTTAGATGTCGCGTTGTTTTCGTTTTTTTTTAGAACTAATAAACCAATAATTTTTAGATTAGAAATACTTAATTTTTATTTTACAATAAAAAATTGAGACTTATGTTAATTTTTAAAATAAAAACATGTTTAAACTAAGAAAATAATTTTTTTTGTAAAAATTGTAAATAGTTAAATTTTTAACACTTCAAATAATTCTTGCCTTTTTCAGAATAATTCAGAGCTTAATTTCGGGTTCACAGTGGGTTTAGTTCCATTTATGCATATATTTCTCTAATTGGGACTATATCGAGAATATTCGTGAAGCTCTCCATGGACGTAGAATCGACTCATTGTTGTATACTTCCGGTATTTGTCGCAGACTTTTTCCCGTTTAATTGCTGGCAAATGGCGTCCATCCGGCTCGTGCAACATCCCATTTAAGATCTCATCCGCCATCGCCATCTCGAAAGCCCGGGCGGGCTGGATGAGCCCTCGGCAGGAACTACGCTTCCTTTCGATCCAACGACCGTCCATAACGATTCCAATCGAGCCGTCTATTCTTGTGTCGTCTACTTCTTGTGAGTTTTTAAAATTATTGCATATATTTTTAGCCGCGGGTTCTTGTTATTACCAAAGACCTACTTTGAGAGATAAAAAAAGTAACTTTGAAAGTTTTAGTCGTCTAAAAACAATCCATAAATTTGAATTTCTTTACTTTACCTTTGTTTACTATTTTTTTTAGATAATATCATTGCATAATAAGGTGGATTGTTCTTTTGTCAGACAAAGTCATAAGTAATATTTTTTTAGGATTTGATATTTATTACAAAATATCTAGATTGCACCTTTTATTAATTGGATTACCTACTAAATAGCTGCGGGGCATATAAGTTTGTAATATCTAGTTATATTAGGTTCATTTTAATGAATAAAGAATATTTCTTGTTACGTCTTTTAAAAAAGTAATAACTCCAGACTTAAACCCAGACAGCATAGTACGAGCGCTGTTTTTTTTTATTTTGGGGCTAGAAGGAAGAGACCGAAAGGCGTTGATAATCTCATTTCCCATTGAGCTCCTACAAAACTCACTTCAGCAGATTATATTCATGCTGTAAGAAGTTTTCGTGACATTGAATCTATTAACTCGTTGCCCTCGATTTTGTAAGACCATGACAACTTACCCTCTATTCTCTGATATTTTATAAATTTTATGAGCATAGCGATTGAATAAATTATATAAATAAATTAGGTACTGGATTCGTTTCCGGATAGATTAAATGATAACGTTAATCAGTGCATGATATATAATAAAAATTGGCAAGTTATGTGTTTTTACGGCTTTATATTTATTTTGATAAAGCAGGTAAATTCCGAATATACGGGAGATTAGGTACTTAACTGTAAGTACATACTGGCATTTTAATTTCGCTGACAGTTATTCTGATTCAGATTAGTTTAGGTAAAGGTTAACGGAATGCGATAAGATGTAACAAATGCGGGTTGCGCAGAGGTCATTACTAAGCTATACAATCTACAGATTATGCTGGGATTAACTTGTATTACTTGAACAACTTTGGAATGAATAATGTACGAAGGTGCCCGAGCTTGCCCACACACCCGATCTTCAGAGCAGTGGTCGTCACCACCTCGCGTACTGTGTCGATGCGGCTAAATTGGACTTGTGGTTGTTTCTAGAGCAAGTAGGCACTGCAATATAATTACGGGGACGAATTTTTTACGGCAAACAAAGACGATCCGCAAATTCTGACGAAGCAACTTTGTAGCGTTTGTTCTTCCGAGTATAACATTTTGAAGTTTTGCAAATATGCTATGCGAAAACGATAGATTGAGATATTGGCAGACAATGTTTTTTTGGTTAAACATTTATGCTGGTGATTCATTTCTATTCATACCTACTTTGTATTGCTTTAGTTTTTCAAGATTATTCCAGTATGTGAGGATTAGACTATTTAGTTAATCTTTCGCTTTACAAATTATTCTAGTCGTCGCGTACGTTGAAAATTCACATAAAGTAAACACTAAACAGTTATTTCCATTTTGTTGATTATCGATTGAAGGTGATTTCTTTTATAGTTTAATTAATGTAATAGTTGGTATTTAACGACATGAACATTCGGCGAGTACACCGGTCAGCAATAAGCACGTGCCTTCAAACAACAATATTAGTGGAGCTCACGTAAAATGACGATAACAATCACTACACGACCCGCCGCAGTTAGGTTTTTCCTCCTCTGCGACAACAAGTAAAGACTACAACTTAAGAACATCCAACTTAAACTAGCTGCTGTATGTTTTTTATGATTTTCAATAACTAACAATTTTTGGCGGGCTCCGCATAAAGCTGACGCAATAGCGTGTAGGGCAAGGGACCTATCGATTTATCTGAAACTGGGGTACATTTGTACGAGTCTCTCGTCTCGGCATTATGAAAAATTCAGTACGTCGTTTTATCAATAGGATTGCTTTGGGTTAGAACACTGACCTATTTACCAAATTCTTCATCTAGCTCCCCTAGTTGTAAGTTAGATCTAATGACCGTTGCTTGATATTACACCAGAGAAGTCAATTCCACGGGATTTTCCCAGAAGGCTATAAACCTGTTTCTTTTTTTGGTTTTTTTCCTATTTAATGTCAAATATAAGAAGAGCGGTAACTTCATGTTTTACGTTTGATGTACAGAAGATGTGATTATTCATTGTATTAAAAACAAATTAGTGTATAAAGTATACGCATTTACTATTGCAGGCTTAGTTATATCAAATTGTCAATGTTTACCTGTCAACTGTATCAGCCCACAACACAATATATAGAAGTGATGACCAATGAAAATAGGTACTGTATAAGGTGTATTAACTATATTTATTTATTTTAACAACGTTTGCAAAATATATTAGAAAATGTTTTTCTAGTAATATTTCTGTTTTTTTATTTATTTGAAGACTTAAAAAGTTAAACATATGGTATTATGATTTATCAGATTGTATTATAATCTTAAATGATCTTATCTATTATTTTATCTCGATATTTGTTCGTTTATTTAATTTTAAAAAAAATCTGTTAGTGTTATATAACATACGATACTGTCTTTGTTTTTCAAGGTGTAGTTAGTTATCTGTTTTAATATAATAAACTCATTGGTTATTTAGTTTTCAATAAAATACACGTAACTCATATTTATATTATTTATTAGTAACTCATAATCTAGCAATTATTTTCCTCAAAATTGAAATGAAACATCACAAATTTAATTGAAAAATTCCACTTTATTGCTACATTACTGAAGATCACGACCGATCAACTAACTAATGGACGTGTAGCACGTAACATGATATTACCAATATATATTACTCTCAGCTGCCTGCACTCGGCGACCTGATGGCTTCAATGACAAACTCGATCGCTCCATTTCCAGTTTTTTCATTTTCCTTTTCCGTTTTTAAGACTGTCTGATAAATAAACTCTTTGATACTTACTTTAATTAAAATTCAAATATTAAGATAATTCAAGTGGGTTTTATCAGATCATTTTTATTTTTGTATTTTCGGATAGCAAAATTCAATTGTACAGATTAAACAATTTTTTGGTCTTGGTTTTTAGGTAGGATACACTAAACTCCCCATTTATGATACGTACCCATACATTGTTGTGCGAAGAAATTTAATGTGCAAGTTCTCCTCTATTTCTGGCCTGTGCTGACATAAGATGCAATGGCCACGCAAGTGTGAACTTCTCACGGGGGTTAAACATGAGCCCGTAGTTCCGCTACGCAAGTTTAACCCTTCGGTGTCTAATTAATGACTTTAGATCAGCGAAATGCTTTATATGTGTAGTTAACACTTTAAGTAAATGTTTGATATATTTATAATTCAAATTTCAAAACAACCTTTACTCTTTAGGACGGCTAGTAATGTATTATTGTTAAATTTTCCTTGAGATTTTTTTGCTATTTAGTAATTGTAAAAGGGCTTGATTATGCCAAAAAAACTTTAATTCTTCAAACTCTAAATATTTCAATAATTATCTGTTTATCTCAGTGTTCTGGCTATCAAATAAAGAGCACACTAAAAGGGCGGCCTTCATTTATGTTTTTATAAAAAAAAATATATTTATTTGAAATTCATTTGCGAGGAGAGTCTGCACGTGTTACCAAAAAAGGTAAATTGAATGTGCTCTTTGTATTCATCTCTTTTTTTCCTTTATATAATCACCCTCAAAGTGGTAGTAAATTCGACTTATGTCGCTACCGTGCTTTTGTTTTATAGAAGTATAAGATATAATATTTTCTAAATATTATACAATTTTTATAATATATTTTAGACTTCACCATGCATAATAAAAACGGTATTGAATAATTGAATAGGTTTATATAAAGCCGTAGTGAGACAAAGTGTGCTAGTTTGAGACGAGGTCAAATTGATTTTCCTTAAAGTACACCCAGTTCGGAGCCGTTCTATAAATAATTGCGCTTTTACATAAACTCCGCTTTCTACTTGTATATATTCAGTAATCAAGATTGGTCCGGGTCCGACCGCGGCCACTCGGGCCCCAATCGCGGCAAATACGGTCGCTAATTCCGAAATGGCGTGCTTTTCTGAGTACATCGGGTTATATCTAATGCGTCAAAACATAGTTCGAACAATCAATATGTTGACCCTTCCGTCCTGTTTACTTTCATTGATACGTGGAATATAGATCGCCTCACGTCAGCAGACGTTGAAAACGCCCGACACGTGTCGGCAGACAGAGTCCACAGATCTCATAGTATTTGCACTAATAGGTTATGATTGTCTTATGGGTTGAGCAGAATCGAAAATAATTGCGGAACAGAGCACTGTTACAAATTTTTCGTCTTTTATCCAATGAAGATATGTTTCGTAAATTAAAAATAAAAGTTGTTTAAGCCCGGTCAGACAGTCTACGCAGACACGCACACATCACAGCTGTGGTTGTCAACGGCGCCTTTCGGATATGGTGGATGAATGATCTCCGTGATCAGCAATTGGCTTCTTGGCTACTGTTAACTCGATCATTTTACGATTTTAAAGATTTTTGAGATTTACTTGATTTCTAATATCAAACGGGACCAAAAGAAAGTATTTCGTTGATTTTAAATATAATCTGAAAATAAAATATTTTTAATCTCACTTAACTAATTGAGTTTAAAAAATATTTTTGGATAAATTATTTTTTTGCAATCTTATCACAGATTGTATTCATTTGAAGTTCGAGTAAGAGCTTCATTTAAAAAGGGTAAGCGTGTTTCTTTTGTGCAATGTGGTTGCTTTGAATATTGTTATCGATTCAAGAATTAAATATGCTCTGCATCAATCCACCTCAACATGCATACAATTGATGTAAGATGAAAAAAAAAAAACAATGTGAAACTGAATGCTAGCACGTAATTTTTATCTTATTCAAATGTTTATTGTAGTTTTGAGAATTGAGAACTTACGATATATACATATTACGTTTATCAATGTCATCTAATGTTAAAATCAATTTCTATTTGTTGTGATTTTCTTACCTCTTTTCAGAACTCTGGAATAAATTCCAGAAACATTTCTGATTACAATAGTAATTCTCTTGGCCGTTATTTTTATTGACTATGTAAAAAAAACAAAAAAAAAAAAAAACGGTTTAACGGCTTAAGTGCCAAGTTCATAGTGGGTAATTCAACATTCATTTTTTTTTTTTTTTTGGAAATAAACAATTGGAATGTTGGTGGGCCTTATGTGTCGCATTATAGTACATGGTGTATTGGGCTGGTGCACAGACTTATAGTTGGATAGAGAAATAATCAGAGCAGCCTATTGACCGTGGTGACGCAATCGCGTGGGGTCCTCCGCCACGGGGGTGGGCGTGCCGCCGTGGGCCTCCGCCACCCCCCGACGCATTGGGGACGCCATACCAAAATCTACCCCTCGGTCAAACTGCCTGGCATTGGAGACCTTATTTTTACGTAACTAAAAACACTAAAAACTACAAATTGATTTGGTTGTTGACGAACTAATGAAGTTCACTTTTCTTTTTATCGGGAGAACTATACATTTTTATGTTAAAAAAAAATCAGAGAAACGCAGAGACCCTGGCGGATAATTCAACTTGTAAACAATTCATGCGGAGTTTTATCGGGTTTTAGTATTCCAGTTACTGCAGAGGCCGTTCAATGATTAGCGTGCCTGGAGTCCAGCGGAATTCTCCCACCCCTCTAACCGTACTGCAGTGCTTCCTATTAAAGAATAACAACAACTTCACAACTGTATAAAGCTGCAAGCATGACAATAAGCTCTTGTATTAGCGAATCCAAATGGTTTCCTTCCCGCTGTTAAATAAACATGCTAAACCAATTCACAATGCGGAAACTTGTCGATACGGTTCAATTAATTGAGTACTTTTATGCGGAACCACACCTCGGGGACGCTTTTCAGCCTGCCGGTTAATAAACACAAATATTTGAATTATTACAAACAGCAAACAGCAGTTGATTCTCCGTCGCATTAAGATTCAGGAGTTGTCGCATTTAAAATGCACACCGACTGTCTTATTTTAATGAATTTTATTTTCTTATCGCGTGAGTTACGCAAAAGACTGCCTCCTGCAGAGATTTAGCTTACGCAAGAGGTCGAATGGATCTTACTGCTGAATTAGAACACGTTAAATTATTATCGTTCCAGGTTTAATACTAAATCGTAATCGAGGTTAATAAATTATTAAAGTGCAAGTAAAAGATCTTATAATACTGAAACTGAACATAAATTATTAATTAAATTCGTATATTCAGTATTTTTGACAAAGTGCTTTGAGGAATTCCATTTTTACATACCGGTTTCGCCAACCTTTTGCGATGGCAGTATCAAACGATGTCAACGATAATGCTATCGCAAAAGATCACCGACAAAATTAAAACTTGAGGGAAAATCACATAAGTGAAATTCGTGTTGATTCTGACCTCAATATAAGTACACATAATTACTGCAATAGAGTATGTTTTACTTACAAAATTAATTGTCATATTTATGAAGCTTTATTGTCGGCTCATGAAGCACGAACGAGAGAAGGTGACAAGTATTAAATATCACAATTCTTTACTTGATACTCAACACGTTTTTAATTATAATATAAACTACGAAAAAAAAAATTTTTTTACAAGCGTATTCGCGCTGATTTATATTTAAAAAAATCATTGTGCTGTCATAATCACGGACAGGAACCGAAGCTCAGCGTCCAACGTCACGTTTTCCGCCAACAGGGCATTTGAAGCGAGAGAAAATCGGTCTGGGCGGCCGGGCGGCGCGCAGGCGTCCCGGCGCCACGTGGTCGCGCCGCGCCGCCGGGCCAGTGCGCCCCGCGCAAGGCCCGGAGTCGCCGGCCCGCTCCGCCGGCCCGCTGAGCGCCGCGCGTCCTTATCTCGCTTATCGTCCGCATTGTTTTTGACGCTGTTGCCTTTCGGCGCCGCATCCTGCTGAGTTGGTGTTTTTTTTTTTCATTATTATTATTATACATTTGTATTCAAATAATTACTGATATTTTGATGTTGATTGTTTGGAAGTTTTTTTTATTTATTTTTTTTACTTTTGGTTGCACGTTATCAGAAAGAAGCTGAAACTTTGTATTGGTTAAAAAAGAGGCGTTTTTGTCTGTTATTTACGAAATTGAACTAAACATGTTTTAAGATGATTACTATGTATAAGTAGGATTTTTATAGGTAAGTGACGAAAATTTTTTATTGAAAAAAAAATTATAACTAGGTGATAATCGGTATTGTTTAATTTCAAATGATGCAGTTCATGGTGCAATGTCGAATCGGTACGATATATTTGCCATGGCAATTTCTCGAGTCCGTGAAAGTTCGCAGTGAGCCCCGCGGGCGCGTGTCGAGCGCCGTGCAGTAAGTTTCAGTAAAAGAACAACACAACAATAATCTCCTCTTCTTCCGAACGCATTGATTCTTTACATGAAACGACTTAAGCCACTTTATCTGTTTATCCGGCTTCTCTGAAAACACTCTCCGAGAAGGATTGTTTCCTTAAGATTTGTCCTAAACATTTAATAACATTTTAATTGTTTAACCCAATATTTTAAGATACCTATGATTTTTTTTCCTTTTAATAGTATGCCTTTAATTAAAATGCCAACGTAGTCAAACACATTGACGTGATGGGAATGGGGTACTTCTATGGTTACCATCATTAAATATTTCGCATAAATGAGACAAAATAATTTTATGCTAGTTGTATTAACATAACTACAAAATAACAATATATCTTTTAAAAAAATAAATTACCGAAATGGATTTTTTTAATTCATATCACTGTGCTGAATCAAACAATTATACTTAAGAGTCATTCTAAGTATTGAAACTATGGTTACTTGTTATTATTATTTTAATGTTTTAATAGTATTATTATCGCTGTCTTTAAAGTAATACTTTCAACCTAGTAGATTCACTTAATAATGGTGAGTCATTTTTCCTTACAACTTACATAATGAACGCCAATCACCAATAATTACGAAAATCAATTAAATCGTAAATCGTAGTCAATCAAAAAAATATTTCGACTTTATTCAATAGTGATATTAAAAACCATTTTAGTAGAATCTATTCAACTCGGCTAATGGAACATCGGGAAGATTCAATTCATTCCCACTTATTTAATTCGTCTCGTGCGACCCTAAAGTAAACCCTAACTTTGCTGAATGATTTTTGGCCTTTTGGTTCGCCTCTATTATTATATCAGTTGTTTCGGGCACAATTATCGGTCCCATTACTAATTCACCGATCTCAGATTTGTGGATATAAGAACCTTACCTCCCATGATAATATGAGCATTATAAAACACAGCGTACTCCAATTGTGTTTCAGCATTGATATTATTTTTCATTTTATTTTATTAACAGCTTTTTGCGTATTTTGTCGCTTTAATTTTATCGTTTTCCATAAAATGTTGTTTCTCTGCGAGAAATGAACGTGCCCGGGTGTTCATATTTTTATTCAACTGTAATAAATATATTTTTATTTGTGTTTCATATTTAATGTAATCTTTCATTTGATGTTTCGAAATGAATTGCAAGCCTTATATATTTTATAAATTTTCTAAAGATTTAATGAAATATACAAAAATGAATACGCAGCACGTTACGGATGCTCGAACCGTATTTTTTGAAGTAATACTTTTGATCGGTATTTCAACGATTATCATTTTTACGTCCTAAAACATAAAAACATGAACAATACCAGGAAACATTACATGTCTCCATTGAAGTTTCTTTTCATCATTAGGCTCAGTTGTCGAATCAAAGCGGTAATGCTTTCGAAGGATTTAATATTTTCAAGGTGTGTGAACTTTCATAAATAAAAGACTCGGCAGATACCCTTTCAAACTCTGAAAACATCGTACAACGGCACAGTCAAACGGGCTACTTGTCCAAAGCACCGGCCATTGGCACATATTCCATATCGGGTCCGGCGAGGCGGCTCCTTGCTGGGCGCCTCCGCCGGGCGTGCCAGAATTGTGCCCATTCGTATGCGAGCGGCGCTCACCGACTGCCCTCGCAACCAGATACCCTTATACGAGTGACTGTTGATTTTTACGGACGCATAATCTTCGTTTCGTTCTCTCGTGTCCTCTAAATCCGTTGAAATTGCCGCCCTGACATCACATGGTGGGAGCCTAAGAATCATCAGCGCAGCAAATCAAGTATGCGTCGGAAATGTAATATTTATTTTAAAAATTGGTTTAATGTGACGTATTTTGTAACATTTTTCAAAACATTTTATTTATCAATAACGCTCATAAATGCAATAAATTGATTTAGGTTTTCATTTTATATTTCAAATACACAAAATTAATTATCTTTTGATTATATTGTATTTTAGAAGAGATTGCTTTATTGTTTAGCATTAATTTCTGCGGTGTTGATTTAATTAGAAAGTACTTATAATTTAATTTACACGATTATACCCGGGGCACTTTTCCTGAAAACAAAATAAGCGAAGAACAAAGCATATTTACGCGTTTCAACCGCTTGTAAAAATATCTATGAAATGACCGTAACTTTATCAGAACATTTTTATTAATTATTGATAGATAACGATATGATAAATCTTAATAGTACACCGCGTTTCTTGTATTTTTCTACCTTTCTATTTTGATGTATATCCCGCATGGAAAAACATAACTCAATACTTATCGTAATCCTTATACGTATCTCTGTATTTTCATACACGTTGGTTGCTAGCTAGTTTCACTGCTGTTAACTTTACTTTTCACAGCTCGGTCTCCGTTCCTTTTATGCAGTGCATGTATAGTTATATCTTAATTCAATTATCATATACTCAATTTACTAACAATAGGAAGGTATGTGTTTCGTAATCAATCATCCGCATAAACCTCCGCGGAGTCAGAGACAATGTGGCCAACCCCGAACCGATCATGCATGCTGCTCATTAGTGAATAGATCGCTCCAACAGTGTTGCTGTAGTTCAAACCCGATAGCTATATTGCAAACGGATTGTCTAATTTCACAAACCTAAATGTGTATGTTTTCGTATAAATTTTTATCTTGAAAAGTAATATCAAAGGAAAATGAAATTAGTGTACTACAAAAGCGCTTTTTGATAAACATACTGAATCTAATATAATCGTTTTTTTTTATATTTCCAGAATACCTGAATATTATTTGATTAAAATGCTTCACAATTTGATTGGAATGTTACATTACTTGAAGCAGTTAAACATTATATATCTCAAAATCAAATGATTTTACTATTTATGCTGAAGTGGCGCAATTGAGAGCTGCAGTGTATCTCTGTTGATTATTGGCCCAATAATCAGGTGTTGCGGTAAATCGTGAGCAATCACGCCGCACTGCAGAAGTGATTCGGTGGGAACGTCGCTCTGCCACTATTAGTTAGAGTCCACTGCCTGCTGGCAGTCTAAAATAACCTCTCAGGCTGTGAACTGCTTCTTTAGGGAAACTACCGACCTCTGTCATCACGCTTCTGACGGATCGAGCGAGTGCAGATGTATGAAATCTCACACTTTTAACGAGATTTTGTCTTTAAATTTCATAGACAAGACATGTTAAGAAGTTTTATTTTTTTAATGGCACTAAGCTCAATAGACATTTAATAAAACTATTCGATAAAAGAATCACAACGTGCTGGAAACAATGAAAGTCGATAACACCAGTATCCGTGTCGTAACATTGATGTCAATGTATGTTTATTCAGAAACTTTTTCTTATTTTTTTTTTTTTCATAATCTGTCTCTTACCTCTTTGTTTCGACTTTTACCCTTGAAGTTGAATTTACATGCGTAAAGACTAAATAGATGTTGGCAGCCTGTCACCAAAGATAAATATAAAATTGAAAAAGACTTAGAATCAATAGATATTTTTTTTACATCTTTTATGTTTCTTATTTTTTTAAATGTAGTTTTAATTTAATAATACAGTGTGTTTTAAATAATCGATTCATACATGAAACGACAAGGAAAACTCTCTATATTCTTACGGTTACCCGTGGCTCTGCGCTCGGTTAAAGTCATAGTGGTTTATTTGGATTCAACACTGGATCAAATAGCCGTGGAGACGCTGATTCGAATCCCATGTTTGTCGAAAAAAAAATCTATGATTTTTCTCGTAGTTACATATGTAAATCGATTACTTTTGTCTTCACAATCAATGTGTATAACGTATTCGTTAATAATAATGTAAATTGCAGATTTTTTGAATTTCTTCATATCGATGTGATCGATTTTGTCATGTTGAGATTGGTAAATCATTGTTTTAGCATCAATCTTTTAGTTTTGTTTTCCGATGTATAATGAAAACGTCAGTCTGTTCATATTGCCATTTAAAGGTTACGCGTATTTAACATCATATTGTACTTTTCGTAGATGTGCTTCTTTTGGCTAATATCGTGCCCCGTGTGCAAATTCATCTCGACGGCGTCTCTCTCCATTGGAGTGAGACGGTCTAATTAGCCGTGTTTAAATATAAATGTTGGTATAATGCTCGATCCGGTGATACATCATACAATTTTACGGAACTTTTGCGACTTCACACGTGCCGCACGAACCTCCGCCGCTAGCTGGCGCCGAGCAATCTTCTCCTGGGATATAATAAATCATGCTCTTTTTGTTCTTTAAACTTGGCAGCGTCCTTTCGTCCAAAAATTCAATCGAATTCGAGGCAGGAGATGCGCCAAATTTACTCCACTCTAACTGAAGGTGAGCTCGGAGTCGACTAGTCGGAGTGCGAGCGAATTAGAATATATGAGATAAAATATTACCGTTCATTTGTATATTTATAAGAAAATTCCGCGCAAAGACACCACATTTCTCGTTTCTGTGGTTTATGTACCAGTATCAGATACTTTGAATTGAAAACGCAAAATATGTTATTTTTCAGAATATTATGTATCTATGTGTACATAGTAGTATTAAGTATATAGTAGAATTTCGGTCATTATAGACCCCAACGATTTTTGTGTATTACTTATAATACTATCACGCGGGTGAAATATTTAGTAATATTGTATTACATTATTCATCGAATATGCTTGCGGATAAGCGCCGACTGGATTTTCACTATAAATTGTCGGAACCTTCGTGGAAACTAAAATTGATTTTATAATTCAAAAGTGAATCCCTAAATTTATGTACAAATTTATGAAACACCGTACATGGCGATTCCGATTAAACTGGAAATTTTTAAAAAGCAACTTGTGCCAAGAGAAAAATTGCAAAATGTTATTTTTGAAGTAGATATTTTTATTTCTGTCCGGTCGCTCGGGAATCGATGTCGTGTGCGCCTAATTCGATTAAAAGTAACTGACGGCTGTGCGATCGACTTTGCGCCATTGCGCATCGTTGTTCGCCTGATGGATTACAGCGGCGGCTCCTGAGACAGATTGATAATACAAATCCATTCCCGACTCCGTCCGCGACCACGATGGTACTGATTGAGGAGACACTTGTCTCAAGGGCGTGTTACTTGCGGCAGTAATTCGCACAAGTGACACCGAATAAATATCCGATAACTAATGGGCTTCCTTTTGAATTCGTGGCACGTCGACAGAAATTATTGTTTCACTGGGTGTCTAATATATTAATAACGGTACACAAGTGATCTGAAAAGTCAATTCTTTAACACCTCAATTTTAGGAAAAGGAATCTACTATATTCTATATTAAATCAATGGTACATTCTTCGAAAGGAAATAATATTTAAAAAAATATAAAACTCTACCTTATTTAAATATATTATTTAATTCTGATATTTCATATACTACGTTTTCATTTTAAAAAATACTGTGTCATTTGGCACGCTTTTCAATGTTTATTTTTATTTTTAACTATCTATTTATATCAACCAGAAATTATCAAAAGTATTCAATATTATTTATTGCTCTACTGAATATGTGAATATTAAATTTAAACCAAAATCAAAAACATACATTGTTAGCTTTTGTTAGTTTAAACTAAAAAATTGTCATTGAAAGGGATTTCGGAAAGAGATGTTCAAGTATGATTCTTTCTTCTTTTGCTGTCTCTTAGAGAAGATTGGTAACCATTTAATTGAACACATATTTATCCTGGGACAGTCTTACTAGTTCAAATTCCACATCCACGTAAGTTTACTCCTTCTAATGCCTCTTTTTCCTCCGATATTTTCCTGGTCAATTGGTAAGGTCTTTTATTTTAGCCATATTTATTGTTTCGAAAAATATGGACAAAATATAAGACCCTACACTTTTTTTTTACCATCGTCAGGAGTTCTCATTGATGACTCAGTCAACCCATGTTATTTTAAGAATTCTCCTTGAAAGCCACACTTCAAACGTTTCGATATTTCGCATTTTAGCTGTCTTATATGTCCAGGCCTCAACTTCATAAAGAAGAACTGAGACAACATAATTTGTGAATCTCCAGCTAGTTGTCTCTGGCACATAATATTTTTCTCAAGTATGATTATGACATATAAATTAATTTTTCTAAGAGCCGTTTTTCTGTTGTACATTTCAATATCTAATTTGTGTTTTTTTTCTCTTATCCATCAAATACTCAGCACAGAGTACTTTGATGTACGTTTAAATATTAACAAAATGGTAGAATATGGTTGATATTCGCACGTGTGTTTAATCTCGTACGCCGCCATTAGGCTTGGAATCCTTAATACTTCCCGCACATATATCGAGCACAGAGCCGCCCGTCGGCCAGATACTTCGCATAGTTTCGCGCACCTGAGGGATTACACCCGAACGGCGCGGACCGCGGGCCGCCTGCCCCACGCACCCGGACCCGCCCAGCTCTCCGCGGGACTTTCGATATGCAAGGGACAAAGTGAAATGAAATGATCCCAGTAAATCATATAAGTTTAGCAATTCGCATTACATTACATTTAAAAAAAATTGTTCATATATGTTCATAGGTAAAGTCAAATCCCAATTATTGCACAAATGCCACCAGTCTGGGGTTCATATCTTCGAAGTATATATAGTAAACTGAAGCTTTAGTAACGAAGAATATTAATAAAGGTATTTTTTTTAATATAAGAGTACTACAGCTTGATAATGTTTTATTGATTTGAAAAAAAATATTGTTCATCGTGATCCTTTCTATCAACATAAAACGTAGTCGTCAAAACCAGCGCTCAATTAGATAACTTAACGGCCTTTCTAAGGTCAAACTGGTGGTCCCAGTAGCCCTCCCGGTAGTTTCAAACTTATCGTAAACCTAAGTGACTCGGATTCTGGCCGGAGAGCTTCGGCATCGCTCGGCAGCATTAAGAGACGGTATTAAGTCGTAATCAAAACTACAGCCAGGTATGACATGTGCCTCGAGGAAGTAGTTTGAAAGCATTTGCGGGGGCATAGCATACATACAAAGCTCAATCTTTAAGACTTTTTCACTAATTGCATGTTTGTACATTCGTATAAGCTACTAAAACTAAACACTTAATGTATTGTCTTGTTAAATAAATTTATCTAAAATTTGAATTATTGTATCAGATTTTTTAATTATATTATGGATGTTTCTTAAATTTTTTACCAATATCTATCTACAAACTGCATATACATGAACAAAATTATAGAACTAAACTTTATAATTTAATGCACTATTATAAAATTCATCAAAACTTACACCTGGATGTATTATACTTAGTGCTCTGATAATTTTAAATAGTAAATAGAATCTCTAAGCATTATTACGTTTACGGAATTATTAAATTGATTTATATTTTACATTCAGTATCCCCGTCTGATTTTGAAGAGCTTTCAAAATCACATGAAGCGGTAATTGCATTATATGATGCCATCTCCCCCGCCAGGGCCGCATTCACACTGCACAATTAGCCGGCCTCGGGCCCGTAATCCAGTTAGCGCGACCGCTCAGCCGCTGCGTCGGTGATTGAAGGCGATCGGTCGGATTCACCGGGACTGGCCGCCGCGCCGTATGTCTTGCGCCTGCTATCTCACCCTCCTGGACCAATTAAAGCCATGTTTATAGACTATAAGTGTCGACTTCCGCGCGTTTGTAAACATCGGGCTGCTTTTTGTTACAGTGCTTAGAATAGCTTCTTCTTTATTTATAAATCAAGGTTCGATTGCCCTACACCTGGTACGGATACCATTTGTTCCGTGTAGTTTTATGTAATCATGCATTTCGAAACATGACTCTATTCGGCGAAAATTATTTTCTTACGAAAAAAAATGATGTTTAAAATTATTGATAAAACATTTAACATGCAGATCTGTGCCATTGCACATGAAAATATTAAAATACTCATAGGATTTAACAGAAACCAATATCACAATAAAATAAAAATCGTATTAGTAAGGTTTTACTAGTGGTTTTAGGTTTCTTCCTAAAATTGAGCCTATTCAATAAAATTAAAATGCTGCTGCTATCGCGGTTGATTTTCTACCGGAGCTTTGTATGTCGCCTTTTGTTATACACCTGAGAGTAGCTGTGAAACCGCCAGCTCTGCGGACTGGCGGCTTAACCCGGTTAAATAAAAACACGACGATAAAGGACTCGCATGTAGACTTCACCCATCCAACTTTAATAAAAACTTGAATCGAACAGAGGGCGATTTATACCGTTACATAAAGAGCTGGGTATTTGAAATGATGTATATTTAAAATTTAGTTACAGTGGTTAAGACTACTGACCAACCAGTAGTCATTAGCTTTAAAAAAAAATGTTAGAAAAGCTAAAAGTAGTTTTCACAAGTGGATTTGTGTGATTTTATTAAATCTCTTACATCATAAATTAATCATATCATTTTGATGAAAAAGGGTCGTTTATTACACAAGGTTTTTTGCGGTTAATATTTTTGAGCTGCTGTCAGTTATTAAGAATTTGCTTTGTGTTTTTAACCTACTTTTAAGATTGTATTATGTAATGGATTTTATGCTCTTTTATCTATTGTTTGCAGAAATATTGTGTTTCAATTATATATATATATATATATATATATATATATGTACACATACACATACATACATATTCATTAATATATAGATTAAGTAAAAACTGTCGTAAACAAACGGTCTATGCGTTGAATTACATTTTGTACTGCTAAACAGATTTGACTTAGAATGGTTTGTATTTCCAGGGGTAAACTTAAAAAAAATCAGCATTCTGGCAACATCTCTCACAATTACCCTGGTTTTCCCGAGCACCGCAAATGATTACATTTATTCCCGTCATACGGGGGGGATTTCCCTCCCTGCTGTATTTAATGGCGCTGTAAAAAACACCCGAGGGCGTAAAGACCGAGAGGTGTGTGGATGTGCTTTGTATTCCTGCTCGGAATCAACCCAGAGTTTACAGAGCGGATATGTCTTCTAAATAAAGCACACAAAAAATTATCCAGATAAAGCTTATTAAGTTGCAATATAAAATCACGAAACTTTAACGTACAATAAATTATTTCTACTTAAGTAAACACTGAATAATTGTTTGGTAAGTGTAACATATTTAATTATAATTAAAAAAATATGCCGCAAATTACAATTTCATATAACAAGTTTAATTTTTCTTCCTGAGTAAGGGAAGTTTTGTCAAAGGCCAGACGGTCTGTCATTATAAATGCAATTATTGCTTTGGCGTCGGTACCACGAATACTGCACTCTAATACTTAAAACTTCTTATAAACTACAGACATTAATTGTATGGAATCTCATTGATAATATATGGAAACCATCCTAATTATTGTTACTCAATATTAAATTAATGTGCATTCATTACCAAGACAGATTATTTAGGATTTTAATATTTATTCTAAGTTATTGATTATTATATAAAACGACGCAATACATTCTTGATTTTTTTCTACATACATGGGATTTGGAACATGGGGTTAAACCTATTATAGAAATTTATTTGGCAAAAACCAAGTATATTTAATGCAAGTGAACACTTGCATAAAACTATTTTAATTCTTCCTCGGTAACATCTACTTAGTAAGCCAACGTAAAAGGTTGGCGAAACCGGTCACCAATATAAATCTATTTGTGGAAAAATCACTCGAGTGTTTTTTTTTTTTTAAAAGATACATAGTAGTTCAATGGGTTAGAATATATGGCCGTTATATCCATACGGTGTAGAGTTAAATCCTAAAATAAAGAGTTGAGTATAAAAATTCTTATCATTCATGTGCTAATCGATTATCATAAAACATCTTTTCATACATTAAGGACCTCCATATGGAATAAAATGTAATAGAGTAACGATTGTTGATTGTTTGATGTCTTTGAACGGGATCACGTAAATGTAACATCAAAATATAGTCGCTTGTTCATTGTCAAAAATGCAACATTTTTTGAAATATTACACAAAGTTTAGTTTATTTTAAGTAGTTTTCACACTCTCTTTCAATGCACTCTTAGGTCTGCCTGCACCAAGAAGCTTTAATGTTAGGTCTTAAGTTTATTTAACGTCAAAAGATATTTAGAACTTTTTATGTATTCATGTGAGCATTTCACATTTTGGTCATACCTGATTATACTCCCGAAACGTCATTGAGGTATAAATCAGTTAATTTTGTATTATTTTGTTTGTAGTATATAATAAAGTCTATCGAATAATTATCGTATTTTCATTTATTCCTAGAAGATGTCTTTAGTAGGTTTCTCAATTCGATAGAATCGCTATTACACACTTATTTAGCTGTAATTTATTGTTCCCTTCTCGACGTTACTTGCTGTCTTGTGGGTTTTAGTTAAATGGCGTTGGGTGTTATTTCTGATCCAGATCTTGTATTAAGTATTCTGTGTGGGATCGATTCACGAAACCATAAATTACCAATTGAAAGTTGTTCCAATTTATTACGTATTAATTATTTTGCTTAACCAAATGATTACGAACAGTATTCTTAACAATGAGACAGGTATGAAAAAAAAAAAACTGCTGTAGTCTAAAATATTATTATATGTAAACCCTTAGTATAATTAAAGATTTGAATATTAAACCTCCGAACCGTAAAATGAAAATCCCTTTAAACATATTTAAACTAATGTTTCCCAGACCCATGACCAATTCAAATTATTCGGTTGAGTCGGTTAAACATTTGACAGCATTGAAACACATTTTGATTTCGTTAGGCTGCACCGATGTTTCCAGTTATTATTAGTTTGCCGTGATATTGACGTACACTAATTGAGTCAGAAATCCGTCTCCCAGCGACCGCGGGCTGCTCGCTCAGCGTGCTCATCTCACATATATTTTGATATTTTCTTTAATAATATCTGAATTAATCAAAAGTCTCTGGACTACATTACATACCTAGTGTGTCAGTATTATGCTTCCCGAAGTGAATGTATTTAACACTCAGTATCGGCCTTTGGGATAGTTTGGATTATCTTAAGATTAAACTCGGTCGGTTGTTAGTGCATAGGCTGAACGTGTCGGCTTCGGTGTGGGTGTGCGCTTCTCCGGTCGGTCCACCTGCAAAGCGAGGGAGGACAACTTTCGATATCACTTGAGCGCGGTGTGCCGTCGGTAATCGGACACTTTACCTGTGATTACAGTGTGTATTTTGCACCGCGCAGTTTGTAGACTTGGGATAATTTACCCAAAGTACTCGATCGTTGTTACCTTTAAACCTAGACAATGAGGCTTCCTCGATTTACCGCTTAATTAGAGAGTTTCGTTCATTGAATTTATTAAATGTGTAATAATTTCCCATGTTGATATTCTCCAGATATAGATATGTATATCGTGTTAGAACTTATTGTCTCAGCAAACTTTTTAAGCAAAAAAAGCTTATGGATTTATAAAAAAGTAGTGAAGCAAAATTACATGATTTTTCTTTTAGTAAACATACAATAGTTTTTATGGCTATGCTTACAATACCGTATGTGGCTATCCCATGATCCTGCGCGCAGGTTGTGGGGCTTACATGGTGTGGTTTAGGTGAAGCGTACATGGACTTCTCTATTTTTGTTATTGAGTTTATGTAGGGAAAAATGTGTGTAAAAAAAAACTCCTCTGTGGAGTAAAGCAAAACATAAATACTATTACGCAATAAAAAAAAACATATAATGCATGTGATTATTTATGCGGAACCAGAAAAAGCAAAGTTTTGGTTTAACACAATTTGACTTAGCACGTTTAATTAAAAAACTTTACAATTCAAGCAGTATGTGTTCGCACACATGCTGCGCAAAAAATCCTCCCTCGTTCGTGCATTTACGGAATACAAATACGATATGATTCGTTACGGCCGCGCTGGCGTCAAAAAACAACAACGTTTTCGAAAGCGATCTAAAGCCGGGAAGTCCCGTCGACGCTACTGCGACTCTCCCTATTTGCAAACACGCGGGCGGCGGCAGACAAGCCCTTTGTGCGGCGGTGGACTGCGATTACCGCGTTCCGGTGCGACGGACCCTGAGGCGGGGCGGCCTATCGCCGGTCCCGCGGTCAAAAACATCTTAAAACATTTCAAACAATTGAAAATATATTAGTTATTGAGTGTTTCCTATGTCTTGCTTGAATCTACTTTGGAAATTATTATATTATGGAAAATTATTATACTCTGTGTAGGTTGATCTATTTTCCTGTGAAAAAATACAAACAGTGCATAATTTATATCACTACTGGAATCTCGTAAAGGTCGTATGTATAGAATAGTCCGAGTGAAAATTTAATAGTACGAAAGTTTTGCAATCTAACAGCAGAAAACAATATGAGACATGTCCAAAATTCCCATTTATATGCCATTCTCATCGTTTTTCTTCACAAAAGCGACAATATATTGATTATCTCATATTGACACTCTTACAGAGTAGTGAGGTTTTGCAAACTACATATATATTATCTTGTTTATTTAACTATATGTTATTGAAATCTCTCTTAAAACCACGGATTTATTTAATGGAATTTTATGGATTACATACTTTCAAAACACGAAAAAGTTTTTTCTCAAATCGAATAAAGCGGCAGTCTTCCGCTTTAAGTCGAAGAAATAAAATCGAATTCTGATGTGAAAGATATTGATCAATAAATATGTGATCTTTTAGATAAAACTGAAATCTATAACGTTATTCCCTAAACAATAATATTGAACTATAATATAATGGTTTTCTTATTGTTTTATGTTCGCAGACTGCGGTCCTTCGTTTTCACCCTATATTTATCTAGCTGTGCTTAAAGCTTCATCCTGAGTTGTTGTCGTCATCTCATTGATCTTGACTTACATCTCGGGGGGAGGGGGGTTGTTCCACGCTTCCTGTTATTGCCATTTTTTATATACTTCTCATATAGCTGTACATTATATTCATTCAGTCGATTATCTTTGCAATGTACAGAAAAGGTACTTTTTGTGCATTCATAGTATTTATATTTGAAAATTCAGGAGCAATGATCATAGAGCTCATAGGGTATATGTTGTATGCAACACACGATTGATTCTGGGGTATTTCAATTATTTTTTAAAATGTAACACTAGATTTTATATAGTTGTCATTCGATCGTTAAAATTTCGCTTTGACCTGATATATATTTTTTTAAAACATGCTTTTTATATTTATTTATCTCAATTGGTTTTTTTTAACGATTATTCAATATTCAAAACATATTCGTCTTTTCCTGACTGAATAAAAAAACCACTGACGATTTTATGATTGTTCTTTATATTTAGTAACAGTTAGTATATATATATTTTTTTCACTTTTACAATTATATTCGTCAATTTTTTCTGTTGACGATCATAACCGAAATTGATATAATTCATATTACGCTCACATTACGACAATAACTTATTTAATGCAAGACTATATGTCTTTCGGTATAAAGCTCTGTGAGGCTGTTTAATAATCTGTTAAAAGATATAAAATATGTGGTGGCGGAAATTCGGGTTCCTCTCGTTATACAGCTTTAAAATTATTATAAATCTCGATTCTGATGAATGCATCTAGTGCAAGTTGGAATTTCAAAAAAAAATTATTCTGCAGAATTTAATAAATCGTGTTTAAATAAATTATACATTCACGTTCATGTCGCGGTCGTAATGCAATTTTAGTTTTTCTCACCAAGTACGTATGTGCACTCAGCGTGCACCCTCGCAGCCGAGAGTGCATTTATATTCTGAACGGAGTGTAGCCAGACTACCTGGAAGATGCGGTGTCTGGTCAAAAGCAGATTGTGTCGCGAGATATTATGTTCGCGAGATACGAATGTTCTTTGTTGCTATTTCAACGTTCGTCCATGATATTTCTGGTTCGGCCGTGCTCGGGCTCGGGGAACGCTGCTATTGTATTTCTAAACAATTACACCCATGCTGAGAATTTATTATTTTATTTATGCAGCTGTATTGTTGTAAAACGTATAGTTTGCGTTTTTAAATTTTTATTATTTCGTTTAGTTTATCATCATTTATTTCAGTTTCAAATATTGCGAAAAAATTGCAATAAATATGCAATTTCTAACTAGCTATTTTGTCACCATTGGCACTAAAAAGACCTTTGCAATTAACTCAGTTTAAAAATCGCTGTCTATAATCTGGTCCCCACTAAGATCACAGAAATCCGCATAATCTTCCGACTTGGTTTCAGGCAATCTTAATTGATGGTACATATTTACACTCCAACAACTGAAAAACAGGTATTTTTCTCATAGAGCAGTATTTCACTTTCGATTTCGTCAGCCTTGATAAGCTGATAATAGCTTACTCTAGAAATCCATAGATGCTTGTACCAGTAAACTCGAAGACTTAAAGAACGGAAATGTCTTTTTCGCTTTCTTACTATTTCTAAATACGATGTTTTTATACTAGATCCCACATAGAACCGAATTATTTTCTATTCTAGATCTATATTCTGACACAGTTTACACACACTCGCACACACAAACTTAAACATTTAAAATGGAAGTAAAGATTCTATTTATTTTTATTTTAAATTGTAATCATATTTCTTTTTGAAAGAGGGAGCTCTATACTTCCTAAAGATTGAATGTTCTCTTTGGTCTTACTCATTTTTAAAACCTGCGACCTCACAATTTTTTCAACATTTACATTCCGCTCCTGTGAGCACATGAAACAAATTAATTTAAATTTAATCGCCTTTGTGCGGGTAGTTGCGGCAAAGTTGTGATTTAAAAGTCCAAGCAGTCGGCTGTATTTGTTTTATTTAAGGTAACTGAATAATACAACGAGTGCGTTACTTTATAAGCAGCAGTTCAAAACGTTTACCTAACAACCATGAAATTCGCAACGTTGATGTCAAAAGTATGAAACCTATTATTATTTTTTTAATGAAAATGATAAATATACTTTTTCGCTATCCCACAAGTACAGACTACACTTGAGTCTATACATGTGGGATGGTTTTTTGTCAGTTTTAATATCATCACATCTGAGCTGTCAATGCGAACCTCGGAACCTCTTGGCCTTAAACAAATCTGCAAATGCCTCCGATGACACAGCGATTGAGGTATTGCTCCCCAATCACGGATTTATACACATCTCATTTACATATTTTGTTGAAACAGAATTCACCGTACATCAGTTTATATCGTGCTAGTACCGGTAATTTTGTAATGTATGCGATGAGTTCATTGTTAAACGACGCTCTTGAGGTTCTCACAAATGATATTGGTGTTATTTTGTAATGATTGCAGTGTTACGTTTGTGGTGAAATACAAAGTGCACACAGGTCGATTGCATCGAAGTGTTAAAACTTAATGACATAAACCAGAAGTGCAGTGTGGGCGGACGGGCGGCGTCATGCACGGCGCCATGCACGGCTGTCGCGGGCGCGAGAGGCACGCGCGGCGCGCCAGCTCCGAGGCGGCCGAGGCGGCGGGCGGCAGCGGCGCGGGCGGCGGCGCGGGCGGCGGCGCGGGCGGCGGCGCGGGCGGCGGCGCGGGCGGCGCGGCGGGCGGCGCGGACACCCGCCCGCACAGCTGGCACAACACCCCGGCGCGCTCGCGCCGCCTGCGCCACCCCCCGTCTGACTTCCAGCGTCAGTCCAATTCTTGAGAGCTTGTCTTGAGCTTGGAGCCCCCGCCCTTAGGCCGCGCACGCGAACTCGCTCTCTTTACATATCCCCACAGCTACAACCCGGAACCTTCCATACAATCGATTTTTAACCACTTGCATAAAACAGCAAAAAATCTGATTGCGCTCGTGCGTAATTTCATAATTTCCATTGCAGTATTTAAATGCTACTTATACTATATATATATACTTGAGCTATATAGACATAGCAAAAATAACTCGTGCTTCTGCGTATGGTGAATGTAATTCGATTGTATGGAGGCTTTTAGCGCTGACCAGCTTCAGTCGCGACCTGCTGATAGGCCGATCGGCACGGCCCGTCCGTTGGTTGTCCGACACTGCGGAGGGCTGCCGCCCCGTCGCAGCCGCGAGAGCTTCCAGGCGGCACGGCCTCCTACAGGGTGACGCTATTTCAAACGTCGGCAAAGTGCGCGCAAACAACGCGGAACTTTGAATTTGTTTGAATTGACGTGCCCGGGACCGCGCTTGCTGCCGCGCTATTCACAGCCACAAATATGTTCTTATCTTCTGGCACTTTATAGTTTTCCCTATCGCCCTTTTCATCACATTATCAAATTTTGTTTGTTAATCCGTATATATATATATAAATATATATAAGTAGATATTCAATTTGTGGACACCCGATTTTCTGGTATTTAAAAAAATTCA
Source organism: Atopsyche davidsoni (assembly GCA_022113835.1). NCBI lineage: Eukaryota > Metazoa > Arthropoda > Insecta > Trichoptera > Hydrobiosidae > Atopsyche > Atopsyche davidsoni. Next base: position 819,214 of record JAILWY010000019.1, on the reverse strand, counting down.
ATTTCTTTTTTAATTTGTAAAAACAGGTTGCTGGGCATTTGTGACTGCCGCCGCATACCCGTTACGCAGAATTTACGAGAGCAAAATTTAAGAGAAATTCTTTTTTGTTTAGCGACTAGCGAGTGGTATTTTGCGTAATTTATAACCGCCCCCTTGTAATGATGGTAAAAGGGTACAGATCTTTTTACTTTAATTCGATTTAAACGAGAATTTTACACCATTTCAGTGATGGGATGTAAAATGCTATGTGATGAAAAATGTGATGGTGTCAGATTGGTTTTATTCGCAGCCCGTTTTTTTATTAGGCTTCGAGCGTTTTACATACCTGCGTTTTAAACACCTTAATAAATTTATATCTCTCTCGCTTCTCCATATGCACTCTTTTACGATTTTACTCATATCTGTAGTTATTTATATTCTTGATAATTATATTTCACTTTTAGTCATCTAACTAGATTTACTTTTTACTAATACTATTTAATGTACAGCTATATTTACAGTCATCAGGTATTTATGTATGATATTCTATCATGTATTGTAAAAATAAATTAGTAATTAATTTTCTGGTTGAATTACTTTCTGTTACGGTAATTCTTATCTTTAAAAAAGTTCGCTCTGTATATTATTTGGAAAATATTGGAATATTATTTTCAGTTCTTCATAACGTATTTCGTTTGCTTTTGACAGCCTAGTAATGAAATTTCAGCTTTGCTTTTTTTGTAAATATGCCATTTTATTAATATAAAGTTTGCTATACATTTTCCATTTTCTATTTTTCAAAAAGACCTCCGTGGATGTCATTATTATCTCGTGTAACTATCTATATGTCTTTGATAATAAAATAAACGATGTTTAAGAAGGTGTTATTAATATATTTTTTTACTGTATTTATTTAAACTTCAATCACGTTACTAAATGTGACCGTTTTGTTTTCTTATTTTACATACGGGTGAATTAACTAGAAATAATATTACGAGTTTTATATATACTTTCTATAATAAAATACATAACTCTCCACACCTATAATATTGGCAATTCGCCACCAACGATATCGACTGTCAATTTCTCTAATACTCCTATCATATTGGTGTTTTTTTATTCTTTCCCTTAAAGAGTTGACGGTTCCGAGTTTCTCGGGTTATTTTGAAATAAGTTAAAGCTTTGGAATTCTATTTTTTTTAATTATTAGGTCTGCTTTTTTAAACTTATTAATATAGCAGGTACATATATTTATTGTTTAAAACATGAGCATAAGCCCTTCACTACCTATAATTATAAATTTTGCTTATTTTTTAGTTATATTTTTAGAAGCTAGTTTTGTTTTAATTTCTTATTTAATTGGAGTATTATTTTATTCTGATATATTTATGAGGAGCTTTACAGTATGTTATGACAACTGCTGTTGACGATGTAAGCTTTTATACAAAATGTGCCTATGGAAACAAAGAAAATAAATAATGCATAGTGGGGTTTCATTGGCTCGAAAGCGCTTGTCTTGTAAACATTACGAAAATAACCTGCACTATCCAAAAAAGACAGGGTTAATTTGTAACACCACATATTTAAACAACCATTTTGAAGGCTATGAGGTTACGATCATTTAATATAGCCACGTCCATTTTGCTATTTGTATCGGTTGCCTATTCGAAATGATTTTATATTATTTAATATCTTTTGATTAGGCGCTTTCGCTACAAAAATATCGACGTTCCTGTTGCATCTAGATTTTTTCTTTTTTAAATTAGGGGCATATTAAAAATTTATACCCAACCGTTATCAATACTATGATGTTAAAAAACACTGGTTATTTTATTTCATATTTATTTTATATTTATTTTTTACAAAGGTTAAAGTGGGACCACGATAGTGAGTGAGTGAGTGCATTAAATTGGTGTAGAGCTTTCAATACAAGTCATTGATATCAACTGTGTTGTATGATTAATACAAAAAATACGGGGTGCACTTAGTATGGGCAAAGTACAATACACCAAGTCGGTCTGTGCCACCAGTACGGGTGTTAAGTAACATTATTAATGCCGGCTCGGCTCGTGTGGCTGCTGAAGGGAGGAAGTCGCCGTTGATTTGCTTTATCAACGATTCATGATTCACTTTGGTGCTTGTTACATTCTCAAACAAACGCTGCAAATATCTCGAGAAAATATAACATTTTATTAAACCAAAATTTAGTTATATAATAATGTATTTCGTAATGTCCGGTTTTATAATATTATATTTGTTTACAAGTTTAGTTATCACAGTACCAAATAATGTTATTGATAAAGTATGTGCTCATGAAGAAATTATCGATGTTAACAAAAGCCGATCGATTTCCGGTCTAACTTATTGGTGGCACTTAGTTCTATATCTGATTTAATTTATTACTCCCTGGTAATTTTTGTTTCAAATATCTGATCGAACGTCAAAACTTTTAACAATGAAAACCAAAGGAAAGCGCGTTCGATTGCAATCTATTCTTACGTAAATATTTACACATGATCATATTGATTCTTCTTACACTTAGACGTGATCTATTTAAATGGTGACATTAAATTACACAATGGGCAAAATTCATGAAACATTTTACTGTTAAACATGTCAGATGTCGGATACATATATCTGCACGTGTGTTGTGTTGTGACGGAAACCGTATACCTACGAAACCCGATTAGTTTAAAGATATAACACATTTAACATCGCAGTTAATCATGGTATTAATGTGTCGTTTATAATACACGTCCCTAATTATAGGGTATGCTGTTTAGTGGTGGGAAATTCAATATTCTGAAGTACCGATGCGACCTCGTTACTGCGGTCGATGCGTGCGGAGAGATGCACCCTTAACCCACACCAAATGAGTTATTACATGTCGGCTTGTTACCACCACAGTCTGAAGGGGCGGTGACTATCTGCCAAATACGAACGCATCACTCACTGGAAATGAAATCACTCATTACTCGCTACTCCACTAGTGGGTTAACGACGTCAACTCCGAAGTGACATTTGTTCGATTTGTATACAATATATATTTGTGTTATTGAGTATCTGGACTTGTCATGATTATCGTTGATCTTCTATGGATCATTGAAAATTCTTATCTTAACTGGAATTTGAGAAGCACTTTAGCTTTGCGGAGTGCGAGCAATATAATTCATATTTAAAAAGGATGTTTACCTCACAAATTAAAAAATATTGAGTGCAACCTATTAAAAAAAAAAAATGGATTAATCAAACTTGGGTTTAATCAATGTGCATTAGTTGAACGAAAACTTTTATTCTTTTGTAATGTTTACTTATGGTTGTCCATGTTTTTTTTTGTAGATTAATAAAAGCGCATTCGTTTTATCCTTAAATCATGCTCATCAGACCTTCGAGTCAGTAGTCTCTAAATCAAGACTCACCTAAGCGTCGATGGTGTATCAAACGGCATTGGTTACACCCGACCTTATCAGCTGCTGTCATCCAATTCTGAAGGAATGTCCATCTCTTCATTCTTAATTTCCGGCAGCACGTTCTACATCAGTAAGTGTTATAACAGTGAATTTATGTGCGCTGCTTTGTTTTTTCTTATTTTACGTCCACAACTGGAGCATCATCTTTTGACAGAAGTGAGTTTTTTAAATTTATTAATGACGCGCTTCATCTTTCGGGTTTGTCGCAAATACATAAACGGTGTAATTTTTGCGTTACGTGCATTTTTGATATATGGTCGAATTTATTAAATTTTTAAATCAAAAATACATTAAGAGATTTGCCTGATTACTTTTTTTGTTATGTCATTTAACATTTAACGTATTCTATTCAATTTAATGAGCTTGATTGGTGTTTTTAGCAATTAACTACTTCACTAATATTGACGTTAAAATGTCGATATCATTGACAGGTATAGCGTTGGTATACTAATTATCGCTTTAATGACTTGAAGCTCCTTAAATTTTGTTCGGTTAATCGTTGGCAGTGTAAAAACAAAGAGAAACAAGATTCTGTCCATTCATTACACTCGCGTATTATTTATGGCCGTTTCATTTCCAAGTCATGATTTATCCGAAGTCGTACTGTAGGAGCTTTATATTTCATGTCGACCGGAATAGGAAATATACAGATAAAGAGTTTTCAGCGTTTGTTTAGTGCGGAGGGAACAAGGGTGACCTGCCTGTGACAGGTGGGAGCGCCCTTAAAGACCACCCTATATTATAAAGCTGCATATTTCAGAAATATTTTTTTGTCAATCGTTTACATATTTTAGAAGTCGTTAAAATTTTAATTTGTGATTTCTATTTTTCCCAGGTACATAAAAAATAAAATGAAATGGAGTAGTAAAATAAATAAAATAACGTTCAATACCGTTTGAATATTCACTAAAAAATCTGAGTAACCCGGTATTTAAGGTATTTTTACGGATGATTATCAACGCTTCTTGCACTTTGTAGGTTTGAAACATTCTATGGATTTAAAACGCTGTTTTTTGTATTTATCACGATCAAAAAACGCCAAAGAAATTTTAATGTCGCGTCATTCATCTGTCTAAAAATATGTCATAAAATTTATTTTAAAGGGTCACGAGGCTTATTTTTAGATGGGCGGGTCAGGGCTCAAGTCGTATTATAGGACACTCCTTCGTAAGGTCGGATAAATTTAGATTCGGCAAAATGGGCTAAGAGCTCGCACGGCTAGATATTGATCATCTGCCTTCACTACATAATGAAAAAAAAATAATATCAAATCATCGGTGAACAAAGAAAACTTTTGATTATTTAATACCCAGATCTAGACTCTTTAGGTAAATTTATTTTTGTCTAAAGATAATTAAATAACATTGATTTCATAAAAAAAACGTTTCTTATAATGATAGATGTCATCACCATCATTAATGGTAAACTTTCGAAGATCTCATCTAACCAATGGGCAAAGTTTTTGTTTACTATGTGAATTTTAAACTCTTTAAGCCGGGTTCTAAATAAAATTAAAATTTCTCGTATAATATTCTTACGGCTAAAATTACTACAACGAACATTATGGATTAAATATAAAGGCATTTTATGTTATTTGTTTAACTTCATGTATTAAGCCTCTCTCATTACAATGGTATATTTTGTAAATATGCTCTCGTGCTCTTACTCCTCAATATTGCCATTTCAATGAACACCATTCGGTCGAGGGTTCAATCGCATGAGTGGCTAGAGTGTATGGGGGTTCTTATGAAACATGACTCACGTGCACCGTTTCAAGAGTTTGTTTTTTTTTTTTTCAAAGAAAAATTGATTACTTTTGTATCTGTACTTTATGTAGTTGTAAAGAATCATGAAATTTTAAAATTTTATAAAATGGTGATTATATTTTGGAAAGGAAGATTTCATGATGATATCGTAATATTATATAAAGTGTATGATATTGCCCATTTATAACAGCATTCGGTGCAGTTGTGTTTAGTCATGAAATAAACATATACAAGATCCAAGTTCTCTAATTTTCATGTGCGGATATCACGCATCAAGACTTATTTATATCACATTACTCGATTATTTTTTGCGTAACTCAAAATTGCATATTAGCGATTTATTTAACACGAAATAAATAAACAGGAAAAGTTTGTATGATAAATGGCGTAAACGGGCCAGTTGATGAATTAAATTAAACTAAAAATATAGCTTTAGTGTTTATTACTGACGCTTACATTAACAGTTAAATTTATTTAATTAACACCCAATTACTTAAGAACATCCAATGTTCTTATCTTATTAACGACCGTTTCTTTGCGTAATGTCTTTTAATTTTATGCAATTTAAAACATGTTATAATTTACTATGCTAATTTTGAATTTCCTAACAAATGTGCGATTTTTAGAATTGCACACTTCGAAACAACATAATTTTCGTATTTTCCTCGCGCGGAGATGGCCATTAGCTTTTCAGGGCCATTATAGTATTTTCAAATAACTTAATTATTATTTGATTTTGACTACTTTGGTTTGATTTTTTACTCCTTTCGAGAAATAACATGGGTAGTGAAGTTAATCGAATGTCATTTCAGTATTTTGTTGGATGATACCGAACCGTGCAGGTTTTTTGTAGACCATGTCTTGTTTCCTCGGAATGTTTCCGGAGTCACTAAAAATAAATATTTGATTTCTTGGTGTAAATTTGTTAAAAAATCTCAAATAATTTTTTATAAAACATGAAAATTTGTTAAATTTCTTACATTCAAATCCAAAAAGAGGTGATTAAGACATTGTTTTCAAAACAATATCATGAATGTACACAGCTTAAAGATATGAAGAAAACAATATAAAAAATAAGTTTAATTTTCCTATGGTATCACCTAAAAGCGATTCTTTCAGTTGATGTTATTATTCCAAATGATTTTAAGATATTTTCTATATAGCGTCACATTATTACTTATAATTACATTTATATCAATAATACCATAATTTATGGTGAGAATTTCTCCTTCATACTACAACTACACAGTCTTCTTAGTCCTTTGGTAATATGCATCTCGCCCTTTATAATGGGGTTAGAGAATTTCATGGAGTAATGTTTATTCTCATTTTATATATCCCCATGACCACAAAACTTCAGTGAACCTTCGCAGATGGGTCGCAACACAAAGAACCTGCGCGAGTTACTGTATGCCACTTTCCTACGACGGCAGGTACTTAATTATCGTACTTATTACAACACACAACATAATGTTTCGTAAAAAAACCTTACCGCACCGGAAGGCCGCCATACCTCCGCCCATTCACGTACAAATAATAGCTGGTGTCTCTGAATATTTCACAAAGTTAATTTTCCATCAGTGCAGTGTTGCTCCAACATATCACTATCACTTTCGATATGTCTTCGCTCCGTGTGGTTCTTATACTCACGATATTTATTGAATAATAATCTATCATTGTACTACTTTCCCCACTGATCGCTGCCATCAACTGAATGATAAAATTACTATATATATATATATTTATGTGACGGACAATTTATTAATTTTATATTGCTATTACATTTGGTGTTATGCTCTTACCATTCGGAAGGATATTTTTGAGATTAAAACGCTTACTTCTACTGTAGATCGGTCCAAATAACAAAGAAGTGCAGAGACTTTGGCCACTAGAACTCTTTTGTTGATTGCGTGACGCGCTAAGCAACGCGCAGGCCTGCGCAAAAATGCAATTAAAACGGAACCGTCGAGAATTCCTGCTGTCCAGCGGCCGTCCGTCACGCCCTGCGGCCGCTGGACGTCCAGCCCGGCTATCGCAGAATAAACCGACTTATTTCAACCCTCAGTATGCGCCTAAAATGCTCTATGCATTTTGAAGTTCGAGCTCATTGTTTTTTTTTTTTTAATCTGAAATAAATTTCAAAAAAATATTTGACATGCAAGAAGTGTTGTGAATGAAGGCACAACCCATAAGTTTACCGTGCAACCGTGCACGGCAAACTTATGGGTTTTGTAATATAATATTTTGTGGCACACTGAAATGCTTTAAACGACGGTGTACCTAGTTCGTGTGGTTAAATAGCTTAAATGATATTGCATTAATCATGTGCCAACTACTGAGCTCACCTTCCGTAATCTGGTAAAGATAAAAAAAAACAATGAGAAAAAAACAAAAAACAACTATGATACGAAATAAGTCGTTTAGCCAAAGCAAATATTGTATTCTTGACCGTTGCCATTGCGTGGCGTTCCTTCAAACTGTTGCTTTTCCCCGTGCTTTGTCGGAGGTGCGCGGGCCGGCGGGCGCGGACTCTAACGGAGCAACTTTTTATCAGTAAACTTTGTGTTTGCATTTCCAATTTTATTATTCGCTTTTTTTTGTTGTATATTAATATAAAAAGTTTTACGGAGATTCGAAAAGTATTTGTGAGGGATTATTTATCGCTTATTTCTGTATTCTCGTTGTGAATTTTGCGCCGCGACTTTTTTAATTAAATTTGAATGGTCGTTTTTATCATTGACATTTATTATTTTGCGTAAAATGGTTAACGGCTCATTCTTACGATCACATGACCTCGGTATAAAGTTAAAAGTAATTGATATTCGAATTAAATTTTTGTCAAAGAGTTTTTAGATGCCTTTTGAGTTCCAAATTGAATATTGTCAACGGAATGTATCGAATATATTTTTTATGTTTTATATCACAACCTCGTACTGTGGTAACTTTCCGTGCTGAGTTTTTAAGGATACCTGTTCGGTTCTAATGAATCGGACAGTAAATTTTCATTTTAAAAAATGGGGCTGTATCATAAGGAGTTGAAGTCCGGTACCGGTTATGCGAGGACTGTGGCGGATGCTCTGTCGCTTTTCATTTAGTTAATTTCACAGGAACTCGCATCACAAAGCTGTAGTTCATACTCCACAGCTTTGCGCAAGATATAAAGAGACTTGTAGGCTTGATGCAACACGTTAATTAATTATTCTGAAAGTGCTGTAGATTGTTTTCAATGTCGTCATTTCGCTTCTACGGTGTTCCTTTTATTATTTCCCTTTCCTTTCAACACTAAATTCCTTTGTCATTCACCCTCAAAATTAAAAAAAAATAATAATAAAAATGATCCTCCAGTGTTTGCCACAGAGTTTCATTGTATTGACTGGGAGTAATATCGAGGCAAGGTTGTGAGATTTTGGATGCTATCCCCATTGGCGCGGGCCCCAGCCTCCTTCCGCCTGTGATTTACAGTCATTTTTTTTTCTCGTGAAATTCACTTAACCGTCCGCTAAGCGTCCGTCGTAAAAATTCAATTTTCATATTTCATCCATGGCAATATTCTTGTACTTCGAACTTCCAATTCCATATTTTATTGTATTGTAATATCTTACGTAATGTCATACAGGGGATGAAAGAGGACTATGTAATCAATACTCGAAATTATTATTTTCTAAAAGTATTCCTGTTTGATACATGTATTTATCATAAAAGACTTGTAGCTTGGTTCGTTTTGCTCGTGGTTCAAAGAAAAATTATATATATTTTCTTTAAAATATTTGAAACCATGTAATAGGTTGCCAACATTAAATTAAACAATATAAATGGCGGAAAAAATGTGTAAGTTACTATGGAGTACGTACAATTTTACTGCCTCTAACGCGTATGAACTTGTACTGATTTTTTTTACACGAGAACCAATTATATTCCTCGCCACAAGGGTGTAAAAGTAATTTGAAATAATGTAAACGAAATTTTATACTGGTATTAAATGTACAGTTCTACATATTGTGATTCATCCTGCTACAGAATAAAGCAATAGTTTAATAAAATATTTCAATACATTTAAAACTTGTTTATTATTCACTAACGGCGGCTGCTAAATTCGATTATCAGATGTGTACTCGGTGCATCTCCGACTGACACAAAATGCGTTTAGTTAAAAATATAAAACCTGTATAGTATTCGCTGCGCCATTTAGCTCTAATGTATTAGTGATGTTCCGATAAGTACCTTGTACCATTCTGGTCCAGTATGAGGTTGGTTGTGCCTCTCGTCTGCATAGTCTATCACGCTGAATATATTTCTCAGATGTACTCTTTCCTAATCCACACACGTGCTCTCCGCTCCCTTAGGGGGTGGACAATATTGAGCTCTTTCATTTTCTGCATGTCCAACTTGCACGAGACTGTAAGCCCGGTGTTCATTAGAGCACGCGAGATGAGAAGAGTGAGCTTTTGTATTCTGACATTTATCACTCAAAATTAATCCGGCAGCACAAAAGCAAAGTGACGAAGGTCCCCGGAATACACCACATATGAAAAATAAACAAAGAAAATAAAACAATAATTTACTTGTTTTTTTGGGTGATAGGTGCCTTTTATAGATTTTTTCACGCTTTTGGATTACTTCAATTATAATCTAAATGCTATTGAAGCGTAAACTGTAAAATTATTTCCCAATTTTTCCATTGTTCTAATAAAATAGGATTTAATCGTATCTGGGTTGTATAACCATTTAATATTTTTTCATCGTTCTGTGGAATAACATGGTTTTCTTTTAAGTTCTTAGATTGTTTCTTTTGGCATAACAACTTATGCAGACGGTCAAAATAACCATAAAGTAACCGGCGAGTCTGTTAAAAAAAGAGCAGAATCCACCGCAGACGGGTCAAGCGCGGGCGCATTTTAACGATACATAACTCTATTCGGGCGCTCGTATATCAACCCAACCAAACCACGACGCGGCCACCGAGCGAGCCCCGCGCCGAGGGGCTCCGTCTGCTGTCGCCACGGCAATAAGAACATTAGAAATCATCCAATTGGCTGGGCTTCGTTTGCACGCCATTTTCAGAAATTTGATGCTCAAAATATTTTTCTTCACCCTGATAATCTCTAATAAACACACATTATTTCAATATTTTTGTACTAACCACCATCCGCTATTCCTATCTGGCTATTGAATTTGTCGCCTATATGGATTAGTGGCGAATCTTGATTGCATCCAATGGATCACTAGGCTAATTCAAAGGTGACCGACGCTACAATATCCATCATCATATGATTTGTCTAGCAAAGTATATTTAAATCTGTTGGGAATACTTTGTGTCATTTCCCATACAAAATAAAAAGCTAGATTATAAAGAGACTATGAATTTTTAAAATGCTCAATTGGTTTTTTTCTGGTTGGATATGTAATGTTTTGTCTTAAACGCCGGTTTAATAACTTGCAGATAACTCAATTAAATTTTATTTAAAAAACCTTCCTTAATGCAAATTGGCTCTGCGAACAATAAATAAATTTTAATTAAGGCAGATTATTCAGGGGTATCGAATTCGTTTGCAGCTGTAATGGAATATCAGCAAAATTATAAAATCGACTCAGTAAGTTGAGCATCTAGTAATTCACTAGTGCGTAAAAGGTATTTTTTATGATGCACAAAGTTCTTCGTATGATTTTCCACATAACAGCGCAATATAAGATGATTTGTTGTATTGTATCTGCCGTTGGCCACTGTCCGGCCGCCGTTGACCGGAACTGCCTAATGGCATGTGATGCCGGGATGGAAGCCCGCCCGACATGTCCGTTACTCGTGGACCTCCTAATTACGCTGGCTCTTTGACGCCGGCCCGCTGAGGCGCCGCTCTGGGACCCGCTTCTGTTAAAACCATAAAAGACTGGACGCGAGAACAATCGCACATGATATAAAACAGCCAACATAATAATTTTTACAGCTGTTATTCAGTTATATCATCGGCCATAGATTCATTGCTGATCAGTATCTACGATGACGGACTACATCAATTTTTTAAAAAATATATTATTTTTGGACTTCACATACCTCGGAAAACATTCCATGATCAACCCGACAACGAAGGTTATCTTTAACGTTTCGAGTATGAAACTGTATTTAAAAAGTTATCTTTTACTCTCACTGTATTTTGAATTACTTGCGAACGTGTCGTAATTGTATGTTTTTCGTATTTACATAACATTAACGTTTGTAAAATAAATAAGTCATTAAAACTTACATCCAAAATCACTGACAACTAGAGACTTAGATTTCATTAGATGTCATTAGACTCTTTCCGCTTTAGTTTTACTCTTTATCTGAAAAAAAAGTACATTGTATTGGAAATTTAATTGAGTTGGCTTTTATATCAGTATTTTCACCTCCCGATGGGACATCACTTTGCCTGCCTGCAAATTCGAATTGAGTTCAAAGTTCTATTTTCCCTCTGCATGAAAACTTAATTGGATTTTCAAATCAGCCAGCGCTGCAGCTTCATGAGTTAACTCGAGCAGTCACTACTGAATATGCATTGGATCATATACACAGGATTGTCGATAGGTTTCACATAACTCTAGTTTTGATAGGGGATAAACGGTTTGTTTTTTTTTGTCCGTGAGTCTGAAACTACGCGTTTATTTTTTACATTCAGGCTTGTTTTACCTTTAAAGTTGACACTGTGTTATATCGTGAAGGGATTTGCAACTTATAAAGTCTAGGAAACAGTTTCAATTTTACATATAATATAATTTACATGTATTAGCTCTTTAAATTTATTTAATCCGTGATCGTCTTAAGTGGGGTTAAGGATTTACAGGCTTGTAACAGTTTCATAGGAGCTAATTGATTAGGAGTTTTCACTCCAATGAGGCCAGGCATCGGAACTCCAATAGCGGGAACACTCAATTTCATCACGATAGACTTGATCTATCTCTTGTGAAACGAACCTATTGTGTTGCGACGTCTATAAGGCAATGGCGTACCTGCAAGTGTTGCGGGTAATTAATGCGCAGAAAAGATTTTAACTGTACATTAGCGTTGAATACTAATTATATTGAGGAGCAGTTGTATGGTATACTACCGTAGTCAATATTTAATACTCAGCGTCGTCTAGTTTGTATGTTTGTAACAATCATTCCAAAGGAATTGTCGGTTGGCATACGTGCTTTATGTTTTGTTGCCATAAACTCGCCTGGCCCAGTTTCTTCTGCCGTGATATTTCACATTGTATCATTATGTTTGAAAACTTGCTTAATTTTTTCGTCACATTTATTTTCTCACTATAGTATATTTCAACATTAGCGTTCATACATTCAGCTATTTCTATTCCGTATTTGTTTTGTTGAAAAAAAAGCTAACGATAAAGCCATTTTCCTACTGTATATTTTTATTTAATGTTGACAGTAGAGATGCGATCAAAATCCCTGTCGAATTTGTACGTGAATGGCGTTTGCTTTAAAAACACACAGTTTTAATGTGTATTTATTGTTAGCACAAGCGACATTTAATAAAATATATGTTTTATGGTTTATCATGGATCAGTATTGTGGAGAACTGATTAGCTTTTGGCGTGCTAACTCCTCGTTTGCATCACTTCTTCGCAATAATTTTCAAGGTTCCTTGTGCTCATATTATAAAAGGATTTTGTTAATCGTCACGCGGAGATGGTCTTCGATGGCACCGTTTTACATTTGAAAAAATACTTTAACGATGTTATTTTTTGTAATCGATTCTTAATTTGCGGTTTCGAAAATTTCCTTATAAAGAAACATACTTACTTTTTAATTTTACCTACGAAAGCTAGTTCTTTCTTTTTATTTGATTATAGAGTAGTAACTAGATTGATGATTACCTAGATTATTATGACTCATGTCAAATCTCTACTTATGCAGTGCTGCTTATAAATATTATTATGAAACTCAATATCGATGCGCAACCGAAGCAATAATACGGCAACTTACCATGGGAAATTTACTAAAAGACACTAACTAGCTCTCTAAATACCTCTCCATTTTAACGTTTGATGAACTATATTTAAGATAATGTTTTTTTCAAACCTAGCGTGTAACTATTATATCCACTGTATCTAGGTATTGTTTTAAAGTCCTATCCCCTAACTGAGATCCAAATTTAAGCACAGGGCAACATACATGCGGTATATTCGATTAAACGAACCTGCCCCGGCGCTGTAAGTTTGTTGGAACGCGTTTAATTCCTAGTAATTACGGCGCGGCAGAGTTGACGGCTTCGGGCCGCTGCAGCGTGCGGCGACTAGAGCTTCATTGTGCTAAAAGCTGTGTATCAAATTTACATGGTTATTTAATTAAAAAACATTTTCTCGTTAGTGGGACATAATTCATAATTTCACTACTAATAGTGAAATTATGAATATCTAAATATTTTAAATTACACTTTTTTATGTGATCGATTCACTCACGAAATGACGTGAGAATTTCTCGTTTTTTTTTCTTACCACACAGGTAGATTTCGAACTTACACTTCCACTCCTATCAAGGCTCGGTGCTATTTGCCATATCACTTACTATACTTGAACTGAGCGAGAACTCGAGTTGCCGTATGCAAGTGCGGAACCTTTTGGTTTAATAAATATGTGTAGTTGCTCAATTGGCATTGGTAGTTCGAAACCCACCTTTGGTGTGAACAAATTATTCGATAAAGTTTTTCTCCCGTCCCATATGCGAATAGATTACATAAAACTATTGCATAAACAATAAACACGTACGGGTGCAAATAAGAATTTATTTATAAAATATAATTGGTAATAAAAAAATTCTTCAAAATTGGTATTAATTTGGTATGTCAAATTTTTTAAAGGAATTTAAAAAAAATTAATTATATTTTGCTGAAACAAACAAAAAAACTTTTTAATTGAACCATTAAAACCATTTACAAGCACTCGTCTAGTTGGAAGTCCACTCAAAAATGAATATTTGTGTATTCGGTTACATAATGTAATATGCATGACTCTTGATGACGTCGTTAAAGCTTACATGCAGGAACGGTTGGAATTATACCGCCACTTCGTTACCTGGCCGTTTCCTCCGCCGCGTCATTCTCGGTTGCAAATTAAACACAACCTTTTGTTTGCCTCTCCGTTAGTGCTTGCAGACTCGTTCTCGTCGATTGGCATAATTGAAGTGCCAAGTCTACAGGAATCAAAACGTTGTGATCATTGATCGGAAACCATTTGAAATTCGTCAAACCAATTTGAATACCCATTCATAAACTACTCGAGTTTGTGTATCATATTATTTGGAAATTAGAAGGTTAGCTTACTGCAAACTATGAAATCAAATGGTTGAACTAAGTAAATTAAGGAAATTAGTGGTTAGGCATGTCGATTTAATTATGTCTTATTTGTGTATATAAATCGAACACCATTATATCATTCAATTGTGGTAACTACTGTATGGTTTTACTTGTTTATTTAAAATTTAAAAATTAACCGCGTATAAATGAATAAATTAAGACACTATGTTAAAATAAATTGCATTGCCTTTACATAATGAATTCGATTTGTTGCAGAACAATTTAAAAAATATTTTTCTTACCGACGAGATGAAATTATTCATAAAGACTAACGGTGGATAAATCGCAAAATAAGGACACGAATTCAGAAATCACCTTCACTGCTACAAACAGTAGAGCGAGCGCTAAAACCGCAGCAAACAAATTCAAGCAGCTAAAAAAAGACCGATCGATCACTTTAAGAACATTGCGATAAGAGCTGACAAATAATGTCTTGATTGAAGTTATAGTCGCATGTTGTAGATCCACCAATATTTACTTTCTCGGTTTCTTTTCTTGTAAAGATCAATTCACATCTACCGCCAGCATGAATATAAACTTGTGTTGAGCTAGATATTGACTTTTCGTAAGTACAAACCTGTCGAACGAAAGTAAGCGAAATATGACTTATGAAAAAACTACTTGTTTCATTTTATTGTAATGACTTTTTTAAAAAACTCATCGTTTATTCTTTATCGATTTGACATTTATTTTTGATTTATTATCGTACATTGAAATACAGATTATTTGCATAAAAAGAGAGAAAAAACCTAAAACTTTACAACTTCTTAAATTATGTTTGTAAAAATCTAATCCGTTCTCAAAATCAATTATTTTTTAGCTTTATATGGTTCTATGAAAAATAAATACTTGGCTGGGCGGCCGAATCGTGTATTTGTAGACGGGCCGCACAAAAAAACAGCAAGTACTGACGTGCACGGTACCGACAAAATCATCCCAAGAACGCTGCTCTAGCGCGATACGTGTCTGTTTTTATAAAAAAAATATCTGTCGTGTCCCCCGGCGCATGTCTGGCACGTCTGCCGTTTGTAGGTGAGAAGCAACCTCAATTCACGTTTGTATGTGACATCTCGAAATGCAAATTATACTCGAAAATGTGTTTTTCACTTTGCTAACAGGGCACGGAAAATAATATCATAAAACCACACTGACTAAAAGCTAAAATAATGGCTAATTTGTGATATAATAACCACCAACGTAAGTTTTTTTTATTTGAGCCGAATTCTTTCCCGAATGAAGCTGTATAATGTATGGTGTGATGTCAACCGCCGAGGCTCGTATTATGAAATATATTTAATATTTTTTTTGTCAAATTTATTGTTTTTGAAACGGTTTTGAGTAAATTTTAAATATTTTTCATTTAAATAATATATTTTATATTTTGTTACTAAAAAAAGTACCGTTTATAAAGATATTCCTTGCTTGTCATTCTACAATGCCCGTGTTCATAGGTGTGGAGTCTATCACCACCCGCAGCTGCAGAATCACTAGTGAAATCAATCCCCCTCGTGTGAGCGGATCTTGGAAGTGGTCCGGTGGCTCGCGGTGTCACCGCGGGTGCGTCACGCAGGGGCGGACTCGGGACGGCCCGCGGCGTACAAAGGAACGCGGGCGGTGCATGAAAGTCGATACCGCCAAGGTCGCCGCCGCCCAATATCGCCCGCCCAGCTGTCGGCCCGCCGGGCGGCTGTGTCCTGGTTTCTTCTCTCTTATCGCACTTTCTTCGTCCCCAAACGATTTTTAACACCCTGATATTTTCAACCTACCGACAAAAAATAAACTAGAATTCCAAGTAAAAATATTTGGGTTGTTTTCTACCCTATTATTTATTACGTTTCCTGATTATTATATTATCTTGAGCATCGAACTTAAACGTCAGAAATGTCGTGTTGTAGTTAGTAGTCACGAACTACCATATCATCTACAATCAATACGATTGAGTTTAAAATTGAAATTATATTCTTTTCATTTTAGGTGCTATTTTTTCTGACAAATTTTAACTCGTTTTTGATTTGTAAATTTTGCTACGAGGCTTTTAATAAAAGGTCTTTAAAGATTACTTATTTCATACCAACTACCTTAGATTTATTACGCATTGCTCTTTCAACTGACCTGTCCATTTGTTTTCCGTTACACGAGTCTTCTCTTCTACTGCGGGTTAGTTAAACATTAGCTTTGAAATTATTTGACGTGATAACAATCGTCCATAAATAATTATATCATCTCAATCATATTTTTCTTTTATCTACATTCTGTTGAGTACATGGAGCCCACAGAGTTGTTTTTGGGAACCACGATTTTAATTTACTAGAATTGAAACTATAGGCTTAAGTATTACATTAAAAAAACTCCCACAAAACCCTTTCATGAATCAGGCTGGAGCAGAGATTGATCTATAAACGAAAATGTTTAGTTTCAAACTTATTCGTTCAATCTGAAATTTCATGGTGTGCACAAACTTTAGCACTATTGAAAGGTTTTAATTAATTTAAAACCATTTTCAGAGTTCACTTTAAAGCCGGCTAACTATTTTGACTTCCATTCACGAAGCGAGCCACCGCCGTCGGACGTCCAATCGGACTAAAAAAGACGAGAAGCTTTTGTTTAGCCCTGAAAGACAGCATATATAGGATTTATATAATTCTGAGTGCCTCCAATCAGAATGCATTTCCGAGTTCCGGGGCATTCGACTTTAATAACCCCCTCCCTCCGCTGTTAAACTCTCTCTCTCGCGTTCGCTTATTATTTTTCACCTCTTGTGCTTTTCGCTTTTCCTCGTTAACGTAAAGCTTAAGTCCGCTGAGTGTACCGTGCTCGGCGTTTTTACGGCTGTACGATTCGCAACGTAATTCCGGTTTTAATAATTTGTCAAAATAACTTTGGTTAAATATTTTGAATACACTTGTTTTAATACCCCAAAACCGCATTAAAAATAATTACTTGTCACTTAGCCAATCAAAAGAATTTGGCTTAGATTCAAGGCTCGACGCTGGTAATTTTATAGTACTACATTAGTAGTATTTGATAATTCAGATAAAACAGCGCCATCTCCTCCGATTACGGTGCTGAATGCAAGAGTGAAAGACGGACATCAATTTTGACACCCTGCACACCGATGCCCTTTTTACTCTTCATAATCAAAATATTCCCCATGCAGTGTTTCGCTGAATTTTAGCTTTTAAAATAACACAGAAGCTTTATGATTTTGTTCGTTTAACAAAACATGAAATAAATTACTCATGTTTATATTTTATTTGATATACAGAGTGCTCTGGCATGTATGTCAATGTTTTGTATCTTGCAGGCACCATAACTGATATATTTTCAAAAAGCTGGTTCGTTGAGGTTACGTCTCGGTTGCCAGTTGATTTTGTGAAGACTCGGTGCTGCGAATCGCGGTCCATTGTTCTCAGACCTCTGGGAAATTATGGATACAGCCCATCATACCGGAGTATTTAAAATTAATCAATAGCGGTAATATTCTACCAGCCGCCGGGAGTTTCACTTGAAGCACCCCTCTGGGGTCTATTTGAGTGCTAATGATCTTTTGATTCACTGCACATTATATTTTACTATGCGACTCTCCCGTATTCGAGCATGCACTTATAATTATTGAAAATAAATGTATATGTTGATTTTTATATTTCGTTGTCAAATATGTATTTATTCGTACTCAATGAGTTCAACGGTTTAAATCTAGTTATATTTTTGATCTATTTTTGCTTCAGATTTGCCTTAATTTGTTATATTTATCCATTGTGTTGGGTCGATGAATATTCATCACAAAAATGTCAAATAATATTTAAAAAAAATCCTTTTTTCTCTGTAATATTTTTCAAACTTACCTTTAAGTGTTTATGAAGTCTTATGTAGTATCACAATTTTCTGAAAGTAAAACTACCGTACAAACTTTATATTTATTTACCCTTTCTTCTTGTTTATTTTTACTCGCGGAAATTGGTAAAATGGCCGCTTAGATTGTGAATAAATCGTTGCATTGTGCAGGGTTTTCAGAGTGAATGCTTTCTTAAACTTCTATAAAACATTACTATGATTCGACAAGCCAGGGGTAGACGTTTTCCTACAAAGGAATACACATACTAGCTGTGGTGTACAGCCGAACATACCTCTCGGGGAATGTTGAATAAAGAAATTACTTTTAGAGGCTGAGCGCCACAGAGAAATGCCGACATCGTAGTAATGGATAACCAAATCCCTCGGGAAACCTCAGCGCAGTTTTATTTCAGTTGTATTTTACCATTCAATGCTAATCGGCTTTAATAGTAACTATAAGTACCAGC
Source organism: Atopsyche davidsoni (assembly GCA_022113835.1). Taxonomy (NCBI): domain Eukaryota; kingdom Metazoa; phylum Arthropoda; class Insecta; order Trichoptera; family Hydrobiosidae; genus Atopsyche; species Atopsyche davidsoni. The sequence continues at coordinate 800,370 of JAILWY010000019.1, read as the reverse complement.
TCAATTTTCAATTGCTGACTTTTATTTTTCGAATTCAATTAAAATGTGGTTTTTACAACATTTAAATCAAGTGTAATTTTATTTAATCAAATAAAGTGTAATTTACTGCTGTTTAATTACCATATTAATGGTATGATTTGATGTGCTAGTTTAATGGCAATATTCTCTTGAGAATCAGTATTTTTTGAGATAGACGAAATTATTCCAATTTGACCATATTCACAATTTTTCTTCCAACAATGTTTAGTGAAACAGACCGACGCCTCTACGTATTACTCGTGTAGTTTCGATTCATCTCGCGATCTTTTTATCTATTTACATTCATATGAAATTTATAAATAACTATGATAGTTCCTTTTTAGTTCAAAGCAGATGGCTTCTTACTGAGGCACAATGAATTTACCTTGGTACCTGATTGAAACGCTTTTCTCGTTTGTTTTGTTAAAAGTCTAATAGTTCAACTTAAAACCCGATCATTTAGCTTTTGTGTTGAAAATATTATATTACTCGTAAAACAAATAAAATATTTTTCCCTTGTTATGTTGCGGTATCATGTCAGATAATGTTTTATGTAAGCTTAATAAATATATTTATTAAGCTTACAAAGAAAATGTTATTTTGACAGAAAAATCTCTCAACAATGCTTCGATGAAAATATTTCTAGAATCAATCTTTTAATTGGAAACTTATATATTATTGCAACCTGTTTTTGTTATTGTAAATATCTTATATAATTTTTATTGCGATTGCATTCGTGCGGCGTTTTTTGAAGGCAAAAAAATATTTATCTTAATCATGAATACGTTGAATATATTCTCGTATGTTTCATGGGCGTATTACATCAGAATGAATTCCTTACAATAACATACTAGGGGAAAACCGACGCGTTTTTTACTTTCCGTGACCCAGAATACGCATCTCTCTCCCTCACAGAAAGAAATTAGAATATGTCCATTACCCACATGTCTTTCGGGGAGCAATGACTTGGCAACTATGCAGAGTTTGTAAAGAGGCCTTTTCTCAGTATCAGACGGTTTCAATTTGGTTTTTGGATGTTCCGCAATAAATTGCAGAAATGTTATTCCTACCCACAAAAATATTTTAACAATAAGATACTATTAAAGACATACCAACGATTAAACAATGGTACTTTGGTACACCATCATTCCATGTCTTGGTCGATGATTTGTTTTTTTTGTGCCTAAGTCATTTAACAGTTACATTTTATGAGAATCATTGAAAACTTAATATATTTTTGTTGGTAATTTTGATTATTTGGTTGTAGAAATACACGATCATATATACCATTTTAAAGTGAAGCTAAATGTTTAGAAGATTGCGCGTTTCTGCGAGGCTTTGTGTAGAGATTGGTTTTCAAAGCACATTTTGCTGTGTAGCCGTGAAGGTGCGTGTTACGCAATGTTGACTCGGTGCGAGCGACGGCGACCGGAATGTGAAGTACAACACTCCCTCGCGATTCTTCCGGAGGACATAATCGCAGCGCGTGTAGGATCCTCCCTCGGAGGGCTGCGATTTATAGGGACGTAGAAAACTTGGAAATAGTTCAGGAGTCGTCCGCCCCCGCCCTGATCGATCGCCGCCCTTGCCGCGCGGTCCCCCGCCCGAATCTCGCAATTTTAAGGAGAGACGGCTGCCTCCGCCGAATTGTCGTTCCTTACGCCCGGTTTGATGAGGCGCGTTCACTATAGGACTTCCTGCGTAATTTCATTATCCGTGCCATCTGATGCAGGCCTAGAAATAAATTTAATTTGCCTGTATTAAATTATGGAATCAGATATATATATATATATAAAGCGCTAACGTTGTCGATCTGTGCCCTTGCAGTATCAAAGGAATACTTTTAGCCAAGCAAGTCTGTATTTTTTAATATTACTTTGTATTCTAGAACAGCGTCGTCTTTATATTTAAAAGTTAATGTGAAATGATACAAAAGATCGCGAATTATTTAAACTACTTCCAAACTTCCAAAGTATAAATGTTGTTTTTTTTTTTTTAATGAAAATATAATTTTACAATCATAATTTACCACCGTCAAATAACCAATCTGACATTTTTACCATTTTTGTATTCAATTTAAAAAAAAGAAATTAATTTCATTCCCCTTTATATTATATCTTGAAATAATTTTGTTAGCTCGCCAATTGATTTATTTCATTAATAAGATCTCCTTTCGAATTATGATCATATTTAAAACTTTCTATGATATCTTCTGTGAAGGCAATGCTCAGGTGTATAAATTAAGAGCAATTAACTTTTTATAAATCTTTTCTTTGTCTATTGAAAAAAACATTTTTTTTATTTCATTACTACCCTGTTGTCTTATATTTTTGTAAGCACATTTTATTTTTATCGTATTGCGTCGTAGGCGATTCGTGTTGCCTACTCTCAAACTAATCAAAGTATGTATACCCTGAAAACGGGATTATTCTTATTCGATTACCTGTGATCGCGTGATGAACAAATTATGTTACCTCTGTGATTCAAAAATAGATTTTCATACAATAAAGAAATTTATTTCTCATCTGATTGACTTCCCACAAGTAAAAGTTATTCCCCAAAACATCTACCTGAAAAAATATTTTAGCGACCAAAACAACCGATGTTCTTTTTGTAAGTTTGAAAGTTTTTCAATTACCGGGACTCAAATTAGCCCTTCAGAATAATGTTAAGCAGACTTCGGGTGAATTTCTCACGATGTACAGGAAATGAAGCCAATGTTTAATGTAAACCTATTACACAAAACTTCAAAAAAAATTGCTATTAATAACTCTGGTTTCGATTATAAGAACGTGATAAGAACATACTTACCTATATTGAACACGATATTATAGATTTCTTTAAACGTTTGGATTGTAATCGATTGTTAGTATTTTAAAATTTCACTGACTACATACATTAAAGCGATAAATGTACACATTATCCAAATAAATTGTAATAGTAGTTCAATGTACTAAAATGATTGAAAAAATAAATAGATTACTTACTGCCTATTTCCATCTGTAGATAAAAAAACCAAATTTTTAAAAATATTATGGCACGGCCAAAAATAATATTATCTATACCACAGACGGTGTCCAACAGATGATTTTATATAAACCATATTCAAGGCACATATTATTATTAAATTTAATATCCTCATAATTGCTAACATTCACTTTGAGATCTACTAAATAACAGTACATTTTCTTAACATTAAAGTTTATACATCTCATTCTGGGTGTATTCTGTTGATAAGGCAATACTATTACATGCTATTACATATTTATTTTTACGAGTATCTACGTGAAACAAGTTCTAAAAGACTAGGTTCCTTTAAAAAAAAAACGTTATCTCTTATACAAGTCTTATTTTCGCACAAGAGGGCATAAAAATATTATCACTGAAAGAATTATCGTAATATCCAGGCTTAATATCATCAAGGATCATTAATTTACTTATCCTTGGACGGATGTCACGGTGTCTTCTCTTGTAAAAGTTTAGCCGTCCTTTTCATTTGATTGCCTCGGCCACTCATCAATCAAAAATAAATTAAACAAACTCTTTAGAAGCTCGCGCTTCAAGGAATATACTGCGCTGCCTCAGAGCATCATGTCCAGACTAATATTTTGAATAAATTTGTACGAAACAAAAGAGTAATTTTTTAATTTAATTTCCATAGAAAAATATCACATGTGACATGAAGATGCATGTGGTAAAGAATTTTTTAAACTGTTAAAACTGCAAAACATTACATTAATATCTTATTTTGGCGGATATTATCAATATTTTTTTAAAAACGGGTTAACTTAAGCTTGTTATTTAATATATAATTTAATTCTCATCGCGTCAAACCTACGGTATTTTAAGCAATCTCATACTAAAAAAGTCACCGCTTGCAGAAGTTTTTATACTCGGGAGTAATTGCTGACTTATATTTTAGTGCCTTAACTTTAAGGCGTTTGTTGTTAGTAACTAATAGCTGAAAAGTAACGTTTTATCAATTTACTTAACCCTTTTGGTCGCGCGGAGAAATTTTAGCTCTGGTATCTGCAGCTCGCGCCGCCTGTCAGGACAAAGAATAAGACGGCCCTCTCTGCCACGAGTTACTTGAGTTTTATCATTCAGTACTAGTTCTTACTTGCTTAATAGAAAATAACATTACGTAATTGTTAATTAGATGTAATTGCATGTAAAATTATTGTGTAATTGTACTGGAAGAATAATCCTATTGTTGCGTGTGTAAGAATTCAGTTTTTTCTCTACATTATGCAATCCTACTTATTCAATACCAGTGCCTAGAGATGCGTAGCCAACTGAAGCTGTTTTTCACGCTTTAAACTCTGATTGTGATAGAATTATGTCCATAAAATATCCAACGCATTTGCTTATGTTGCTTTTAGTTTATATATTCAGAACAGAGTACTTTCGTACACATAATATATCATAATTTAATAAAGTTTTAAATCTATTTGTTTAATCGCTTTGTGTACGTATTGTCAACTCAGTACATCTGTAAAATTGGTGTACTTCAATCTGTTTTATTTTAAATAATTGAAAAAAATCTTTTTGATTTTCTCATTTGATATATACGCCCTCTTAGATGTTCACAAATTTAAGCATATTGTTTGTGACCTATATTCTTATTTGAGTGTGGACAATGTAATCGAAAAGGGTATGGACTCAAATATTCACTTACGCCTCCGTTGATTTTTCACGTTACGGTGTTCAATGTACATGAAAATATCTATTGTCATGTGTTATAACAAGCAATTAATTTCCAAAAACCTTTGTGTCGTGTTGATGTTTGGATTCGACATTAACTGCTACCCCTGGTATCAGGGTATTTTTTTTAAATCAGTCGTTTTTTCCCATATCAGTCCTTATCGAGATTCCCGACCAGGATGTACCGTTTCGGGCGGAAGAGCCTAAGCCCCCGCCCAGCTGGGACGGCGCGACATTGATTGCCTTGTTTAGTGGCGTTCGCGAGGGTAGCCCTACATGTGTGCTCGATTTCGGCTGCTGAAATTGATATAATCAACGTTTTTCATGGTTATTTATTGCTCGATGAAATTACAAAGCGCTTCCGGGTGATGTTCACAGCGCGGTGTAGGGTTCTTTGGTATTACGATATCGTTAACTGAATCAGATGTATAAAAACATTGCATTGCTTCCATTTTTTCTAAATACACAAGGCTTGTTATTGAAAAAAAAAAGTGAATTTTGTGAACATTTGTTTATTGGTAATATATATGATTTAAAAAATCGCACTCGCATGCTATGAAGTTGAAATAGGCGCTGTCCCAATTACATCAGCATATCACTAACTCATCAGGACGGGGATCGGACCGAGGACCTCTCGATCAAGAGTCGGCAGTTCCATCGATTGGCTCTCTCGTCGGCTGCGGGATGTTGGATGCGGGGCTCTCGTGCTGAGTTCCGGAACTGCGTCCGCGCGGCAAGGTGACTTGCAGTGCATCGTTGACTGATTCGTTGTTGTCCGTTACAGTGGCTTCCGGTCCGCCGGCGCTGGGCGGCGCCATGGACGGCGCCCGCGCGCTGGAGCTGCTGCCGCTGCTGCAGGAGCGGCTTGCGGCGCTGACGGGCGGGCGCGACCGACGCGGCGGCGCGCTCGTCTGCTTCCCCGCGTCCCCTCGCCGCGAGCGCGCCAAACCCGACGACTACCGCAAGCTGCTGCACTACCTCATGGCGATACCCAAGTAAGTGGAGCCGACCTCACGGCTTATCTCTGAGGGACATGACATGAAGATTCTACCTCTATAATCGTTGTTTATTTATTCTCAATAATAATTCCATGAATTATTTATTTCATCATTAAAATTAGTTCATTAAATTATTTTAACAGTCAACGCGTAAAATATATTTTCTAGCATTTCTTGTCATACCTGATTACATTTGTATTCATATTCACCGTTTCTAAAGAGACAAAACGCATTCATAAAATAAAATTTGTTAAACTTCAATATTTTTTTAATCTATAATATAGAAAAGTTATTCTTCGTTCTCAAATAGAATACACGAACGCCTAGATAATCTACTCAAGTATCCTATAACTATATCACGCCGTAGGACTAGCAATCCGCAAAGAGAAAAGTTCTTAGCGGTAAAAGGCTTTAGCGGGATTCCGGTTTATTACTTAAATATATATGTATATGCTTAGACTTTTATTTATTTTATTATATATTTATGTGCATCTGTAAGGTAGGATTTTCCGAATAATTAGTTTATTGCTAGTCATCCATCTGTTCATTTCGATAATCTAAAAGTACGATTTGTAAGTGATTCCGTATCCAGTTTCTTTGGCGACATCCGCCAATTCGCGTAACGGTGAACAAAAAATAGTCAGTGATTTAGCATAAAATATGTTTTCATACAAATAATTGGATTTTTCCATTATTCATTTGCAGTTATTTCTGTTTTTTTCAGTCTTTTACTGGCGGTAGTTCATATTTCGTTATCTTTTTTTTTTACATTTCATAATTTTATTAATATATTTGATGAAATGCTTAGTCATACCAGAACTATGGGTTTATTTTCATTTTTCTTAACAATAAAAAATTAAACTCGCTTTTTTAAATCACGCCTGATTTCTGTACAGTTTATACTAAACACAAGCTGTCCTACATTCAGTGCTTAACTATTAATTATAGCAACCTGTATGACGTATTTCACACCTTATCAACAACGATTGTTTTCGTTTATTAGGTTTTAAGAAACTTGATGTCAGTGCATTATAAAATAAGGATACCATAAAATTTATATTCAAAAACTTTTGATTTCCTTATTTTCAATACCGAGTCTTAACTTAAGCTTTACGTTTGATTCAAGCACAAAGATTCAAAAGGCCGAACATTTTGTTACAAGTTTATTCCATCAATTGTTCTCTTTTATGACACAAGCCGAGAGCCTGATAAAGTAATCAAAGTCGCAGGGTTCGTTATAATCCGTTTTTAAGTTTCGGATAGAACATCTCGGTGGTTAAAAATGAATAAGCGATTAAAATCAGCTCCGTTCTGTTTATTTTACAGAAATTACACGGTGTTATACCTTTTGAATTATAAAATTTGCTTTTATAAAGCCAGTAAATAAATCGCCTCCTAACTTTATAAGAGAATACGCAGAGGATTTAATTAATATAATTCTGTGCCTCTTCGCTTTTTTGTATTAAGAAGTAATTATTGTACTAAAACCAGTTTAATAAATTACGGAACTGGATATAATAGTACACTTCTTTGCAGAAAGTATAATACTCGTTTTTCTTTGTTAGCAGACGTTCGTCCAATTAAAACTTTACTTATTACAAATCTTTTTGTGAACCAATTACTACAAAAGAGTCTAAATACACCGTCAGCTTCGTATTGTGGAAGTTAGTTATTGATTTTTCACATTATTACTGTTGTGCCTGCAAGCAAACTGAGTTTATTCATAGTGGCATAATATAGAACCGTTAAGAGTTTTCGGCTCATGTCATATGCTGAAGGTCTTTCACCTATCCCGCTGAGCTCCCCAGCTAGTGTCAACAATTCACAGATTCTCAGTTAGTCAACAACGCTTCAGAGTACCATCCTATGGCCCTGCGTGTGTTTGTACTCTGTACGTCTGCAGCCCGGCTCGGTGGGGTGCATTCTGTTACTTCTGAATAGGCTAAAAGTTTAATTCCACTACCTTTTGTAAGAAACTTTGCCGTCTATTTGTTTTAGGCGCCTGTTATTGCAGTGAGTAGTTATGATTTCGAAACACTTAATATATTTTTCGTTAAACCATTATTTTTAAATTAACCACATGTGTTCAAAATAAATAATTTGATCATACCTTTTTCAAATGTTTTTTAAAATGTTATTTCTTTTGCTTGCAATGTTTCTTGAGGTAAATTGTATTCCATCTTCCATCCGGATATTCTTGAATATCTAATATATAATTTAAATATTTTTTTATCAACCAAAACACTCAGACTGAACCCTGAAACTTCATAGAAACCTTCATTAAGCACTAGTTTACGAGTTTATACATTGAGAATTAAAAAAAAAAATGTATTCACTTTATGTTATCGCCAATTTCTTATAAGTTGTATTTACTTGTAACGAGTTCTTTCTTACATTTAAGTTGGCACTCGGTATAATACTACTAACAGCCATTTAATTTACTTTGATCGCGTGTGTATTCAACGCTTTCATCACCGAGAGTAAAATCTGTTCCAATACGGCACACAGACATCCGTGATCACAATGGCTTACACACAAGTATTAATACTCTACGAAGCTTGTCAGGTCATTCAGTACTTCACAATCCGTTCGTCTATTCCTGTCAATTTACTCCACTGCAGGCAGCTTATTCAGAAGCGTTGAACGCCTCTATTTCCGTTCACTGTATTTGTAATCAGTCGAGAATGTCCTCCGTATTACGTATTTTTGCTTCACAACGTGAGAGCGATGGAGATTTTCACACCCGGCCTCCGGATGCCATACGCCTCTAGCAATTTATATTTGTTACTAACGAGTTTTTTTTATAATACAAATACGATTTAAAAAAAAAATTCAATAAAATAAAGCTTATTGAATCGGCTTTCATTTATAGTAAGTTATATTGTTTGTTTTTTAAATACCCATAAAGAGCGTAGTCACATTATAAAATTGTCAATATCATTTAGAAACAACGAGTACCAAATTAAACTGAAGACAATTCCAATAGTTCAATTGAAAGGTCGATCCGCACTGTATCGTCCTTTACTCTATTGAATTATAAGGTATACACATCTACTCAACTATCCTCAGATAAACTAACTGTGTCTGTATTATTTCATGTACTTCTCGTCAAATAGTTGCTGTCCGTCTAAATACTTTTAAAATTTACATTCTCAACATTATACTTATTTATTTTACACTATTAAAGGATCCATCATACCTAATGACAATTAAAAATCATGCTTTTAAAGCTACTAAATTTTAATCGCAATTCGCATTTGACTGGTATATTCTATTTTTAAACATTTTCACCGTTAAGTAATTCAGTAGTGAAGAAAATAAAGTTAAGGAGTTGACAACTAATGGCATTAAGTACCATCCTTATTTATTTAAGACTAAATAATACTTTTTACAACAAAAATCCATCGCTTCTCTTAATTTGAGTACTCTAATATTTTTTTTCGTATCAGAGTGATATTTTTCCATAAAAAACATTGATTAATATATAATCTTGAGATTATATTATGTTTTGTTTTTATGGCTTTTTTGTGATCTAAATACACATATTACCTTTTTTTTTATTTTATTCTAATTAATTTCATAAAAAAGTCAATGCAGCCCCTGAGGTTAATAAAATCCAAACCATTTAAGATAATCAAATTTATTACTCTTAACCTATACTTATATAAATTTTAAACCCATTGAAATACTATAAAAAATAATTTGAACATATATTCGTCGCATGAACCTCCTTGTTTTCATTCAATAGTTCTTGAGTCAGTTATCAATGAAAGCTTTGCAAGCGCTTGAGGGGCTTATCGATATTCTGCACATTCTCCACAGTCCAACGTTTGGCACCTATTTACAGTAATCGCCGGAGTATTTTCAAGCCTTTATCTGTTCTAATCGTTTACGTTGCCAACTTCTCTTGACCGGCATGCTGAGCATTAACTTCCTGCGATGGTGTACCGATGCAAACAATACAGACAAAACAAAAGCCCGAGAGTAGCGTGTTGATAGTTCGTGGATGAGTGTTTAAATGGAAAATGTCGAACTTGTTGTATGTTTTGTTCATATTAATATTTTGAATAAAAATACTTGAGTGATTTTCCACATTTTTGTTTTTATTAGTGACCGGTTTCGCCAACCTTTCACGTTGGCATTATCTGTTTGATAATGCCAACGTGAAAGGTTGGCGAAACCGGTCACTAATAAAAACAAAAATGTGGAAAATCACTCAAGTATTTTTATTCAAAATATTAAAATGGAATTCCACCAAGTACTCTCTGTCAAAAATATTGAATTTCTTGTTCATATTACACACCCAATGTGACTTCATTATTAAGCAATGTGTAAAATTTTATTATTCTAATAATAAAACATCGAAACAAATTTTAATAAATTTTATTTTATCTATCATAATAACTAATTAGGTTATGATAGTAATAAATCCAGTAAGTCGTTCGAGTTCGTCTTTCAATATTTTTTGTAATGTTCTTGTACACTTTGGTTTCATGCAGTGTCGTAATTGTAAAGTTAATTTTTTATTTTTGTTTCCACCCAAACAATACTTATTTTAGCGAGGTACATCCAACATAGAGCCCTTTGAGGGAACATTTGATAGTCATTATTGCTAACGGCTTGCTTAAAAATATCATTAATGTGAGAAAATATTTTTCGAACAAATAATGTGTTTAACTTCATTTTTGAACTTAATTAAAATTTTTTTTTATTTTGTAAAATCTTTGGTAAGTAATTTTGTTTTATATCTAACAAGTAAAAAAACATATTTCATACTTTTAACTTTAGTTACTTGCCTCTAGGCCAGGTTCTTTTACATTTTTGCTTTTTAATAACGAACAATATTGTGAGTTACTCACCTAAGTTACAAGTTATGTTGTTTATTTAACGAGCTTGATAAGGCAATTAGTAAATGATATTACATTTTCCATGAATTCTCGTCTTAGGCATGGCTTCCTCTCCATAGTTGTGTCGTAGAGGTATTGAAAGTTCGCTCACTTCCCAGGGCTTGCCGGGGATGGATCGTACCTGTATATTGTACTTAAATATAATCTCTATATTCAGCAACACTGATACTTGAAAATCCGTACGGATACCTGGCTCTCGTTTATCGTTTAAATTGAGTTTTACGGAGCGTCTCTTCAAGTCATTCGCTAGAAAATTGTTCTTCTCATCTCGTATTAACGTTTTATTTTGTTTTAGGGTTTCTTTAAGTTATGACGGAACTTATTTTAGTGCAGTTCTCATTTTTATTAAATAATAATTATACTGGAAGAATCAATTTTATTTAAATTTAGTTATCTCGTATCATTATTTTGAATATACTGAGGCATCTGGTTTGTGTATTTTATAAGGATGTATCTTTATCTTTATCTATGAAACGGAAATTCGTGTCGATATGCTTTTTCCGTTTAGGTTAGCGTGTCATCGCTCTAACTGTTGAAATATCGATTTCAGTCCAATTGATAAACTGCATTTTGTTTTTCTACATGGCACGTAAGTAAAAGTATAAATATAATAAATAAGTTTAATTTATGGTTTATATCAAAATTGAAAACTTCCTACTTTTCTTTCTGTATTTATAAATGAAGATAATACTTTTCGAGTCGAACCAGACACCATTGGGTCATGTGAACTGGTAACCTTTTCGTCCACTAGTATTTAATTGCATGGCCTTATCTTGTGAGAGCCTTTTTACACATTTTATTACATTTACGATACCAGTTTAATTTTTCCTAATATTGGTGTGATCACGTTTCGCAATACGCCTAATAACTATAAAATTAATTTCAGGGGGTCAGTCGATCAGTAACTGCCGCCACTTCATCGATTTTGTTGATGTTTTTGTGCGTTTAGCCTTTTATTAAATTCTAATAAATCCACGCCATTACATCTAAATGGAGGCATTTTTTAAATTTATAAATCAACATAGATGTTTTTATTTTTCTTTAACCATCAATTGTTCGTGGGTTTTTTTTACTATATATTATTTTCAATCTTAAAAGTGTAAGTTTTTTTTTTATCATGGACACTATATATGCTTACAAAATAGGTTCTAAGCTATTAAGAATTTATTTTTGTATAATTATGTAACACTTCGCGGTTGGCGGGGTCAATCATTTACATTGTTCATGTTTGTCACAAGTTTCCAGATCTCAAGACATTTAAATAATAATGAAGGTTTTCACTATTGAGCATAAAATACACAAATAAGGCAAAAAAATAATTTCAATATTGATAAAAAACCACTAAATGATTTCAATCCAAGCAGTTACTGCTAAAACACCAATATCTTTAAACGTTACCGTGAATGAGAAGTAATATCTTAAATAATTACGTGTGAATGCATACATGCTTGACAAATTTGTGTACAGCGAAATCTTATTTTAAATGTAATTTAGTAAAATAATAAATTCCATTAAAAGATACCGCGCTTAATATTTTGTTACATCACTGATGAGAAACCACGTGTGTTTCACTGCGTTTTAGAAAACAATAACTGTTGTAATTAGAGAAAACAGTGTACCTCAACAATGGAAAAAGTGTCTGACGCTTATTTTGATATCACTCACGGTTTCGGCTTTTAAAGATATTGTTGTACTAATTCTCTTACTTTCTTTTTTAGCTATTAAAATACTCTTTTAAAGTTTCGGTTTAAATTGTACTCACTCATTTGTATCACTCTATTATGTTAAATCCAGGTTTCTCGCAGCCAGTCGAATGTGAATGTTTAAATTTGTTCTGTTTCGGAATTGGTTCAATCTCTGATTATATTTGTATCTATTGCGAGTGACAACTGTGAAATTTATCTGAAAAATGCGGATCAATTTATCGTATCCGTTACAGGGAAGTCTTGTTGCCGCTGATGACATTGTGTGACGATTTGGACCAGATTAGTAGGACGTGCGATGCGTGCTATTTAAGACTTTTTTTTATTGTATCGGCTTAAATGACTTACCTATATATATTTTTTTTAATTGTAATTAAGTGTGTAAAACGTATTATATAAATAAATCATTTTTACGTTTGATGACATCAATTCGATTATTACAATTATGTCGTTAAAGCCAACAGACACAGTTTTTTGGCTGTCGCAATAATAGAAGAATGTCTATATTATATTTTGATATAATGTCAATAAATTGCGGTATCTTTTATTGTATTTTGGAGAGGTTTATCCTGCATCAGCGATCATTAGGAGTCTTTGGTGCCACGCGCAGTTTAAAAAATTCCCTTTCAGAATCACACCTGGCCTATCCGACGTCGTTCTTAGGCCGACTTTACAAAATGTGTGATTCCCTCCTCGACAATTGAACTCAACAGCGAACAAACGCTTCTTGTAACAGTTATTCGATCACATTAGCGGCTTCATTATTGAACTAATCTTTGTAATTATGTCTCTAAAATGTAATGCGTATCTATTGTCTTGCTTCTCAACTTGAGACTCATAATAAGTTACATGTAAAAATACTTTTTGATATTTTTATAATAACTTGTAAATTCATATAATATTGGTACTATGCATAACCAACATTACATAGTCATGTAAGTGGATAAATGTGAGTGAAAAACTTCTGTTCGAGTTTGTCAGGAGCCCTGCCATGATCAATTCCTAGTTTATATTATTTCTCCTCTTAGTGTAACATCATTTAGGGAATCGTTTCAGCATCACGTCGCCCTGTTTAATGCTCAATGACTCAGTTGCTGTATATCTAGTGTGGTCAAGTAGTTGTTTTCCAATCAAATTATTTTCAGGATGACTCAAATGTAATACTACCAAAACTAATATATCTTGATTTCTACAATAAAAAGTTCTTTCAAAGAATGGCTGGGTTCGGTTTTTGCGCCTTAAATATATCAAAATAGGTTTAAATAAAACACGAACAACGTAAACGGTTCTAGAAACTTTTTCTCCTAGGGTTGGCTTATATGTTGCTACTCTTAATGGGTCATCAAGGGAGCGTTGGTGCCGTGCAGGGTCCACACGTGCCCCGTGTCCGAGAGCGGCCGCGCGAGGCTCGAGTGGAAATGATTTCCTCTAGTTTATCTCTTTCGGAAGCAGGCCTTCTGCCCGGGCTGGGCGCCGACTGGCCTAATGTGAAATATGGCCTCATTATCGGTTAATGGAAATAATTTGTTACTGTACGTAAATGTTTGTAATGTCCCTATTATTCTTTGTACCCAGTACCCGTTCCATCTGACGGAGCATCGCATATGTTTTCTATTTATATGAGGCATCCTGATGAAAGTAAACCGAAGAGTTTTCTTATGAATCAGAATTTCTGTCACTTATTAGCTAAGTTAAGGTAGTGAGGTCCGAATTAAAAGCCTTTGAAAAAATAATATAGAATACAGTTACCAGATTGTTATTGTGATGTATGTTTTTTTAGTCATAATGATAGTGAATTTAGATAAATATTTTATTTGCCTCTTTCTTTCGGCGATTTGAAATCGCTCTTAAGTATTGCATTTATTTTAACCCACTATGTTTAAGTCTTCCTTGCTTCTTCTTAATTTACCAGCAATTTGTCTTTTATTATCCATCAAATTCGAAAGCTTTCGTGAAATTCACTAAAAGGTTGTAAAATTTTAACAGAATCTCTCAAACTGCCGTCATTCTATTCTAATTCTCACCTTTCACCATTAAAGAGGCAAAATTTATGCAAGGCAAACAAAAACATCTGGTCCGTCACAGTGCCAGGCCGGTCTTAGTTTACAGTGATATAATTATAAAAAGATTTCACGTAAACGCTGTCTGCCTAATTTTGTCCGTCAGGATTTTAAGTTAATGCTTAAATTACAAAATCAACTTTGCGAAATTGTACTTAACTGGTTCGTTAATTTAAAATATATTTTCAGCCTGCAGCATCATTTCTAATATAATTATATAAATCTACATGGTTCTAGTCTCCAGAATGTTGATATTCTACTTATTTTCGCCTAAATAACGAACATAATTTACCCACCTCTTTCTCTTTGACTGGAGTGAGTTATAATCGTGTACGACATACTGGCCCGAGCTTGCCATAGAGTTATCGCTGGCCAGCAAGGGCTGTTTACCCCCACGGCATACCTACCCACAGATGATTAGGTCCTGTGCATTGCGGCACTCGACAAATGTTGATTTTCCAATATTTTGTTTGGCCTTTACAATTTTCACAGTGTTACTAGTATTCCATTCACGGTGCACTCTTGTAGGTTCGTTTTTCAATTTTTCAGTTTTTTTTCAATGCTAACATCTCTTTCAATGTGGTGGCAGAAATTTTTTTATTCACATTCGAGATTCTGTCCAAGCAAATAATTTTACACCAAAGTAAATATTGGTTACTGTTTTATTTTTTTTAGAAAACAATGTTTTTAGAAACATCATCATCATTCCTACAACCTGCCTTTTTGTGAAAAAGTCAATGCTAATGTTAACTTTAAATTTATTAATTTCACATCTATTACGGGGTTATTTTGTTGTTTTCTTTTTTTTAATGTAATGTAAGAAGTGGAGTTTAAATGAATTGCTTTGTTGTATATGTTATTAATTGCTCATTAAAGCTCAATTACTTGTTAAAAATCACAATAAATAAGTAAAAACATGGAATTCGAGCCTTGATTTTTATTGAAGAAGGTCACGTTTCTGTAGCCGGTTGATCTCTCACCTGTTATAAAGCGCCACTCCTCTGGCCTCAAGTTCCGCCAGCGTGGGTTTCAAATAAATTTGTTATATTTATCAACCACAGTCGACGAGATCGCGTCCACTATAATGCACCCAAACAAATATTCGACCGACCGCCAGGTTACATATCACAGGGAAGTCAGACCAGTGCACAAAGCGCAAAGAACTCTGCAAATATTCTGGTTATTTTTTGCACCGGATGTATATCGTTGGCTATGGTAGACGTATTTATTTATTACAAGCATTTCAAACTTTGTTTTCTTTTTCAAAGGAGATTTGATTTCACTGCTTTTTCATAGACTACTACGTACGATTCGGAGCAAGGACGCTGTACGATTTCCAAACTAGTTTTTCAAGGTATTGTATATATCTTTTTTATTATTTATTCCTTGTATTATTTGAAATACAGAAAATTCTATGACTAACATTAAAAAATATATTCCGTTTCAACTTCGAGAGGTATATTATTTATCAAGACCTTGTCTTGCTAAAAAAACGCTTTTGGATATTTTTGGTAATAATCACTATCTGTAAATGCGTTTAAAAAATGAGCCGGCTGACTGAATGTTTATTAGTCAACGGGAGCCTATTCTTTAAATAAGTGCCAAAATTTAAATTATATTATAATATTATCTATTTCATAGACTTTAGGCCAATAATAAACACAAAAATAAATGTAGAAATCGAAAGTGCAAGTATTCGTAAATTAAACTAATCTCCACTCCGTAATGCTAAATATTCCATTCATAGAATACTTATTGTTTGTACGGCGGCGGAGTGCCAACCTTGTGTGCAATATTGTCTTCAATCCTGCATCATAAATCATACGCGATTGTATGGTTCCCTCATAAGTGCTCTTAATATCACTTTGTTCTTTGCTTGACGTTTATGATCCTAGAACGCACCCTATATTCACAATAGTATGAACCTCTTTAGATAATAATACCTTCACAGATTCCACGTCTAAGTGTCTCAGAAATGACAAGAATACAGACATTTTAAAACTGGTTTTTACGACGATTCAATAACATGGGTCAGGTTAAGATTTATTTTTTTGCATTGCAGCATAAAATATATCTATGATCCTGCGATATACTCTTGTAATATATTAAATAATTGCATATCCAAATGCAAATTATATGAGTAACAAAGCGTTTTTAGGTTAAAATAATATTACTTTTTTATAATATTTGTTTTTCGTGACACCGAGACTTATCCGTCTCAATTATTCCAGCAATATTTTAAAAAATGAGCGTACCAATGCCTAATAACTAATAATATGATATGTATTTAAATTGCAACTCATTATTTATTGGACATGTACTGGCATTTCCACGACACCACGCTGTTCGTGACTATACTTGACCATATAGACTTATTCGAGCGATGGAGAGCCATCGAGTCAGAAATGGACTCCACTTGACTCTGGAGATGTGTACGCATGTCCAATCGGAATTCGTCCCATCGACCTTTGCCAACAATTGACCTGTACATATTCAAATTTCGTAATAACACCTACTTATCTACCGTTCACTCGACAAATTTATATAATGAAATGCTTTCAGTTCCTCGTGATTATTTATGCTTTGATATCAAATCAGAGGCGACTCTATGGATATGTAATCAATAAAATTAAATAGTAAATATATTTTAGTGCTGCTTTGTAAACATATATTAGGATAGCTACGCACATAATATTACTATTTGAAACTTGGCAGCAAAAATCTTATTTTTAATATATTTTTGAATAATGCCATGAACGGATCTCTTTACTCGAAAAAATCTTCCCGTCTAACCTTTCCGTACCTTACTTGGAAATGTTGTAGGCTAATATCCTCTCTGTCTCATTTGTTATTTTGATTTATCTTTAATATCTACAATGGGGCATTCTTCGTGGACCATAGGGATGAGTTCCACAATTGGAAAAATAAAATATTCATTACTAGCGGAACTTTTGTGTTAGAAACAGTTCGTTTGCAATGTTAATAAAAAGTGATCATAATACGTAATGTGAGCTTAAGTAATTATGGCCAACCCTAATTATGCTTAAATCGTGATCTGGCGGATCGGGCATGGCAATAGCGCGGGTGCGGGGCGGGTGGGTAATGGCCATGGCGCTTCCGCGTATTACGTATGCGCGAGCTTCCGCCATCGAGCATCCCTCCAGCAGGGCTCGGAACAAAGCCCGCGTTTTAGGCTTATTTAACATAACTCTTACGTGTAATTAGGGTGCTTCCGCGAGCACATCTTTGCGTGTCGGCGCGGAAGAATTTAAATACAACCCTCCTTTTTTGTTGCTAAATTATATTTATTTTTAGAAACTGATGTTAACTACCAACGCTTTGCGCTATGAATGATTTTACTAAATACCATAACGTATTTTCTTTTACAATTTTATATATTAGAGGGTGCTTCAGAATAGAATATTACACCTACTTTCGTATAGTTAAGCGTGGTTAGTAGTACTATATGTAAGTTGATAAAATGTTAAAATTATCATTTTCACTCTAGTGTCTATATCTGTCGATCTTCAACATCTCGATCCTGAGTTTCTTAATGCGATCCATATCAATTCAATTATCATAAAGTATGATATCATTACTTTATGATACCTAAGGGATCCACATGAGAATTTCGTTTACAGCGGCAGTATGATCTTTTTCTCTCTCTTTTTCGACTTCAGTGCTACTTCCAAAAATTTTTACTCTTAGTGATTGCAGTAAAAAGTTTTACTTTGTATTGCTTTATACCCAGGTGAGTCTTGTGAAAGTCATGCTTGTAGTTTTTGGATCTAAATTTAGTAGTAAAATAATTGAGTATCTATAGTAAGAACAATAACACCGTTTAGCTAGCGTTTATGATCTCTAGTAAATTTTTATTTCTCCCATTAAAACAACAAAGTACAGAGTTATTATTTTAGAGCAGTTTTGTGACATCTGTTTTTGAATTCCTGCTCAGATCCTCGCCGCGCAGCGCACGAAGAGTCGAATAGCAGCGGCTTCTGCAGTGAATGTTAGCAATGGCAATCCTCCATTGTTGTGCCAGTTTTTCAGGGAATCCAATAGCTTTTACTCGGAACACGACGCGTTCGCATCCACATCCCATATATAGTTAGATTTTTACTTCGGATTTGCTTCCAAGCGCACAATACCACTCCATTCCACGTTTACTGCGCACGGCAACCAAACTTTTTACTATTTACCTTCAAATACACAACTCGAGTACATTTATTGAAGTTAGTAGTGTATTTCCTATTTTTCGAGTGCAGGGTAAAAGTACACTGAGAAAATAATTGGATGAATTTAAAAAAAAAATACTTTTTGCAATAAAATCATAACTCGTCGGCGTCTTAACACGCTTGAATTGGCATAATAATAATAGACATATGATATCCCAGCCGTCTAGAGATAGAACTCACATTAAAGTTTCACGAAACTTTAGTTCTGCCAATACGTGGAAGGTAAAGCCAACACTAAAGTACATGCGTTCTCGAAAAGCTTAACTGCTGTATATAGAAGCAGGTGAAATACCCTATCATAGCCATACTTTAAGACAGGTTGTAAGGCCCCAAGTAAAGACATGTATATGTTGATATACTATGATACCAGGGGTACATACAAAAGCAACGTTCTGACTTAGATTTACTGTCGTTTATAAAAATAAAAAAAAAACAAATTTAACTGGCAGGTTATGTTATTAGGAGTGAGAATTGCCATTTTCCTTCTCCATATCTTCACTAATTTACTAAGGGTGATAACACGCATTTCAATTTAAGGTATGATCGTAATGCCAATGAAACACCTGTTTCAATTTTCGTAAAGTTCATGTCATTCAAGAGACAAAGTTTTCCTTTCATGGTAAAAAAAAGCTTTACTAGCGATTGGAATAAAATGTATATAATATTAGTTACGTTTTATTTAACTTCATAGCTCATAAGTAATTTTATTGCGCATATGATTACGTCGTATATTATTTTTAACATTTCATTTAGATTATAAACATCAACAACAAAAATTCAAAGTCAAATTCATGTTGCCATTGGAATATCATTTGTAATTTCACTTTTCAACTTCATATTTATTATTACTTATTTATATATAATTTGAAAGAACGTACCATTTGTTCCATGTTGCTAATCGCAGGCATGTTTTTTTCATATACTTAATTTTAACACGATTACTTAAATGTTTTTTTTTTTTTAATCTCGGGACGCAATCGTTTACATTATCTTTATCAAATGAATCTCAATTTTTTTAGGTGACATCGACAAAATCTCATTATTTTGCAGATAAAACTGTTCAAGAGAGTTCTCAAAACGACGTTTGAAAAATTAACTGATGATTAAATATTAATTACGATTCCTTTTTATTTTCTTATTTTATTCCTTTATATTTCCCAATTATTTTCTCTCAAAATGGAATAAGGCTGAGTACAGTCAGATTGGCTTATTTGTATTGAAGCTTTTTCCATCGATACAACAGTTGTTATTAAAGTTTGTTAAAATATAATTAGTAAAATATTTTTAACTCTTTAACATAGTAACGCTTATTAAATTTAAAAAAAACTAATTTCATTTATTAAATTTTGATTAATTTTATGAAACCATAACTTTATTCTTCTGTAGAAAATAGAAACAAAATGTTAAATGATCTTTAAATTGAAAGTAGAACAATCCCATTTTCTTTGCTTTTACTATATGAATTATTTATTTAGCAGTCGATCTCTTAGGCGCTGCCGGGCGGAACGGGAGAAGGTCTAAGATCTTTATGGCAGTTTGACGGTCCTCGGGGTAATACTTGTATCGAGAAGTTTTTCTGAAAATAGTTTTTTATTATTTCTTTCATCCACAGCAGAAAGTTTTTCTTTCATAAATTTTTTTTGTTCATGCACGTCACTTAGAACGATAAGTATTTTCAAATCAGTTTGCATTTTATTCAATTCAAACTGCTTACAATACAATGATTTTAAAAAATTCATTGTGTAAACCAAATATGACTCACATCCACCAGAACTCATCTTAATAATAAAATAGCGTGTATATTTGCGAGGAAGAGACAATGCTAGTTTTGTACAAACCATAGGGTCCACCCTCCACTGCAGGGATCAGGAATTGAAAACTTTTGTTATATTCTGATTATTTTAAATAGAGCTAGAATAACTTACCCCATATTAGTTTGATTTTATGTACACTTGCTAGATTTATGTTTCGTATTTATGATTTTATATGCTAAGTAAAATATGCTATTTATTCAAGGGTGTTTTTTTATGAATTATTTTAATTATATGTGACTATTATTGGTTCTTTAATAACCAAATAAAGTAGGTACCCGTCTGTAATTAAAACAATCTTGTAGTTTCGCAAAACGAACTAATGAATTCGAGGAGTGCTTTTTTCTCACTACAGGGCCGGCTGCATTTATTTTAATGTCCGGTGTAGTTTTTTTAAACTTATTATTTACAAGGAGTTTAATTTTTACAATTCATGAAAAAATAATCGTTTCGCTGTTGTCTATCACCTTTTAAATAATTTGACTAGGAATTGCAATCAGTGCGAATAGTTATAATAGTATTGTTTATTTTAATTTTGAATATAATTACATTTACTATAGAAATACTCCCCTGTTCTATACCTGTATCCAAGGCTGAATATACGGAGGTGAATAATTTGCACCCGTGTTACGTCAGTCCATAGAAAGACATGAGCTGACAACAACGGACGCTTGCACCGTGTACCTGTAAATGAATCATTGTTTGTTAACAACAGTCCGTTGTTATTTCAGCCATACGTGGTTTCTAAATTTATTCGAATACTTAGCACATGTTTTAATTGAAGTTATATCATCATTTGAACATTTAAAATTAATAAAACATAAAAATATAACTAAAATACATACACATAAAAAGCTAAATTTTCTTGTCATATAATAGGTTCAAAAGTATCGTTGTGTGTTTTAAAAAATCTGACAACTCACTTTAATATTAATTGGATACAATAATCTACTTTTTTTTAACAGACAAACACTAGTTTTAATAATTTGGTATCAATGATTATGTAAGGTTTTTAAATTTTGGGTTGAGTTTTCTATTAGTCTTTAATAGGTTTTACCTAATTTTCTTGTTATAACATAAATTTTCTTACTCGGGTCAAACACAGTAACCTTTTTGTTTTTATATAAAAGAACATAATGTGGCGTTTATCTTGTGTGACTTGAGTTTCGTTTATTTTGGTCGGGTTCCCTTCATTGTTGCACCGTGAGATAGTACCCAGCCCAATCGCCGACTCTTATTGTGGCCACTCAGTGTTCCGCACAAAATTTTCATGTAGAGGACTTGTGCTGAACATGGTGAATCTCCTGCACAGGCAATGCCCTGGCCGCTGCTACCGATAAAATACAAGACATTAAATCTCAAGGCGAGTGAAAAACACAAGTAAATACTGAGCATAGTCAAATTTTCTTACAAGGGCGACATAATCAAGTCATACTGATTTTTTATTATTAAATATCATATTGTTCATAAACAAAAGACAAACTTTAGGTAACTGAATTTTGAAAAGAAATTTTAGTATCCATAGGGAAATAAGTAATTATTAATTAATTATCCAATAAATAAGTTCATTTGGTGAAGATTAATGATTCTGCTATAAATGTTCAGAAGGCTAAAGTTTTACTAGAAATGTTGAATTATCCTGAGACGCTTAGCCGAGGGTAGAACAAGAATTATCAAACTTTTGGTAAGATAAATAATAATATTTAAAATCTATCGAGAGTTCTTTGTCTTCTTGGTCTTGGGCTATCGCCACTAATGTAACCATTAAAAAAAACATATTTTTTAAATATTGATATTTAAAAATATCTCGAAACAATTTAAAATAACCTGTCTCATATTTGATTATTAACATACCAATGTCATAAAAGGACCAACTTCTAATGTTTGACTATCTCATGTTAGATATTCATATTCGGCAAAGACTGTCCGTCATGAGAGAAGACCTTTTCGAGGAGCGCAGGTCGACCAGAAAGGTTTCCCCGAACGCCTCCCCCGCGCATTCAAAACCCGCGATGTCAATGTTCATCGCATTGCTATTAAAGGTGCTTCTGTCACGCGGACTTGCAATTACACCTTTAATTCCTCAAATGACTGTCTTCCAAGCATGGCTTTTCGCTGTAATCCGATATTATTTCGAAATTACTTAAGATTTTAATCTAGCCGATTCTCCACACCAACAAATTATCGCAGGTTTTTGAATTACACGCTTTGTAACAGTTATGTTCGTAGTGAGCCCATTTTAATGCTTACCATTACGGCACCTTTGTGTGCCGTTCGCACAGAAATATACTGCTTTATAAATAATTTAACAGCATATTTTTTATTGTGCTTTGTTTAGTATTTAAAACAATAACATGTTTCTTTATTGTTTGGGTATTACGTATACATATTATAAGTATACTTGGTTATTATATAATCGGTGTTTTCTATTCACTGTTGGTGATGACAATATATACGTGTTATCATGGGAGATACTCATGGTAACCTAAGGCTTACGGGTTGAGTGGTAATTGAGTAGTTTGTTAAGGAAATATTGAATACACATATTTATTTGCGGTTGTACTTGTACATATTCAGGATATTCCGTTTAATACCATACATGAAGTTGGATGAGACTAATAAGATTTGGACTTAAACGGAAATGAACTTAAATAAATTAATCTAGCCTTTGTGATTCCTGTCTTCTCTAAAGAACCTACTGCTGGGTGTTTATCGCTTAGTATGTACTGTATTATCCGTTGTTCTCAGTGGCAAATTGTCTCTTCACTCTGCTCTTAAATATAAAAATCATTTTTGGGACTGCGTCCAAAAATACTACATGATAAACATTGTAACTATTTTTGTCTCTTTCAACCAGCTGTAATCTCGTTATCTCGCATTTGCTTCTCGATGCACACAATTCTTCGCTTTACGAAATTCAATTAATCGATTCTAGAATTGACAAATTCTCTTTACCTAACTCACGAATAATATATTGAAGGTACAACGTGTCTTTATAGTAGATTCCTGCAGTCAAATACCCGCGTGACGCATTCATGGCAACTCAAAAAATAGTAATTGTTTTAAAATATTTAAAGTCGAGTAATAATATATATTAAGACATTATGTAAATTGAAGCTTTGAAAAATACACATTTTATTGTAAATTGGAAAAGTATAAAATTTAATGAAAGAGTATCTCTAATTTTTAATATTATTAATTAAAATAAATAAATTTAAACATTTTTATTAATTAATTTAAACAACCGGGTGAAACAGACAAGTTAACTAATTGATATTCAAATGAAGCGATAGATTGATCGGTTAATGTAATGAATTTGTGGTATATTACGGATTATTTTGCGGTGTATGCTTCGAATTGAAAAGTCAGTGCCTAATTTGATGATTCAGTTGTAATGGGATTGTCTGTGTTCGAAGAAAAGAGTTATTTATTCCCGATCCACGAACAAATATTGTCATCTTATCGTTGTTTGAATTGCATATTTTTTATTTCTTTTATCATTACAAAACTCACATTTTTGTCTCGCTCGTTGTGTCAAATATATTTATAGGTTTAAATTATATACTACTTTTTGTACCGTTTATGAAGTGTGATTATCCGATTATTAGGTATGTTTCACGACACACCAAATAAATCAAAAGCTCATAAACAAATTTGGTTGGTTATTATGTAAGACGTATTTACCGCATGTTTTCGTAAAAAATTAGATCATGTAAAATGGGTTTTTATTTTTACACAATATTTACTTAAAGTTGTATCCAAGCACTTAAGCAGCACTTAAATTTATAGTAAAAAAATCGTATCGTCAAAAAGACTTTATTCAAGTATCTCCTTGATGCAAAAGTTTTCCCCCTTTTCAACGTTCTTTGAAGACTTCTAGTTATTTTTAAGGGATTAATGTACTGTAAAGTTCTTGTGGATTACAAAAAATGAAATTTTTATTTTCCCTGCATACACGAAGTTCACATTTTGAAAGCAACTATCCGATTCATTTATTCTATTATATATAATAAACAAACTTATCCGTCTATGAAATTTTTAAGTAACACAGAAATTTGTACAAATCAAAAAATGTTGTGATTACGAGAATTGGTACATTTAATTTGTTTTTATTTTTAAATCTTGTTAAACTTTTAACTTGTATAGTTTTGAGCTTCCCGACATTTGTAACTTTCGACATTCGGCTAATTATCAGATAATGTACAGGTGATTATTTATAAGATAGTTGAATTAATTTAAAACCAACGGAATTTCGAAACGATACAGGAAGTTCTCGGATTGAGAAATATTGTTTGCTGTAAAATTGTAAAAGGACATACGCATGTGTATCATGTATTTGTATCTATTTTTATGCAAATCACAATTATCATTAGCGGCATACATTGTGAGAATAAATACGGTATTATTGTTTTCAGGCTTATAAATTTTAGGCTTATGTATTATATTAAAATAATATTTTATACTGTGAACATTCTGCGTACGGCAATGTGAATCGAATAAATTGGTTGCCCAGAGAAATGTCACATTGATCTATGACATATAATAAATATTAAATTCTGCTTTAAAAATACGTGTTTGTGCTCTAGTGGGGTTTGTGGTAAAAATGGCGAATCTTTTGGGAAATATTTTCTTTTTATATATCAGCATAACTTGTCACATTCTTTATTTATGCCATTTTTAGTTCAAGCCTGGCGTTGAAGTTATTATATAAAAATATGCGTGTTGTCTTTATTACTTCGTTATCATGTAAGATGTCACTTGTGTATTATTATTTGTAATGTTACGTGGTGGTTTAATCAGTTTCTCAGATGTGCAATGCATTCATAATTACACGTTCGTAAGAGGATTCTCATATCAATGGCACGTGCGTGTGCATGCACTCACTGCTGTACTAAATGATGCACTCAAGTACGAGTTTGTTGACGCTAACGAGGTTTGAAACAGGGAGTTTTAATATTGACTCTTGGATGTTTGCACGCTGTGAATACTCTCAAGACGCTGCATACTATTCAAACTCATGCATTCATGCAAATGTATGTGCGATGTTTTTTTTCTAGTAGTGAATGAACAATTGTCAAATAACCTCGGTTTTTTTTCTTTAGTATTTGGAGACGCTATAAATGTTTAATCATTTTTATGAAATTACTGCACGAGTTTTGGAATATATTTTACAAAAATGGTGCTCTAACGTGTATACTTTAAACATTTAATAAACATATTTTATCCGTTGTGCTCCCTGAAGTCACTTATAGTATTAATCGCCTAACTAATCGCAGTGCCTAATATTTTTCAGAATCATTGCCGGTTACTCTCGTATCTCTTTTTAGAGGTCGATTTTTATTTATCACATTCCGCTGGCGCTCAGTCCTGCGTTCGTTCCCAGAGTGAGTTTCGCCGCCTCGGCGGGCGGGCCATCGCTTGGAAGACTGCCCGCAGACTGAGCGGCGCCGGGCTGTGTAACACGAACAAAGCATATCGTAACTCAGCGATACGGTGAAGATATCTGAAAGCGTCTTTGACGTCGTGGCTGCCGATTCTAAATAACGCAATTTAATACAATGCCTCCTTGATTTATTCAAAACCATAATGCGTACAATTAAAAAAAAGTTTTTTTTTATTATTATTAATCTTACGCTACAGAAACCCGAATTCATAAATAGAGAGAGTGGTAATAAATCTCACGTTGCTATGGTTACCAGTCGCGTACCTGCGTACAGCGGTGCCATCAAGGTCTTATTCTTTGTAATCCAGACCCGCCGCTCCTTTTAGGTGTTCACTATTATTCCCGAGAGTCCTCGCGGTGTTTGGTTAGGACGGACGGTTCCCGGTCCTCACGAGTGGTCGAGTATGTAACCTATCTGTTTCCGCTTTAAAAACCGCCGACACAACATTCAATAATATCCGCTTTAATATGAACGAATCGCTTAATTGCTCGAAACTCTGCGTTACCTCGTTTCTTCTTGCCGCAGACGCTGCAAGTAGCCGGTGTGGAAGCAAAATATTTATAATACTCTTTTTATCTTGGGAAACGGCGAAGAGAGCTCGCACCCCGGCCGGGAAGGACTAAAGACGGGCACCAAGAAAATCTTTTTCCATAGCCTCGGCCGTTCCTTTCATTGCTCGGTCGTTATTTCAGAAAGTTTTATTTCACATTTCCCCCGTTTCGCATGTCAAAGCGGCCCCCGCTCCCTGTAAAAAGTTTTTCCATCGGCCTTAGCCGAGATCCCAACTTCTTTTCGACACACGATAAGATTACTACCAAATGTCGAGGACTGAGACCTGTTCATTGAAAACTAGCTTTCAAAACAATACTACAAAAACCTACATCAATGTTTCTTTTTAATTTATTTTTAAATATTAAGAATGTCCTGTCTTATAATTTGACTGTCGCAAAACAGTAGAATTTTGAGTAAGCATTTTTTTCTTCTTTGTGCTTAGCAAAATATCGCACGTCTGTTGCATCCATTTTTTATAAAATTGTCAATATCATGAAATAAGTTCAAATCTGATAAAATTAGTTTTATGCATTCACAATTATTGCGAGTACCAGAATCCCATTGAAGATGTTCTTATGGTGAAAAATCCGGGTAACCTCAAAAAATTGGTATTAACAAATTTTCAAGCTATTAATCAATTAAATACATTTTGTCGACTCATCTTTCAGTAGATTGAAACTTTCAAAAATTCGTTAATGTACCCCTAACGCAGTATTTTCAGTCATCTCCTTGCTTACGGTAGCGTACAGCTTATGAAAATCTGTCCCCTATTTTGTTAGCTTATGAAGGCAGCCCCTTGAGAAAACACAACCCTAAAGGTGTATTTACGCTCAACTATTTTTTTACCGCCTTAAATTATGAAATGTAAAAGAAGTGTTTAACAACATTAAACATCATTAGAGATTGGGTTTGAACTAGTTAGTAGCATTTTGTTAAGGTATTGATATTTTTTAAATATGTAGGTTTAAATAATTTAGAGGGTTCGTTGTTTTTTGGCAATGTGGAGGTAAACTTATTTTATACTTTTTGCTAGCCAGATTATGAGTAATCTCAGAATAAATTTTATCACGTTGAATTCTAGTAAAACAAACATAAGCGCAGACTGAAATGTAATACTACTACAAAGATAACCTTAATGAAATCCACCTGAAAAGTCTGTTGCTTCCAAAAAGATATTTAGATTTCCTCGGATCGTTGACTACGTCTGCGACTGCTCCCCCAGGTGAGCGGGTGGGGTGCCACCTGTGGGGCATTAATCACTCCTGTCGCACCCAGGCCGGGACGAGGGCGCCCCCCGCTGCCTGCACGTCGGCGGAGAGGGACTTCGATTAGTTTTGCTCAGACTAAATATGCAGCGAGCTGCTTATTACATCTTAAATGAGAGGTTACTCGAGTATTTAACTCTTTCGGTATATTTAGCTTGGCTCGTCAATACTGACAACTGCTTCTCTTGACAACTGCTATTATTACTCTAGCAAGATTTTTGTTGAACTTGTATATTTTCTACATACGATTAATGTATGCAATACAAAAACTGTTAATTTTTTATTCTTGTATGTTTTTTCATAATTGATTTATTTTGATGTCTCTTTATATGAAAAAAATATTAATTGTATGAATTTAAACATATCAAATAAGTAAAGAATATTCTTGCTTTTTTTAACAATAGCCGTGTACTACATTTGTATTACTCGACAGTGCTTACTGAATCTTATATGATTTAATGGAAGATGTTCCGTTTCTGAGCTTATTTTTATATTATATTAAAATTTTGCTGTGTATGCATCAATGAGGTTATGTCAAATATTATAACAAAACAAGTAGAATGTTCAGTGCTTCAGTGGACAGGCATTATAGAAAATATCGGAATATATTGAAGCATAACAACTCGTGAATACAAATGGACGGCCAGCTCCGACATATTACGTGTGCTGTGTAACTGCAGAGTAGCGCGCTGAAGGAAATGGACTCACTCGGATACTCACAATCTAATAAAGTGCGCATTCTGCAGGCGCCGCACCGACCACTCAGACGAGAGCGTCTCGGCAATCTTGTTAACGAAGCAATTTTTTATTTTTCAAATTACTTTAAACATAACAAACCCTTACATTGTAATCACTTTTTGTTATACAAAAATGTTTTTATCGTATCGATTTTCTTTTGTTACAGCTATGTCTCATTTTCCATACTGAAATTATGTAGCTTTCACTTCATTTGAGCGGTGATGATATGATGTGCCTTTAGTTATTAGTATTCACTTGTCAGTCTAATAAGATTAACATGTAGAAACAAATAATTTAAGTCTAGTGTGCTTTTTTGTTTGAAGTGCTTGTCGTGTTCTCTCAGATTAAAATTAAGAGGCGTTTTCAAAAGTCTGATGTAGTCTTTGTTAACTTGCAATTACACAATACTATCATAACTTTTTTTTTTTAAGTAATTGATATAATCATTTAATACCACACAAAAATAAAAATGCACATATGTAAATGAAATGCCACATCTCTGAGAATTATTGTAATATTAGGTAGCGCCTGAGGGAGGCGGGGGTGGCGAAGTGTGGTTAGCTTTATATACCAAACCTCTACCCACTTCGTCGAAGACTAGCTTAGCTCGTATATTTCATATGAATTGCAGTCTGTTGACTTTATGTAATGATTTTCCTCGTCTCATAACCAAACCTCAATAGTGAATGATAATTAATAATTCAATCCGTGTAACACATAACATAGATTTACTTGTAAGAAAATGAATTTGCTTGTAAACCAAATGTTTTTAAAGCAAACTAATGTCACTTTTGAATTATAAAGATATTGTAAAGACGATTGGTACAACTTACAAAGTTCGACTTAAAAATTATATTTTTAACTAATAAATTGATATTTTAAATATAATAAAATACTTGAGTGATTTTCCCACATGTAAATTTTTTTAAATTGGTGACTAGTTTCGCCAACCTTTCACGTTGGCATTATCAAACTGAGACATTCTATTTTTAATATTAAAATAGAATTCCACCAAGTACTCTCTGTCAAAAATATTGATTATTTAATAAATTGATGTTATCAATTCGTGAATTTCACTTGCAAGCATCAGCACAACGACAATTAAATAATTTAATGTAGGCGTCCTATGATTAGTATTTGGGGAAGACCTAGCAAAGATACACAGTTTTAGCAACACACTGTCCAAATGCCAATTGACTATTAATAAGCTATTTGGATTCATTGCTATAGTAATATAATTTTCGTTATTTTTTTAAATTAATAATACTTGACAAGTTTAATGTTTTTCACCTTCTTTGAAAGCCGCTATCACTATATTTATAATGCATTCGGTCGTCTTTCTAACGTGCGTGCCTGATAATTAGTCTAATTTATTTTATACACAATATAATATATTTTACATTACAAATCATATCTAGTAACTTACTCATAAAGCAATGTATACCGAATACCAATTTATGAAATGCGAAACAATTAATAAATTGGATAATTTTATTTGTTCCTTTATGTTGATCATTGAATCTGATATTGATTCGACGAATATTAAGTAATTATCGGATTTTACTTTCAAAAGAGTTCAGTACAAAAAATCATGTGCCTTTCTTCAACGTAACATATATTTTTTTAATAACGCAAATGCTCTTTCGAGTATAATTTTTGTTACCAATATTTGATTTTGTGTATAAGTTGTTTACGATATTCAAATTGTTTTTCTCAGTAAACCCAAAACCACTAACGGCGAATGAAATCACACAGTAAATAAATATGTTTTTATGGTCTTAGAAGACCCGTTTTGTAGCCCTCGGCTGGGTATTAAGTCGAACTGAAGTATTATTCGGTGTCTACGCTGGTGAGATATTCAGTTCCAGGTACATGGGGCACTCCGCGTTCATAGAAACGTAAAAGCGGATTGTGCATTGTACTTTTAGTTTGTGTTGCCAAATTCCCTTAAATAAATCATTTGGTTTTATATTTGCAGACATACAAACCTTCCATTGAAGACTTAGGCACATCTAAAGTAAAACTGTGTTGTAGCCACCAAGGGTATGTGGTACTTTATTATTTCACCATGTAAATAAATATATTTATATGAAAATACAAACTACAAAACCAATGACATTTTCAGTAATATTATCGTATTTATAAATTATGTTTAGTGAAGAAGTGGAAACGCTCTGCAAGCTAAAATCAATAGTAAAGTAATCAGTAGTATTTCGCATATAACTAGGATTGAGTATTTTTTTCACAGTGTATTTTATGAGAGAAGGTAAATTGGATATTATGTTTTTGATTGTAATCGGTATTCCGGCTGTGATAATGTGCCAGAGCAACTGATTGCGGATCAGGTAGAGATATATTTTGTGAATTTCGGAAGTCATCAATCACTGCGGCACCCCTTGTCCGAATTTCATAAGCCGGCGCCTTGGGTAGGTTCCCTGTCTATCATTTGCCATTTGAGAACTACGAACTTTGCAATGTTTGACGCGGCGTGCATATTTGGATCAAATATAATAATATTGAAAAAAAAATGTATTTCTAGTAACTCCACAATTTATTGTTATTATACGATTTTAATTTTCTTTTATTTTTAAAAGCTCTTTTTTAATTATTCGTTTTTATTTTAATGAAAAAAAAAATCTTTCTGCTAATCTTGCTGAAGTGTTTCGTTTAAGCGGTGACTTTTCAGGCGATTTTTCTTTCTTTGTATTTTGGAATGGTTTTATGAGAATTATTTTTTATTCATATTTACTTCTGAATTAATACCATATATTACTTATATATAAATTTATATTTATAAACAATATACTTGTTAAAATCACATATATTTAACAATAATAAATTATGCAATAATTTTCAGTCAGTTATATTTTAATGCTTTACATTTAAAATCCACCAGCCGACCAGCACGTGCTTTTCTGTAAAATTCCCCGGAAAAAAAAGAATATTCATACAATACCCTGCGAAAAGCAGTGTTGCCGATTTATTCGTGTATAAACGAATCTTTGAAATACACTCGAGGTGTTGAATAAAGCTTTCTTTCTTATTGCTTATTTCTGTGTCACGGATGATTCTGCTGCAGGGCGAATTATTGACTCAAAAAAACTATTGTCGGAGGCGTACGTAAATAAGCTGTGAGGTAAATATTGTATTCGTAGAGCCCAACTCGAGACTCGCCCCGGTTTATTCGGAGAACTTTGCAAAGCGGCTGCCCCACTTCTGGTGTTGTTGACGTGATGCCCGTTTTATGAGATAAAATTCAGCATAAAATTTTATTGAGCATCTGTGACGACATTGCGAATTTAGAAAATGTTGATTTTATAATAATAAAACATAGGTTTTACGTGTGAATATGTTTTTATTTTTACAATCATCACTTTTTCTTTAATTTTTTAATATGATATTAAAGAGGCAAATTCAAGATGAAACCTAAAAATATTTTTAGTAAATGACTGTAATTTTGACGAATTTCATGTCACAATAATATCACTTTCTCTACTACAATTTTAAGTTAACAATGCATTTACGGCAATATTTAGTTATTTAGAAGATATGTGGTTATTAAAAAGACTAATACGAATACTATTTTTTTTGCAATAAAATGAAGAAATTTCGTAATAAATATACAAAACGTTCATGGAAACAAATAAAGTTTGTAGCCACAAAGCTCCCACTGCCGGCTGTGAGTCACCCCGCGGCCATTACTCATCGCTTTTGCGTGATGACGCAGTCTGTCGTAAACTTGAAGCCGAACTTTTGCTATACAATATAACGCATGGTTTCTCATAGAAATGAAAATAAATATGCACGTTGCATACTGTTGTTTTACCTATATTACCTGTATATTTAAAAACTCCAACTTGTATAGACTTGCGCGACGATTATTTTATCAAATGTGTTAAATAAGTGATAGCATAACTATTCGATAGTTCGAATAGTGTTTTATTAGCAGCTCTTTAATGAATATTTCGCATGAAATATTAAGAAAATGTTGCATTTTTAAATCAACACATGAAATGAATATGCTGACCCTTCTTCCTGATATATTTTTTTTATAAAGCACGTATTTATTATTTATATTTACATCGACGACACAACATAATAAAGCGCATGGTATTGATTTCTACACATGGCAAAGGGTAACAAATCTCACAGAAAAGTGCATTTGATTACTTCATGATTTGTTAACTCTCTGTGTGCTCACATATTAGCTGAGGCCAACAGTTGCAACCAACGAAGTAAGTTTAAGCTGATAGGATTTAGAATTGCAACACAGCTTCTCTGTGGTCATTTATCTTATCAGAGTACTTACATACAATGAGGAGCGGAAACACTAGACAGTCCCGTTTTCCCTTACATAATGTAATCTGTCATTTCATTACTATCGGTTGATTTGTAGAAACTATATGTATTTCTTTACTGTACAAATATGTTATCTACTAAAGTAACCTAAAGATTGTGGATGGAGGTAGTTGTTGTTATCTAGAAAAAACAATAAAATCAACCTGCTTATTCTAGATTCTGGAAACCTTTGAAGGTTTTTGTGTAACAACTATATTTTGGCTTGTTATGTAAGTAATCGTTTTCATCATATGACTTTTAAAACATATTTTTGAAAATATTGATATAAGAAACTATCATTTTGTTATAATATCCGAACCGGTGAAATTTTTTGCCTAATTTTTTATTCACAACTCGTAACATTCAGTGTTGTCTTTCACAAATTAAAATATATTTTCCACGAAGTAGAAATGTTAAGCCTAGAACTTTGAACTGGTGTCCCGTTATCTGCGAAAATATCCCAACTCGGAAGCTCCAGTGCGCTGCAGTGTAGTTTTGCCGAGTATTTCAAAGCAGCGTGCGATAACCATAATCCTAAAAGCTCGATGTATTTTTTTATTCTGATTTGTACTGTCTCTGTATATTGTTATGTTATATGACTAATCAAGTATTTTATACATGATTTGAAATATTTATATTCTATCGAATGCGTTTTAAATTTGAATTTAACTTAACTATATAAAATATGGGTGGATTAACGCAATATCTTTGAAGTATCTCTTCATACTGCAATCCAATATCCTGTTAATCTGTCAGTCAATTTCCGTTTCTTTTGGACCGATTCATCAACCTTAAACGTAAATGAAAATGTAATTATAATATTTCAAATAAGTTTTTTTTCCCTTTGTATGAAAAACGCAATTGGATTTTCGCTTCAGCAGACCTTATTAGTATTTGACTACCACTTGTGCTGTGGAGTCCATACCTCGCGGGCACGCCAGACGAGGCGACGCCACGCCGGGCCTCGGAAGTCTTTAATATCGACATTTTCTGTCGCTGTCGCTGACTGCATTTGTTCAGGAACAGTTCCGCTTGACTTCGATCTTTTGTATGCTTTAGACATTCTTAGAGTTAATTTAATACTCCCTTTAAAATTAAAGTACACATCATTATTTAATAAAAATACACATTTATAAATTAATTTTACTGTTTTGAGTACCAGTAAACTTTTAATAATTTCGGCTTATAAATTTTTTAGACAGAATGTAGATTAGTTTCGTCCCGCTGCTTACGCTTTTTTCGCCGTATCCGGCTCGCTGCTTTCATCTATATAAACTCGAACGGCAAATAATTCAAAAGCTCAGAAAATCTTCCGGTGCTGTTGACGACGCTACCAGGTATAGTTCTCAAGACACTGGCAGACGTTCTGTTTCTTCGATGTTTAGCTTACAAATTCGCCAAGGTTCATAAGCTATCAGTGGACTGTATATTAGGTGATTCAAAGACTTCGTTCATGTAATCTTTTATTTAAACTTTATTATAAACTTGATTACAATATATGATTTCCAGACATGTTACATTTAACGCTTTTACTTCACTTTTGAGCCGACACAGGGGTCGGTAATTTAAAAACTGCGTGACAATCCGTCACAATATACTTCCGAACTCGCGGCGGTATATTCACTGAGGTATATAATACCTCCCACGATATTTACGTCACCTGACGCGATGTTAGCACAGAATACGCCAAACCGTGGTCGTATCTTCACGCACGCGGACGTGGTTTCTACGCGCGTTGCTTTTCCACTCATAAGGGTTTGTAAGGTCCTTATGATCATCACAGCGGGAATGAACCTTCATAACCTCGCCGGATATTAACGATAAGATCGCAATTTACATCTCACCGGAGTGCTGTCTTCGGGCATAGTTACCCCAAGAAGACACTTCGAACACTCGTCGAACACACGTCGAACACTTGTTGAACACACACTGGCCCTTTGGGGGCTCTCACTGGTCTTTATACGGTTTCAGAACAAAGAAAAGTATTTTTAGAAGATTACGCACTCAAAACATATTAAAATTTGGCAATCAACTAATTATTTATTAACTGTGCTCACAATCGTAAAATATACTTTAGTTTCCTGGTTATCGGATTACACAAAGAAATCTAGTATTTAAACAAGCGCGAGGTTTAAAATCAAAGGAAATAACTTCGCGAAGTAATGATTTCTATACCTACTTTCAAATATAAATCAGTAACAAGTAATTCTAAAAGTCAACTAAATCTTATTTTTATAGGAAGCTGTATCCCAACAATTCATTATTACAGAGGGATAGGACCCTGGTCGGCTCGTTAAACTAGTTTAAACTTAAAAAACAGCGCCGGTCTGGCGGGCGCCATTTTATTCAACAATAGTAAATAACATCTAGATTAAATTCAAACTTAAAATAATCTATTGTCTCATCGGGTTGGTAACATACCCTACCACGTAAAAAATAGCTTTTTTACCAAAATAATAATCGCCAACACGATGTGCGATGTAACACACGTTCTAACACGATCATCTAACTGTCCGAACTTCACAGGATGTCTTCAGTTTCTTCTGGGAAGTCCTGAGCTCGATCGGACGGCGCGTTGTTGTGGAGCGGCGTTCGATTCAATCGAACGCTCTCGGTTGTCTCGTTCTGGCGGATGTGACGTCCCTCTCTTGGGAGCGGCATGTCCAGGGCAGCATGGCCCGGACTACTGGTCCGGGGCGGCGCATTCAGGTCGCGCACTCACGGTGCGGCTCGACCAGGCAGAAAAGCCTGGGCAGCGAATTTCAAGGCGGCGCACTCAGGGCGGCGCACAAAGGGCGGCGCACACAGGGCGGCGCCTTCAAGGCGCGCAATCAGGGCACGGCTCGACCAGGCAGAAAGGCCTGGGCGGCGGTGTTTCAAGGCGGCGCACTCAGGGCGGCCCACACAGGGCGGCGCACACAGGGCGGCGCACACAGGGCGGCGCCTTCAAGGCGCGCAATCAGGGCGCGGCTCGACCAGGCAGAAAGGCCTGGGCGGCGGATCTCAGAGCGGCGCATTCAGGGCGCGGCTCGTTCAGGGCGGGCGGTTAGGGCGGCGCACACAGGGCGGCGCCTTCAAGGCGCGCAATCAGGGCGCGGCTCGACCAGGCAGAAAGGCCTGGGCGGCGGATCTCAGAGCGGCGCATTCAGGGCGCGGCTCGTTCAGGGCGGGCGGTTAGGGCGGCGCACACAGGGCGGCGCGTCTGGGCGGGGCGGGGCCCAGAGCCGCTTTCTGTAGGGCAGGACCCGGGCGCGTTCAGCGGGCGCCGGGCTCGTGATGTGCACTCATCACTGCAGAGTGCAGGTAGCTTGCAACAGCGGGATGCTTGGTGGCAACACAACATTAAATATGTGTGCCAACGTCAATCACTTTGACAGTTTAGAGAACATCTGGTGGTCTCGCAGGCGGTTCTGGCTCGACTGGCCTATTTTTTACTGAAACTCGGTCGCGCACGCGACTCGGGTGTGCGGGCGCGGGGGGCCTGGTCATTTGTTTACAGATTTTAGGCCGCGCGCCCGAGTCGAGGACGCGGGACGCGGGAAGAACAATGAGGACCTACTCGGGTCCACTGCGCTATGTCATCGACGCGCATAGGTTTTTTGTCGTATTTAACGACTGACCTTTATTTTAATTACGGCCGCGCGAGGCACGCGTAAAATCAGCCTCTGAACTCATTTGTTCCTTGAGTTCATTGAGTTCTTTAAGTTCTTTTCGTTCTTTTTGTTTCAAAATGGTTACTTCTTTTTGTTCTTTTTAAGACTGGAGTTATTTCGACTCATTAGGGCAAGGCAGCAGTGGCGGCGGGGCAGCAAGGCAAGGCCCGGGCGACGAGGTACTGACTGGCCTCGAGTGGCGAGCAGACAGCGCGGCTCAGGCGGCCGGGCGGTGTGGCCCGGGCGCGCCTAGCGGGCGTCGGGTTGCAGGGAGCTCGGGACTCTTTTGTTTATACTTGCTGTCGGGCACTCGACCCGAGGGAGCGGGGTGCGCGGGGGGTCACCGATGACAGATGTAGGTTTGTCATCTGCGACTCGCACCGGCTTTGGCCCAATTGTTTATATTCGAAGGTTATTCAACTCACAGCTGTGCGGTCTGTTTATATTTTATCTTAACTCGAGATTTTTTTAATCTCCCTTTTCTGTGCAGTGCACTTTGTTGTGGTACAATTATCCTGTACCGGGTCTTCGTATTTTCCGCAATTTATTTTCAGAGCCAATTCCAGTGCAGCAGGCGCCTTCTGGGGGCGGCTTGTCTTGTGGCTGTGGCATTGTATTGTACTCGGGCGCGAGCCCTTTCAGCTGTGACACGACATGAGCGTAGTCGGGGGCATTGAACCCGACATCAGCTGTTCGATAGTTATTTTTTGTTAATAACTCTTCGAATGAATTTTCAAACGAGATTTCATTGAATGCGTTTTTATCGTACGCGATCTCGTGCAGCTTCGTAACATTTACGAGCAATTGCAATTCTTGCATTGTCATGGGCGAAATATCTACACCTTTCATGGGGTAGCTCGACCAGTCAGTTTCGTGACCGTGAGGCATCAGCGATGGCTCCTTCACGGGCAAGATTTCTTTCATAATATTCACGTGACGCGCTATCTTAGGCGACGTCGGAATGCATTTAACCGGCTGTATAGCATACAAAGGCATGGGCGGAATCTTCAAGCTTTCCGCAATTTCACTCGACCAGCCACTTTCTCGAGGATGCGGCATCAGCGGCAACTCCTCGGCTGTCGAGATTTTATTCATTATGTCGTCGCGGCGCACTGGTTTGTGCTGCGCCGGGACGCTTCGGGCCGTCTGCACCTCTTGCAGCGGCTTGGGCGGAATCTTCAAGCATTCCGCAATTTCACTCGACCAGCTACCTTCTTGAGGTTGCGGCATCAGCGGCAACTCCTCAGCTGTCGAGATATTTTTCATTACGTCACGGCACACAGATATGGGCGGCGCCGAGACGCTTCGGGCCGTCTGCACATCTAGCAGCGGCTTGTGCGGAATCATTAAGCATTCCGCAATTTCACTCGTCCTTTCAATTTTGCAGGAGCGAGATTGTATTGTCTCCTCCTTTGACGAGATTTTTGTTATTGTACTTTCTCGAAGAGCGCTCTCAGTTTGTAATTCTTCAAGCTCTGCTTCGCGAAGTGCTAGCTTTAGCTGCCGTCTCTTTTCTACAAGTTCTTCGTTAATTTTTGCCTTTTCTTGCTGGATTTTTGCCTTTTCTTGTTGGATTTTTGCCTTTTCTTGTTCATATTCAAGAATAATTTTTATTCTTTCTTGCTGGATTTTTGCCTTTTCTTCCTGAATTTTTGCCTTTTTTCTTTCTTTTTCTATTCGGTCTGCCACAAGCGCGTGTGGGTTCCCAAATCTTCGTTCTAGGGTTTTCAGTATTACTGACGGATCACAACAAGCAGATAACAGATAGACAACTGAATCTCTCGCTGCTCCTGTCAAACACGTTCGCAATCGAGAAGTATTCTCGCGTGGAGTAAATTCAAAGAATTTCGATGATTCTTCATAGGCTGCTTTAAAAGTCAACCAATCTGAGGTTTTCCCACTGAAAGTTGGTAAATTCCAGTCGACAGCTGTTCGTGCTGTCCCCGGTGGTAACATTTTGTATACCATTTCTAAGAGTGCGTCTAATTCAATTTGCACTGACATTTTGGCTTCAGAGGATCACTGTTTCTGATCCTGGTTTCCGATTCACTTCCGAAGATCCATATATTTCTGATTATGAATCCGTTTCTAATGGACCATGTTGGTGACTTCAGGCATCCATAGGTTGCCGATATAAATCCGATTCGATAGGACCATGTTGACGACGCTACCAGGTATAGTTCTCAAGACACTGGCAGACGTTCTGTTTCTTCGATGTTTAGCTTACAAATTCGCCAAGGTTCATAAGCTATCAGTGGACTGTATATTAGGTGATTCAAAGACTTCGTTCATGTAATCTTTTATTTAAACTTTATTATAAACTTGATTACAATATATGATTTCCAGACATGTTACATTTAACGCTTTTACTTCACTTTTGAGCCGACACAGGGGTCGGTAATTTAAAAACTGCGTGACAATCCGTCACAATATACTTCCGAACTCGCGGCGGTATATTCACTGAGGTATATAATACCTCCCACGATATTTACGTCACCTGACGCGATGTTAGCACAGAATACGCCAAACCGTGGTCGTATCTTCACGCACGCGGACGTGGTTTCTACGCGCGTTGCTTTTCCACTCATAAGGGTTTGTAAGGTCCTTATGATCATCACAGCGGGAATGAACCTTCATAACCTCGCCGGATATTAACGATAAGATCGCAATTTACATCTCACCGGAGTGCTGTCTTCGGGCATAGTTACCCCAAGAAGACACTTCGAACACTCGTCGAACACACGTCGAACACTTGTTGAACACACACTGGCCCTTTGGGGGCTCTCACTGGTCTTTATACGGTTTCAGAACAAAGAAAAGTATTTTTAGAAGATTACGCACTCAAAACATATTAAAATTTGGCAATCAACTAATTATTTATTAACTGTGCTCACAATCGTAAAATATACTTTAGTTTCCTGGTTATCGGATTACACAAAGAAATCTAGTATTTAAACAAGCGCGAGGTTTAAAATCAAAGGAAATAACTTCGCGAAGTAATGATTTCTATACCTACTTTCAAATATAAATCAGTAACAAGTAATTCTAAAAGTCAACTAAATCTTATTTTTATAGGAAGCTGTATCCCAACAATTCATTATTACAGAGGGATAGGACCCTGGTCGGCTCGTTAAACTAGTTTAAACTTAAAAAACAGCGCCGGTCTGGCGGGCGCCATTTTATTCAACAATAGTAAATAACATCTAGATTAAATTCAAACTTAAAATAATCTATTGTCTCATCGGGTTGGTAACAGGTGCTTTAACATGATGGGTGGAAATGAAAATTTAAATTGATATCCATCATAAAGAATTAGTATAACGCACAGATATTTAAATTTAAATACCTCATTATCAATGATTCAAAGTTGGTTTCCCTATAAGTAATGTGTATTTTTTTAAAAATATTTTGGCAGAAGCAGCTCTCCGGTCAAATTTCAACTAGTAGTGTCACAGTAGATATGCAATAACTATCGTCTAAAATGAAAACTTTAAATTTATTGCTGCTTATTTTAGGACATTTTTAAAATGCCTGCCTTTAAATATTTCTTTGACCGCAATGAAAACAAAAATGTCTTATAATCAAGGCTTTGTTGTGGGACTCGTTTAATATAATTATAATTTATACAATGTAAGTCTTCACCCAGCTCCTCCTAAAAGAGTAATGTTTACTACCGAAGCTGCAATATATTTTGAAGTTTTTATTTCCTTTTATTTTATACAAGCACCTACTTCTGTTATATTTTAATTTAAAGAAATTTGAATTTTTATACATAAATTTAAAACGTAAATTTAAATTATGTGAACGTTACATAGCAAGTTGCATGCTTAAGTCTTACTTGTTAGAAATTGCCAAAGCATGAATTTTCGAAATGAAGCGCCGGTTTGAAGTATATATTTGGAATGTAAATTAGATTATCTCAGACAAAATCATACTCAAAATGCAGCGAGATTCTCTTAGTCTTACGTTTACATTTTTAACGAGACAGAAACTAGAGCTTTGTCACTTCTTTAAATTTCTGCTTTGAAAGCTGCAATAGTAACTTGAGACAGGCCTTGCACCTACTCTCGCAGGCTTAGCATAAACCCTCTTCTACGGCGTAGCATCTTGAGTAGATCTTGGCTTTTAAGGGTAAAAAGCAGTCAGTTGTCTAAGAAATTCTCACATTGTACAGAGATAGAACTCATGGCACTAAGTGATATTTTTTATTTGTCAATTTTTAACAATATAACTTTTATAACCTTGCAAAACATTTTAAATAATATAACACGCTTACGATGCACGTCAATGAACGTGAAAACATTACAGATAGCCATTGATCACCAGTGATCAGCTATTGATCAACCTATATGATGTCAGACGATTCATGGATGCCAAATTTTCAACTCAAAGTTCTTGTTTAGGCCAAATATTTGTATATCTTTCTATATGTCTTTCTTATCCGCAATAAGCTAAAATACCCGCAATTAGATAAATCTCAAGTTTTTGTTATTATTACGGGGTATTCAGTTAATTACTTTATGGGTGGTTTATAAAGGAAAGAAAAAAAAACTATATATATATATATATATTTCAATACGGAGTAGATCGGTAAAACTATTCACAACAAAAAAAAAGTGGGAAAATTACGAAGAGAATATCTATAGAAAAATATCAAAATGGAGATCCACCAAGTACTTTCTGTCAAAAATATTAAATACAGATTTATTCATCTTGATTTTTGTGTATTGTTTTTGATTTTGGAGTTTAATAATTAAGTTGCGAGTATCTATTATTATCCTTTGAATTTGATAAAGCTTGCTAACTGCTTGAATGTAACTAGCATTTCGACATATACTAGCAGATATGATTTATTATAGAGTTGTTGATCTTGCTGTATAGTAAATATTCATAATAGTAGTATTTTATGTTTCGTTTTTAATCTTGCATTGCTTATATTTCGTATTCTGAACAGCTCCGAGAAAATAAGCGATGCCTTGTATCTACGCTGAAACTAATTTGGAAAGAATTTTATATCATCTTAAGAGTACCTGTCCTCCCACTCTTCTTTTGAGAGTATCAAGGGATAGCTTTCAAAGAATTCTTGTTCCGGCATCCCGGGAAGCTCTTGAACTCTGAGCATATTTACCGCCTTACAGAAATGTATTAGGAACAAATAATTTATTAACTCAATGCTTGCGGTGTTATTTTCTTTTTAATTTCACATTGAGTTATTCAGACCATATGCTGAAGTAAACTACCTGAATATTTCACAATTTCCTTGACAGGTTTCTTTTCTAATCGACATTACAAAGTCAATTAATGAATTGCTTAATAGCTATTCTCATATTAAATTAATTTGTAGAACTTTTAATTAAGTTATTAGTTTATTGTAAAACTTTATTCTACGTAAAAACAGTATTGTCATTACTGTCATAACATATTTTTAAATTCAGGACTAATGTCAAAAAACTTTTATATTATCTTTTGACTCTTAAATCTCTATAGACTTCTTTTATGTACGTTATGAATAAAATATCGTCATCGTCTCATAGTTACTCATTTACAAAATATCTAAATCTACCGTTATAATAATAACATTTCGATATTATCTTTTTCAAAAAAAAAATGCTTAGTAAATTGCTTTATTTTAAACATATTCACGCTTTAAATACAAAAATAACGTGTATATCTTAAAAAACCGGGTTATACATAATCTAGGTAAAGATTTATTCGTAACTACCCCAATAATTCTAAGATCAACAAGATTTAAGATGTTTATTTCAACAAAGGCTCCCCAACAATACATTTTAGCCATTTGGTAAGCAAGAACATAAATTATAAAAATGCCGAGAATATCAATTGAAATCACCATTCTACTTTTAATTGAAAATACATAAAAATACTAATTTGGGTGAATATAGTTTTTATGAAATCACGTTTTAATGATATCAATGATACACTTGTCGAGATGTTAATGCAAAGCATCGAATTCTGTGATATTCGACCTAC
Source organism: Atopsyche davidsoni (assembly GCA_022113835.1). Taxonomy (NCBI): domain Eukaryota; kingdom Metazoa; phylum Arthropoda; class Insecta; order Trichoptera; family Hydrobiosidae; genus Atopsyche; species Atopsyche davidsoni. The sequence continues at coordinate 757,953 of JAILWY010000019.1, read as the reverse complement.
GCTTACTTTTCTTACCATTTATTCTGGAGATCTTGAGAATTGTATATTAAAAAAAAAAAACGATAATCCTAACCATATTGAGACTCAATTTCCAATAAATTATTCTACAACATACTACTTCCAATAGTTATTTTCTACTTAAACACATAACGAGAAACGGATTTCAATATCGTAAATAATTCTTACAAAATACCCGTATCTACACAGCATGACGTGAATCCCTGAATTCCAGAAAGTGTATTATGAAAAGATATAAACCTCGCGATCCATCAGGCTAAGTGAGCAGCGGCTTACATAATACATGATTTGTGGCGTGGAGTGGCCGCGCCGCTTCCCGTGGCAACAAACGGCCGACCCGCCCGGCCACTCGAGGTCCGAGAGCGCCCACTCGGGTCCAGCCCCGCCGCTCTCGAGCCACCCTTTGCAACGCATGCACAGAGGCTTTATCTCTCGAGCCTTCTTTCACACCGTGCAGCGGTAACCCTTACACCTGTTTTCACACCACAGTACTGAAACATAGCTACTCGATGTGTTCGTATAGGATACACCCTATCTGTACTCATATTCCTTTATCTCTTGCAACTTTTTTTAACGCTTAAAAATTGTTTTGTTAAGTGCCACACGTAAAATTGTGACCTAGATAAGGTATATACATTTAAACGTGTATCAAATTCAATTGGTGCAAGAATTGAAGGATACGGACTACGCAAATCGCTTGAATGCGGCGATTCAACAACTTTCAATCTTCGTTCCAGATTAGAAGAGTGCCAGCAGCGTAACGGTCACCATTTGGATAACATCATCTTTTCGGAATAATTTTCTATTTTGTATTCTTATAATCAACAATAAAAAAATACTTGATTACTAGTACACGTAAACGTTTTAGTAAACAGTTTTTGTTTTACTGAACTACCAAATATCCGATACTCTGTTTGGACACACTGTATATATCTAAAGCTAAAATAATACATTTTGTGATCATCGCTTTCGATATATCCTTAAATATTTGTATAATATGTATCTATATATGTGTATATTGTACCCGATATTTGACATTAATTTTAAATATTTCAGTTTATTTTTACATATGTCGGAGGCAAAGCGCAGAATGAACCTCCGGATTTAAAAAATATAAAACCGGGGTACTTTTATCAAGAAAGCTTGCTTTTTCGGCGGCCGACCGCCATTTTATTTGTTTCAATGTCCACTCGATTTCCTGCCCTAAGGGGAAACTGTGATAGACTAGCCCTTCATGTTTCTGCCTCTGACATGAATTCTTATTTGGTATATATTATATATGACTGCTAAGAAGTAGTTCAATTTTAGTTAGAAAAATATGTTCACTTTTTCACATGAATACATTATTTTAAATATTATGATTTTTTTTGTGTTTTTGACTGTCTTAGCGACGAGTATATAGCTTACTACTCTCCAATAATTGAAGCTGCAAACAGTTAATACCTTAAATAAACCAAGGGCTTTGAAAATGATGTATGTGTGTTAATGATCAACTACCTATAAAAATCATAGACATGAAGTCTCGCTTAATTTCGTGTGCCGTTGAAATACTTCTACTAGTTTATCCGAATCAAACAAAGGTGTTGACTACTAGGCCACGCAGCGGTTGATATATTGTTTTTTTTTTAATTTGGAAGAAAGTTTTTTTTGGCATAAAGATTCTTATTTGGCATAGAATTCATTGAATAAGAAAAACCACCAGTATTAGACGGTATTTTTTATTTGATGTTTGTTTTATTATTTTATTGATAAAGCTGTCATTCAATGTTTGTTGGTATCATATTACTGACTTTTTGTCGTTAATATCAACAAAAAAAGAGAACTGTGTAAATGACGTGAGGGGATTGAACCCAGTTTTACCGACTCGCTAGCACCCCTGCGTCAGCGCCCAGTAGAATTATTCTATTTCACGCGAATATTTATGTAGATACACATGATAAACAATGAAATGGTAAATCAATATCTGTATTATGGTATGTTTTAATAAATAATGCGAGGCCGTTCCGGGGGTAGTGTACATTCTCACTGGTAGAAATTATACCTTTATTGCCATGCATTCGCTCGTCGAAGCCGTTGTAATATTTTTAAATAACGTTGATAATTTTTATTATAATATTTGAATCTTTGACAATTTGAATTTTATTAATCTTAAACCCTACTTATGAGACTTATGAAATAAATCTGAGAACGACGTGATTTCGCACAGCCTGCTATCTGCAATCATCCCTTTGTGTAACGTATCTAAGGAGTAAGCTATATTTGTATCACATGTATTTATACAAATAACAAGCACAAGTTTTTTGAAAAAATTTTATAAAGTTGATAATAATGCAAGGAAAACAGATGAACCACGTGACTTTTTATGGGTGTCTCCGTTACCGCGCCTGGCCAACTGAATGTCTTCTTTATCTCGTTGCAGATTTCTCGCGTTTTTAATTTTTTCCTGTGTTGCGGGCGCACCTTCCAAACAACGACTCTCGTTATCTCCGACTTCTTCTTGCTCATTCTCCGTTCATCCGTCTCCCTTCCCACTCGTCTTCGCGTCCCCTTTCATCCGCACCGTAGGAATATCATCCCAAGGCACCGCTCCCCTCCAGATCTTCTCTCAGTCGTCTGGAATTTTTAATCATTTTTGTTTTTCGGTCTTTTTGTTAGCCGTTTATTCTCGTCGAGCAATAATATTTTGTATAGCCAGGCAAGGGATCCCTTATTATTTGAATAAAGTGGAATATAAACTGAGCTATATATCGTATCGCAATAATTTTTCCCAGCTAGGATATCAAATTGCCTCAGCACAATATTATAATAGCTGAAAAGATTGAAAATACAATAATGTGCTGATTCAGGGGCCATACACATATATTTGTTTCCATTTTGGTAACTAAATTGGGACTTTCAAAAATAACCACTCGAAAAAATTAATGCATACACCGTATATAATATTTAATTTTAAAATGTTGCTGGTGTAATAAAGTTGATTGCACATAGTTTTTATTTGCCATTTTGAAGCTTGAAAATAAAATTTAAATCTGAAACAACCTTTACATAAAAAGTGAATAACAAAGGCTTAACGATCTCTTCTCCGAGATGCACCATTCAACTTCGTAAATCGAGTGATAAACTTCCATTCAAACATACCTGGGATTTAAGTAGGGGCTTCAGAGAAGTAACTCTTCACGTCTCTTGGAATATAGAATTGTAGAGTATTCCATTCCTATTTTATTTTATAAAACTGATTTACTTCTTTTACTTTTAAATATTACTAAGAAATAAAATAAGATGACAATATCTTTTTAATAGTTAAAAAAACAAGTGCGATGACATCAAAGCAATATCAATTTATATTCATTCTTTAACAATCTACTATCTACTATAATAATAGCCATTGTGTGTGTGTGTGTATGTTTCATTTTTTGCTTCTCTATAGAATATCTTAAAAGATATAACGCTGATTTTTTGCACGTAAGTTTAGTAAATTTTTCCGCAGCTATGTGCCGAATTTCAAGACGATAGAATAATATTTTTATTCATAAACTAATTTAATTAAATTATAAAATATGCTCTAGCGAGTTTCAATATGTACGAATTATAGGATTTTATTGTTCAACACGAGAATTTCAAATTTAGAACTTTTACAAAAAAACAAATTTTGATGCTTAGAAATTATTAATCTCATCATTAATAACTTAAAATGCCTCTTTAAAAAATAACACCGTCTAAGCACAGCAAACGTTATTAAAAAAGAATTGCACAATTGAACGTGATAAAGACTGCATCTAATAAAGAACAGTGCAGTGAAAGTGATTCGTTGTTTGTGACACGAAATGTGATATTTCCTAGAATGGATTTGCTTTAGAAATTAATATCCGGTTATTCCAAATACGAGTATATGTGTTCAAAATGAAATAAAATATTCATCTAATTGTCAGCCAAACATATTTTATTCGTCATTTTATGACGGGCTACATTTCTAGTAATCTAATAATACCTTAGTTTCTAACAGCCGTCGATATGATCGCATACCCAATTATTTTTAGTAATTTATTATCTGAATTTATTTAATTCCTGCAGTAAAATAGCAAATTGTTTTTCATAGTTTTTATGATAAAAATTTTCAAATTGAAATAAAAGCATGGTAACTGTAGTTCTATTGAAAAATGTCATCACCGCAAGAGAGCTTCATCCAATTGTATTGAAAAAAGGAAAACTTCACGCAGTGAAGTATATAAAGCCACGCTCTCGGAACAAACGAATATTCAGCAAATATTTGCCTTTTTCAATATAAATTCGTTTAGATTTACAGCGTTGTGGCGTTATCTTCTATTCATACTTATGTTTTATTTGTTTACTGAGGCTATCATGTATAATTAAAAAACCTTAATACCTATACTGCTTATTATTTTCATTATTATGTTTATGTTTATAACCGGTTAATAAAACGAGTTAATCATGTGCCCAATGTGTTTAAATAAATTGTTTGCATGTGCAAATACGCTGAAACATAACTTTTTCAGAAATGTAGTCGATCACCGCAATTTTATTCATTATTGTCAATATATAATAATATATTTTTGACAAATTACACAAGCGTAGTAAAATCTTTTGTGTTTTTTTTTTTTTTAAATTATGTCTGCTAAGAAAAGCTTTAGGTTAGGTATTTTTTATTAAGCTTTGTTTGCCTTGGAAAATTCAGTGAGCGACGAATCTTATTTTCATATACTTTTAAATGAATAGAACTATTTGTAATGTTTTAAATAATGAATTGTACTGAATTGATTAATCTCGTCACTTATTCATATCGGCATATTTTCCGACTTTGTGGAGAGGGCCCCGTAACACGAAGTGGGTCGGCGAGCCAGAGACCATGAGCTCGTAAATTTGCCGAGATGTTTTGCATGTGTAAAATCTCCGGCTTTCTCGCCCATTTCAATTCACCCGCAGTCAGCCGCGCATCGCGCATTTGGAGCCACCGTTTGTTTGCCTGAAAACATCGTGGTCGTTTTGAAGTTAAGCGGTGATTGTCTATTTGCCGTAACAACATGTTAAGAAGGTGATTTTTTTTATCATTTCTCGATGTTCTTGTAGACCAAGCTTCCATCCAGGCGCAAAAGTCAAATACCGTACCCGTCAAATGTTAATGGCTACTAGACAGGCCGAGTTCCGTCAGTTTGGCGGAGAAACTACGGCTTGATTTGTGTATTTCTAAGACAAAAAGGAGTTGGTGGTATTAGAGACGAAGATTTGTTAACAAAAATCAATACTCAGAGTATCTGAAATTTAAATATTAGATTTTAAGTATGAAGCTCAGAATATAGGAAATAAAAAATCTTCAAACGGAGTTCTTAAGTTCACTTCGTTTTTTTAAACACGATACTTAAAATCTTGTGTAACTTTTTATGTATTATTATTTTATAATCAAACAAAATCAATTACTTTCAAACATAAAGTAAATTAAATTAAATAAATCACTGTGATTTGTTAATTTAAAAATGGTACCGCTGTTTTAAATAAAGGAAATAAAGACGCAGCTTAAAACTTCTACCGGAAAGTTTATACGATTTCACGAAGCCTTTATGAAAGATTTAAAGAAAAGAAATGAAAGGAGTTTATGGTTTTGTTGGTAAAGCAATTTTAAGGGTTACATTTTTTTACTAGAGAATTTTAAATGAAATATTCAAAAAGGCTTTATGGAATATGCGCAGTGATTTTCAGGTTTTAATTGAAACGTCTCAAAATAGCTTTCTAAGTATTAATTATCTTTTGAAACATTTGTATAGAGAAATTGTATCTTCACATTCATTGTTATAATAAATGATTTTAAATATATCATATTGTATTTAGTAAAAGACAAGAAATATGAATGACATGTGACAGATTGCCAAATCCCTTGTCCTCACTGATAATGTATGCTTTTAGACTCGTATCATATTTCGTGTCTTGATTTTGTGAATATTGTAAAGGTAGATTTACCTAATAATTTGAAAGCATAAAGCCATTGCTAATAATACCCGTGCCCGTGCGTTCGCCGTTTCACACTCACGGAGTGCATACTCCTTTCTACGGATGCGTATGGAAATTCATTCATTCACCGTTTTCAGAGTACCTCATCCTATTTCTATTCTACCGAAGCACACAAAAGATCTTTGTTGGATTGAAAGCAACCATTACAATGTACTTTTTTTTTTTTTTTCAGAAAAATAATTTCAGTTGTTTAATATGCTTAAACATTTTTCTCAGCTTATTGTCTGTCTGCCTTCAAATTATTTGTTCACATTTCTTACAACAAAAGTTATATATATTTTAGTTATATATTATTATTTTTATATAAACGTGGTTAGGTGTATTTTGAGTTTCTACACCTCAAGATTCTTAAGCTATAATTTAATACAATGTTAAAGTTGGTGTGTGTGCCTTGATTAAGTCAAAGTAAAGTGATATCTGCACGGTATGCACGTTTCCCGTTTTCTTGATTCGATTCCGAAGTTTTATTCTGCGTCACTTATCAATATTGAGACTGAAAATACGCGTCGTCCTCGATTTCGTTTCCCCACTCGGGCTCCTGTGTCGGTGCTCCTCACACCGCGCCTCGTCACCCCGCGCTGGGAACGAACAGATATTATATTACTATTATTGGTTTGATTTATTTATCTCCGACTATCGTATTTCCTAGGAAATAATATACGTCATATTCTTGAAGATTCTAGACACAAGTGTATAATGAATGGCTTTCTTGTCTTGGTTTTTTAACTGTAGATGTTAAAACATGAACTTAATAAATACATCAAAAAATGTTTGAGAATGAGTAGAAAGTTAGCATTCGTGCTCTGTAGTGAATTTTGGTAGACCGTTAACTAAACAAAAAAAACTTCCCTGGTAATCCTTCCTAAATAATCAATATTTTTGACAGAGAGTACTTGGTGTAATTCCATTTTAATATTTCAGATAATTTTATCGGTGACTGGTTTCGCCAACTTTTCATGTTGGCATGGTCAAAATGAATAAAAATCAACATGTGGAAAAATCACTCAGATAATATGTAAAACAATATTAACAAACATTACTGTGATCATGTTCTATTTGAAAATAATATTTAGAGTATCTTTTTCTTTGTTTCATATACATTACTTTTATAGAGCAATGTATTTTACACCAGAGTTAATAGTTATTTTTCTTAACAATAAGTTTATGTTTTTTTATAATCATTTTAAATAGTAAATTAAAAATCCTTAAAGCTTAAATCTTAAATCCTTAAATCCTTAAATAATCGTATTAAAATTATGTACAAAGTAAACATTGCAGCATTTGCTTCGTTGGTGTTTTTTTTTTTACAAATTGGATGCGATTATTTATATTGGATACTTTCAAAATGTATTAAATTTTACTCGTACTCGAGTTTATAAAGTTGTGGGCTATAAGCCACGTTATAACTCAGGTATGCGACTGGAAAATATTTAAAGCTTAAATTAAATTCTTCAAATTTCATAAACTCTCCAAATTCCATATATTTATCCTCTCGGGCTTGGATTTTATTTGAAGGTGAAACGGTTGTGTATTTTTCGGCCAATGTAAGAGTTTATATTTTGCTTTGAGTAGCAAACTAAGCAAAATTTACAATATTAACGAGAAAGCAAGAGATAATTTAATTTTGAGATGAAATATCAAAATATGGCATTAATATTTAAAATATCGTATTTAAAAATACTTATGGATATTTTTTATAGTTGCGAAATTTCGGTCCCGGTGATGTGACCATCTTCGGGGATTTAAAAAGATCAACTTCAATTTTCATATCTTTCAATCTGAAGTTGAACTTTAAATGAAGAAACAAAGCACAACATTTAATGTCGTAATATTTATAATAAAAACGGCCGCCAAAACCTACGGAAGCAAGGCGCATAATGTAACTGAAGGTGTCCAGGTGGAGAAGTCTTCATCCCAGCACTAATATGTTTTCTAGCTATTTCGCGTTTCACCTATTTGCATATTTCTACCGACAGTAAATTATACAATATTTTGAAAGTCTAAAATTTAAAAAATATTAATATTGTCATAAGGTTCATATTCACACTTACTCAGCGACCTTCATTAAGCGAAGTGTAATTTATATAAATTATGCAAAATCCATTTCTGGGGTTCCAGTCTTCTATGTACGCACGCATTCTCGCACCGGTCCCATCCGCTTATCTCTCGCAATCTCTCATTTGAATAGTCCACATCTGCGAGGGTCAAATTCGGGAGGCCGCCTCAATAGGCTCGGCTCTGCGTACGTACTTTGTTAATATCGTATTTGGATTCGTGTTGGGGTCCGTTAATAAGCTATTTGAATTCATCGCTCTGATCTACGGGTCGAATGATCGACGATTGCCTTTGTTCTTGTATTTATTTAATACATTTGAGGAATGTACATCGCCAAATGAACGCAAGACGACCCCAGTGCCTCAACAGACATATTATTTGAGTTTTTAACTGTATTCTACATTTTTATTTTCAATGCATTCACAGGTGATATTATTAGTTTTTATCACTTACATTGTTTGAGATATTTTTATGCTATTGTAGATTTCAGAATCAAAAATTTAGAACCTAAGTGTAATTTCAATAAAGTATATTAATATGATTAAAAAATATATGTATTATGTTTGTAAAAATATAACGACGAAACCAAAATATGATTTTATTTAGCACCAGGTTAATAACTAAAAGGTTCGCAAACATTTAAAATGCTAGTTTCTGAAAGGGCCCCCATTCCAAGCGGGATTATATCCCGCCGTAGTCGCTAAGGACTCGGCCCAGCGTGAAATCTCCAAAGGCATTTGAGATAACCGCTCTGGGGTGAGGCGGCTCGGCTGCTCGTTGGAAATAATTACAAGTCGGCTTTTGATTAGCGTGCTCGCCGACCGATGTGGACTGAATCAAACGAACTCTGCTGCAATTCCTCCAGTGTGCCACGGATTTCGATAGCAGCTGCCTGTAGATTGTATTTCTAACACTGGGTAGCTGGAGGTTATTAAACGATGCATATGAAGTTCAAATGAACATTACAGATTCGTTGTCAAAAATGTTGTTAGCAAGTGCAATAAAAATAGGTGTATAATTTAAATCAAGTATTTGCTTTAAAAAAATAATCCTTGATTAAATTTATTTAATTATAAAAATCCAAAAAATATATACTTGCTGGACAAATGTCATTGAGCTTGCTGACAAGTAATTATTGTTTAGTTGGTTTAGCCTGAAATGAATCTTACGGTCGTATCTTTCAAATGATGTGAGATTGAATGGAGCATGTTCGTGCACTGGGTAGCAACGTTTGGCCATATTGCACGGATCACGCGCGCGCCGTAATGAGAATTCCCTGTGTTTAGTTTCAACATTGAAACTCGTGAGTTTGTTTATGCTGTTCTAACATATTAAATATTTCAACAGATTGTACGGAAAACACAGAATCAAATTAAATTACTCGCTACTGAAAACACTAAACGCTACAATTAATGTATACAATGTATCATGACTATTATTCACGAGCAGATAATGTAAAACTGGAATTCAATTAGATTGCAAATACTTTATTCAATTTTTCAAATTGCAAGTTCATTTCCTTTTTATAAATTCCAGTTTCTTTAAGTTACTCTCCACCCGATTTTCCATCCCTTCGTGGACCGTCACGTTTTAAGTGCGCCATTCCTCGGGCCGGTTTTTCCCACGTCCCTAATCCTGGCCTGATGGCTTCCAGTCACCTTCAAGAAACTATTCTATAGAAATTGTCTTTCCCCAACAAGTTTCCTTAGTGCCGACCCTGGTTTTTTTCCTTAGTATTTTTTTTCCTCAACTGAATCCTCTTAGAGCGGACAATAAGTGAGTTTGAACTAGGCGTATTACCTTTTAAACCTTTTATTTCCTCCAAAAACGCTGACCATTTTTATAAAATTTTATGACATTTTTAGTGAAGTTTAAAATATAAAATCCTTTTTTTTTATACGTAATATCAGGTATTTTTTATAGACCGAAATCATTGGTTAAATTTTATGTGATTATTAATTTTAGTCGCTACTTATTTTGTTATATATTTCATTGTGCGAAAATTCCAACTTCTATATTTTTTAATTTGTTTAACTACTACTACTTGTTCTAGTTAAATTGCCCAATCTTAGTTATAATAGAATAACCAAAATATAAATTCACACATGTAGTAAGCCTAGCTGACTTACACACAGACATTTTCTCAGTCCACATAAAGCTCTTTTACCCCGCAATGGAACTAAAACGAGCGGCCGGCCACGCGCTGAGTGCGTATAAACTATAAAGTTTTGATATTATACTCAGGTCTTCGCTGAGTAGCCACTCGCCAATCCGGGCACTCGCTTACCCTGGTATGAATTTTTCGAGCTTTTGAATTGGGTAAAACCCGTCCACAGTGGAAGTCATGCCGCCTTGTCCGTCTAATCTTGGGAGTTAACCGATCAGTTTTTCGCCAGCTGAAGTATTTGACCGTGTTGAATCATCTAATCAAAAAATCACCGTGGCTCTTTGTATTTATATAGATAAGTATTTAAAATTATGCTATGTACAGTACTTTGTAAATGAAAATCTAAGTTTACCTTTGATTCGCCGGATGCCACACGAGCGCCTTTATAAAGCCTTTTCAATTTCCTCTTCATATTGGTATTTTCGAGTCTGAGCTGTCCCGTAATATTTGCGCTCCCTTTTATGGTAAAGAGGGCTGCACTTATTCCATGTTATATTTAAAGATGCTTGAAAGGAAATCAGAAAAAACGCAGACGATCTTTTTAGAAAGGTTTATACGGAGCGTTTTTTATAAAAATAAATGTTCTGTGTGTTTTATTTTACGTGTTTTAATTTTTTTTGTGTTTGCGTTATATTTTATCGCTAAATCTCTCTAAATATTATTAAATCTATTGAACACGGCACTTTGCTCGATTTTCGCAGGTCCCGTAAACGGTCTAGGCCCCAGACAAATTACGGCTACGTAAGTCCGCTCCAGAGGGACTTCCGGTGGAGTTAAAGCCTAGAACAATATATAGATTTGCCCTGAAATATAAAGTGTAACTCTCAAAGAAGAAGCCTTATGGTTTGAAGTTCAAACCCATAGAGATTGAGATATTTTTATTACAAATACAAAAAAAATCTTTTGACTATCAGTGTATGAAGCAGCTTGACGTCAAGTAGATTTAGAGAAATGAAACTACCAACTCCAATATTAAGTAATTTTGTATAAAAAAAGCATATTTCAGCGATGAGTTCTTGCTTGTTGAGATGCCTTTTGTTTCGATTATATTACGTACGAATTTCTGCTACGTTGGTCACCAAGCTTCCGGATTACGCCCGTCCGAAGGGCTAACGGACATCCTTTTGATCTTTTCGTAGATTCAACGTGGGGCCTTTGATCCGTCTGCATTGTCATGTCATTAGCCTGTCATTTCACCGTCTTCACCCGCACGATTACTCCGCAAGTCGTGAACAGAGATCAAACCTCGCATTTGCGCTATCCTAGGATATTTGGTGGTTTTTTGTAACAAATATAATTGTTTTTTCTACGTGTAATCGTGAATATTTGTTGTATAATAAATTTACGATTAAACGTAAAATATACATCTTTAGCATCAGAATGTGATAACAAGCAAAGATGCAGAACAACTTGAAAAATAAAAATAATACATGCCCCATGACTAAAACGCCAAAATTATAAGAAACGGCTGGGTCGCTAACCACCAGTCTTATAAATTGGTGACGACCATAAATTTTATTTCGATGTTATATAGGCTGACATCAGTGCGGAGCAATATGAGATCACTTATCTCATCAAAATGTAAATTTTACTAAATTATTATTTTTATTTTGCAGTGAGGAAGTTCGCGCTTTGGGGTTCACGGTGGTCGTGGACATGCGCGGAGGCAGTGCCGGTGCGTGGAGTGCGGTGAAACCGATCCTCAAAGTGCTGCAGGAGCACTTTGCGCCGGGAGCCGTTCACCAGGCCGTCATCATCCGGCCTGATAACTTCTGGCAGAAACAACGCACGTCACTGGGCTCGCACAAGTACAAGTTCGAAGTAAGTCAATTATGTTGTATTGTATTCTCGCAATAATGAAATATGAATGCGAAACACGAAGTCTCAAAACAATAAAAATATTTTATTTTATATTTGCATGTATTTAATTATACACAATAAATATAACATGGAAAGACAAATACAGACTGCCATTCCATTCCAAGTGTAAGAGGCAGACTCAACTAGATGTTGGGAAGAAAATAATGCCTAGATAACCTAGTAACGAGTAACCAGACATCGAAGTATAATAGAAAAGTAAACAGGACATTCAAACGTATGTATTGCTAAAACCAAGGTTGTCTGTATCATGAAAGTTCTAAGAATATGTCACAGTAGTACTCTTCCAAAGTTTATCTCAAAACACCAAGCACCTAATTAAAATCGTTTTAATGTAATTAACCAATCATCTACCTCAATAATTTGGTTGCATTGCTATTTGTACGTTTTCTGAATCGTTATAGAATTTCTTATATATGACAGTATCATTGTAGGCTTATTCGAATATCATATAACAAGTGTAAATCAAATAAGTACAAAGTAACTGAATTCACAATCATCCATCTGAACCACATATGACTTTTCCTGGCTCAGTACGAGGGCAATTTATGACAGTTATCTGTCCCATAGATCCATGTCAATTAAACCGCTCTGGCTAATTGTCTAATTGCCAACACCGCAAGAATAGATTATCTCGGCGACACACTCTTCGCGTGTCCTCAGGCCGAACATTTATGAAGCACGCACTCGAGTGCAGGCACTTAGCGTATAATTTACAAGCGTGTAACTTGTGCACCAGTTTATTCTGTATCGATGGAAATAGCCTATGGAGGCTCGCGTCCAGCTCGTGGATCGCTTTCGTCTGATGGAAGAGTAATCGGGCCGGCACTGGGGACCGTGACCGTGGAAGTAAGGGACATCACTGCGAGAAGCTTAACACAGGCAGCGTATACTGAACAGTTCAGACTATTAAACAGACGGTTGTCACTTCATATTTGAAATAACCGACTTTTAAAAAAAAAAAAATACTATAGTTATTAGCCACCACTTCAAATCTTTAACGTGTTATGTTCCAAAAAACCACTGTAATTACTCATAACTCCAAATAAAATACTATGTATTTTAAGATTCATACATTAATTTCGTCATTTTACTCATATTCATACCCATATCTATTACTAGTGTTTAAGATCTTATGTTATGCTAGCTTGCCGTATATTTATAGTATAATTTACACAACTTTAGAGCTTAAAGATAAGTTTTATAATTTGAATAAGTGGTTATATACATGTTAATTGAACATTGGATCAGTCTGCTGCTACACTGAAATTACTCTTAAGTCCATAAATTATAGCTTCTCTGACTTAAGTGCTATCGTAATAACCCAGATCGGATGTGACACAATTACGCATCAAGGTCTTGACTAGAGAATATAAATTATCCCTAAGACTTTCCTTCTCTTAGGTCATAATAAGAAATTGTTTTTTTTTTCTTCGTATACAAAAATTCATTCTTATATAAAGTAGCACGTATCTCCTAGAAATCGAAGGTTTCCCTCTGCTGGATACATACATTTCGTGAATCATAGTAATAATGTTTAACAAATAATATAACCCTAATGAAATAGAGCCGTTAAAGATTTCAATTGTTTACTTCCTTAATTCAATGTTTCATTATTTCTCTCACTTATCTATTCTGTAGTCATTGAACTAACTTCAAGTGTATCATAAAGTGCGATATTTAATTTAGAAGATGTTCACAGCACAAAGCGCACTTCAGCCGTTAAAGCGTCGTAGCGTTTTATTTTATTTACCTATTAAATATATATGAGCCGGCACGTCTGTACTCGAATTCCAAGCTCTGAGCGAATCTTTATTTTATTATTACTTCCCAATCGTTAAATTATTTCCGTTCGAACTAAAAATAATGTTAAAATACTGAGACAAGGCTGGGAACTCCCTGCACGATGACAGAGGCGGGTGTCAACTAAACGCGCGGAAATTGAACTTTACACTAATTAGTAACCGGCGGTGGAGACTCGGAAGCTATCGCTGACACCTTAAGTTCGACGCAGCCGATTCGAGGAAGATGAGCACTTGCTCATAGTTTAACCATTTCTCTCTTTAGAATATATCTATGCACTAACTTGTAACTTAGTGTTTTATTTAATTTTTCATTTAAAAGTATTAAAATAATATTATGGTACAAGATACTAAAAATAAAATTTACCTAATTTCGCACTAGCTTGCTGCGATATCTTAATGTGGCAGATATGTTTTAACCAGCTTGTATTAATTACGAGAATTATTTAATTAACGCTTGTGCATGTCGCTCCATAAATCATTTAACGCTAAGAAAAATGGTTACACGTACCTCGAAAGAGGAGTTATTGTCGCAACGCAGCTTCTAATGAAAAAATGGCCAATTAACTTATATGATGACAATTCTGCCCCTTTGATAAAATTCGTACTAATAAATTTAGACCTCTCTTTATTTACTATTCAGTTTGTTACGAAGCTTTTATAAGAGTATATTTGGCATGTATTTTATGGTTTACATCCAAATACAGAATCTTCCCTTTGTCTTGTTTTGATATTGTGTATTTTTTTTACCTTAATTTATAAAAAAATGGTTTTATTTTTCCATGTGATTGTAAGGTCTTGTTTTATATTTTTTTCTCGTCTCCAATCTCCCATCATTTGCCTTTACGGCTGTTCTCAGCTCCCATCTTTGGGCGACAGTTTTAATGACCGCTCGTTGTAGTACTTTTTAACGTTCGCCTCCGAAGGATGCGGGTAGAGCAGAGCTCGGGAATGATTGGTTTTACAACTTTCATAATTTAATAATAACTTCCGAGATATTTCATTAATTTGAGATGCTTGAAAGAGCTCCGGTTTGTTTATCGCAGTCTGTCGGTTATTATACCAGAACAGCGTATTTTTTAATTATTTTGGTAGCGGTGTACAATATTATTAGTTTTTAAATAATCGATTGTTTCAAGATCGTACGAAAAAAATACGTGGTTTTATTTTGAAACTATAAAAGTATTCATGAATAATAAAAAAAATTATTTCTTGATAGGCTTTAAAGGTTTTGACGGCCGTTATTAATGTTCGTCTATTTTTCAATGTAAATTCGCGTTTATTTCAATAAAATTTTGATTGGGATTAGATATAGAACACAATATAGCGTGGCTTATCTCCAAATTAAAGCAGTCCTATAATTGTCGCAAAATTTATTTGGTCTCGGATGTAACAACGAGTGCATTAGAAGATGCTTCTTGTCCTTCCACTCTTTAATTTCGCTTGCATAAAATACTATTCTCATATTTTTATTTAGGATAATATATTCTAGGCGATGTAAAAACATTTGCAGTTTAAACCAGACTTTTGAGTTAGCAGCCTTCACCGAGTAGACTGAAATAATATAGCTTAAGCTTAAAAATAACTCCCAGCAGAAAATATTCCTTAAACTGACGTCAACTCAACACAGCACTTAAATCTGGCTGAGGAAGGTCCAGCTTATCGGAGGCTGTCACGATGCCAGGCTATTTTCAGTGAGCGTCCTGTCGGTGTCCTCCCCGCTACCCTTGCCTCCCCGTTGCCGAGCGGTTGCATTGAAGTGTGGTTAGACCACGCGGCTGCGATACGCGTTGTTTGTAAACGCATTTATCGCTACTTCGATCACTACTCGTCTCGTTAAAGTGATAAATGTTTTGTGGCATTCTCGCTTTTAAATGTCGTGTCGTTTTGCATGTTTTTTTTTTATCTAGACGATTAATGAAAATAACTAGGAATATTCCTTACAGCATTCACATTAGAATCACTTGTACAAATTAAAATAATCAAATATCGTGTATATTATTTTATACTTCTGTTTTTTATGTTTATTTTTAATTAACATGAAATGAAATGCGATATCAAAAAATCAATTTTTAATAAAATACATCTTAGTTCAAATACCAATAACGCCATGACGACCCCATTTTTTTTTAAACTGTCGGCCCCGGGCAGCGCTGTGGTACTATTTCCGGTTGCCTACAGCTGGTCTTTAATTAATAAACAAATAAATACTATACACAATCATACACAATTCATTCACTACATTGTTACACTTGCCTTAATTTTTATTTGCCATTACCGATGACCCCCAAAAAAAATATATTTCCTGAGTTTTTCAAACGAAAAGGGGCGCTACAGCCGGCGGCTCGCGGGTGTTAGCGGTAAAGACTACGCCAGAATTGAACCGCACGGCGTGGGAGTCCGAAGGCTTAAAAGTTTTTACTACTATTGAATAACCAGCCAGCTACGTGTGTCGAGGCCACGAGCGACAAATCGATGGAATGTGGAATGTGCGATTCACAAGTCTTCTTTTAGGAAAATACGACTAGCATGACAAAAATTTTACTGTAAAATCAAATGGAACGTACTAATCATAGTGATAGCTTTTGATTTTCGCCATGGGTATTTTTCACAAAATTCAATAGTATAAATTTAAAGTACTACTTTCATTTATATATATATATATACTTAAAGAAATCTGCTTTGAAAATCTTGAATTTGTTGTAAATGTTTATTCCATAAAAGTATAAGTATTGTGTTTTTCATTTACGCATTTCGATATACGGCATCTAACTTTTTAATAAAGTTCATAGTGTTTTTCTTGTTAATGATTAATAATCAAAAATTTTGAGAAATGTAAAACGGATTATTAAATATCATTTTTATGCATGTAAACGATTCATGGTAACCCATACAATTTTTTGTTACTGACCAAATCCTTTCATGCTGCTTTCTAGATTCCGAAAAACTTCATACAGGTCAACGTCGGATGTGGTTCGATTTATACCTCAGTATGGAACCATCACACGTAGCCTTCGCGCACATCAGCATCGGAGAGTTTGTTCCGATTGATAAATCGGAAGCAATCATTTGTGAGTTCGTGGCGCTCCTGCCTTTTCTGTTCAGCATCGGCGGCGCTAGCTTTACGGCCTGCCGGATGGAAGCGACAGAACGCATCCGCTCCGCAGTGCGCCCCTTTATCAAATCAATTGCCATAATCATATCAAGGAA
Source organism: Atopsyche davidsoni (assembly GCA_022113835.1). Classification (NCBI taxonomy): domain Eukaryota; kingdom Metazoa; phylum Arthropoda; class Insecta; order Trichoptera; family Hydrobiosidae; genus Atopsyche; species Atopsyche davidsoni. The sequence continues at coordinate 740,802 of JAILWY010000019.1, read as the reverse complement.
AGTGCACTACGTCTGGAGGCTGCTCTCAGCAGGACAAACAGTCGAAGTATATCTACCACTTACATATTGCTACCAATACAAACAAAAGAAGTCAGATCAGATAAATCGTTTATTATTATTATAAAAAGATTGTAACAGGAATTCGTTTTCATATAAATTCACAGTGTTGTTTTTTCTTTTTGTTACGAAATTCTTATTTCTCGTTAGCTCGTTTTTACGAATATATGAGATATTCTATTGCTTACAGTGATGGCATAAATTATTAAGTACAGGTATAATAAATTTGAAGTCGTCAAATTAAACGCACACAGTGACACTTGAGAAGATTACAGAGTATATTGCTCTAGTTTGTTTTAATAAATCTAATTGCAAACGTAAAGTTGCGCTCAGGCCATTAGCCGTAAATGTAAATTCATTAACCCCAATAAAATTCCACGAGACCAGAACTAGCGTACGGCGAAGAAAAATAAAGTGAAAACGCTTTTGTTTGCCCGGCTGGTTCACTGTGTTTTTTAATGTGCAAATTCGCAGTTCTAGTAACTGGACGGCCGAGCGACATGTCGAGGGCAACAAAACGCGGAATAATGAAAATGTGTACTTTGCGTCAGTCATTTTTAATATATTCACTTCGGTGGTAAATCTCAGCCGCACCGTTTTCACCCACCAGTTCACCTGAATAGGCTTCACGTTCGCTCTGAATATAACTTTTATGAATCGTATCTGTTTTATGATTATATATACTATATATATATATATATATGTATATTAATATTTTATATTGTACTTGTAAGTTTAAATACGTGTATAGTCACGGCGCAGTTTGAGGCAATTCCTTGCTTATATGAAAATATAAACAAAACATGAAACGACCGGATATTTAAACAGATTACTTTGCAGAAAAATAATGAGTGATCAATTAAACATTTAAGATTAACAATATTTTCAGCGAATGTTATCTAAGAGGATATATTTGTTGCATGTAAGGATATGGATATGATGTGTTTGTCATCAAACCCTATATATTTGTAGCAAGCGCCAGCGTGCATATCTACGGCAAAGGGTACAATTGAATATCTATTCTATGACGTTACTTCCTCTGAGGTCGAATAAAGTTTATACAATAAAGCCGAATGCACCGCTTAAGAGCCCTACACAAGCTCCGGCCGACCTTAGAAATGTGTTATTGCACCACAGGAAATAAATATTTTGTGTAGAAAAGAATACAACATGTGTAGATTTAATATTTTCTGCAGCATACTAACATATTTTGTCGGCCAGTTGGAGCATGAGTAGGGACCTTTATTCCAGCCGTATACCTAAATCAAATTTAAATTATAGTTCTAGTATAAAATAACTGCGGAACAAAGCGGATTTTTTCGCTTTTTTATTTAAATTTGTTTTTAATATTTTTAACCACGGGTGATCTGTGACTTTTCTCTCATCTCAATCTCATTCAAAAGCATATTTAATGAAATAAACTAAAACAATTTAGAGCAGACGCAGACATTTTCATTATTTTTAATAACCCAGTATTATATTAATTTCACTCGCTTTACCATGATGTATTTTGTCTGCGATTTCTTCATCTGTCCGACATGACTTATATACTTTTATAAATCGTATTTCAATCTTGAGCTACCATGTCCGAATTTAACATTTACGCTAAACGCCAAATATAATACAATCTCAATATTATTTATATTTCAAGCAGATGTTTGATTTGTGGCTGAGACGGATTACATTATTTCAATTAATTTAAAAAAGACTCTATAATTAAAACATAAAGATAACGTAACTTGGTTTTTTCACAGTGAGCGGTTTTTTCACTTTTCAATGCTGATATTTATATAATAAATTACAAAGTAAATAAATTTTTTTATTTAAAACTGCCATAGGCTATCGAAAATATTTATTGAATAATTCCGTTGCAACTTCTACGTTATATTATTTTGAAAGCCTCTTTTTCGCCATTCGAGTTTTCGAAATTGTACATTCATGAATGTGGTGTCCCGTCTCTTGCAGATAAAAGATAAACGGGAGAGGGACTCCAGCATACCTTCACCCTCGTGTTTGTTATGCCTTTACTTTTAAAGAGATCGATTCGCTCCTTCTGTTTGTTCTGAGGGCTGGAGGGCTTCTTTAGAATGCGTTCAGAACGGTTTCCCTCTCATATTTAGGGATCCTCATAAATGTAGATCATAGATGATTACATCCATTTATCTTTCACCTTCTTCTAACGTGTTTCTATTGATCAATTGTCTCTCAAATAAGCGCTATATTTATAGCGTGAAAGGTAGGGGGTAAATATTTTAAATTTTATTTGAATATACTCATTTTAACTTAAATATTAATATGTATTACATTAACTGCATTCTTGAAAACTGATTTATCACTCAAAAATCACACATTAACAATCGAAATGAAAATATAAAAGTCTGAAGTCTATAAATGCAGATTCGATCGTGTTAGCGTATCGGAAGGTCGGGTAGTTTATTTAGCGGATATAACTCGTTTGTGGCTTGATCAAAACGCGATCCTTGTTTTGATTGTACTGGGACTTCACTTTCACTTCGCTTCTTCAACGCGGAGTCGCTATGTCGCAGTGTAGATACAGACCAGCGGAAGCCTGGGCGAATTGGCCTGCAGTGGCCGGTGGCGGGACACGTGGGTGACGCGGCGCACGTGCGCGGGGCGCCGCACCAGTGAATGGCTCCATTGAAAAACCGCAAACGCATGGCTCCGAGGGAAGGGGTCTTGCAGAACGTATCCTTGATTTTAATATTTTCAACTTATATATAAGATTTCCTAACTTATATATCACAAATTTTTCATCATTTTAATATGTAATTGAACTCATTTATCAAGGTAAGGGAAGGATTATATTTGTTTTACTGTACCAGGGTTGTAACGTCTTAATCATAAGAACATCACAGTTATAGTCATACGAGAAAAAAATGTTTTACATCTTCTGCGACCTTTAGGGTATATAATGTATTATATAAACAGTTAAAAAGACTCCCCAGACGCCTCTCTACGCGATTTTCACTCTGCTCACACACTGATACAATTTTGCCTGAATTTCCGCTCTGGCCGCTGCAAGTATCGCACCTTACTCTATTTTCAGTCTATTAATAAAAATGTTAAAAAAATCAAATACGCTAATCATATGTGGCTAAGCTGGGGTTGATCGATGCCAGGCAACGAGCTGGATTTTTTAAAAAATAAGCCGCCCTCGATAGCCAGTTTATCATTTTAACGTTGTACTATTTGTAGAATTTCCGTGTGCAAAATACAAACAAACTGCTTCGTTAAAAATTATCCGAACGAATAGAATTTAATTCAATCAAAGCAAACAAAATTATACAGCTTCAAATAAAAAATTAATGAAACGTATTTTTGCGGTTTTATATTTCCCCATCTCAAAATCAAAGCACGCACGTTTTGGGCACGTGAAATTTTGGTAAGCAATTAAATCCCGTCTGAGAGAGTGACGCAGTGAACTGTAACGTAATAATAATGCTTACTTTTTAATGATTTCATCGCGCAGTCATCACGCGGAGATCGTCTCGGATCTGTCTGAGATCGGGCCGACTCTAGACGCCTTAAAGACCTCTACACACGCAGCGACACAACTTGCGGCCGATTTGCAATCATCCATAGCGACCCTTTATTTTGGGTGCTTTTTTAAGTGGTGCCTAAGAAATGATATATTTTTGGTGCCTAAGAAACAACGCAAACTAGGACGCTATCGGCAAATTGCAAGTCGGTCGCCGGTTGTGTCGCGACGCGTGTTGAAATCCCTTTTTAAATAGATTTATCACGTTTATTTCACTCGGAATGAGATAGTGTTAAACTGGCACCTAAGTCTCTACAAATTACACTTAACTACAAATATTACTTAGATAAACTTGAACTTATGTTGTTGAAAATAAGTGTACTCAAACCACTTATACGTACAATCGTTATTTACGTTCTAAGAAATAAACATTGTTCTACAGAATAGCTGTTTATATCAACTTTTCTTGTTTATTTTCAGACAACTGTAATAAGCTTGGAGGCGCTGCCCAAGATCATCGACTCCTCACAGCTGACTTCTGACCTCGAGGGCACCTTGCAATACGACCATGCGCAGTGGATAGACCTCCGCCTGGTGAGTACAAGCAGTCATTATAATGACTGTCACCCATCATATGCGGTTATTAGTGATATCCTGAAAGCTACCACCTTTTTACACGATTTCCCAGTAGTCAACTCTAACAAATTACTTAGATATTCAAAACTTAATTTTTCTAAAATTTTAACCAACTTAAATCGATTATGTCACTTATTAGTTACAAATATATCATCCTTTTTCATAAATAATATTAACTGACATATCAAGAGCATTATTCTTTAAATATTTAGAAGAAAAAGTTCAATAATCTGAGCAAAAACCATACAACCTAATATATTTGATATTTTCACTTTAACGTTACACATTGCTTTGAAAATAAGCTTACACTTTGTGACTGCCATCCTGTTGATAATCTTCTAATGAATCGATAGATTGACACAGGTAATATTTTTATGTAAATTTTATAAGCATAAAAAAATGGATTCTATGACATAAACCAAACAAGTGACCTTACATCGCGAAGTTTTCTTTAATGTAATTAGAGTACTTGCGATGTGTCCGTAACATTTGTTCTTATCCGAATGCTCATTTTTTACTAAGTTAAAAATGAGACCTCGTAACAGTCTCCATGGCAATATTTGCCTATTGTAATCGCGCCCGTTCCTTTCCCATCCAAGCCAGCCATAAATCAGAATGTTCTGCCATACGCAAAGCCAACCCCTTTTTATACAAATATGTACAACTTATACCGCCGGCTGCGAACAAAAATCCAATATCGAAATACCCTTTGTTTTGATCACGCGGTACGAAAAAATTGGTTCTTCGATATTTCAGCAATTCAAAATGTCTACATTCGTCAAACGGCGGGTCATCCATTATAGAGTACATGCCACGCATTAACATTGTAAACATTTACCTTGACTAAAAAGAAAAGTGTTAAATCGACGCTAAGACGGTGAAGAAAATTTCAGTGAGCTTTGATCTCATCCAGATCATATTATTTGCGCGAAAAAAACTTTTGTCACGAGAAACCAGAACCTTTAACATGCTATCATTGACAGCTGTGTAAATAATGTTAATGTTTTATTGTTAGTATTTTTTAGAGACTTGGATTTTTGTTTGATATTTAAAAAAATGTATATTAATAATTTTATCATATTCCCTGATTCTCAATCGCGTTAATGGATTGTCGATGGTTATTGAATATTTGTCAAATAGTAACACTACAGAAAATTATTTGGTAGTCAGCGCACCCTTTGACTGATCCACTCGTATATTTGTTATAAATATTAAACATTACAACTAAAATATAACCTACATCTTTTTAAATGAAAATCCCCGCCTGCTTTGAATTCACTTCCTACAAACTTCTAATTTTGATCTTTGATTAGTCCAATTAGTCTGAAAATTGTTAGTTATGAATTTTTGCTAGTTATATTCGTCTACAAATTATCATGTGCTAGTGAGTAAGTTCTCCAAATTTTAATTGGACTCATGACGCTGAAGTCTCAAAATAAATATTAGATAGTTGCGTCTAATTAACAAGGTGGTTTTGAAGGAGACGATTATTATACAGTAATATTTGTTATTTATATGTTGCTAAATATATTGAATGTGTGAAATTGATCAGACGACTACAATAGAGGTGGTGCTTTTGTGAGTGCAAATTGGCAACTTTTAAGAATTTTAGAGAATTTCCGTAAATCAGTACATTCGTATGATTACCTTATAAAACATTTATTTTTACTCATAACTTAAAAGTAAATTGTCAATAAAAACTTGTCATGCTTGGTAATTTTTTGAGGCGGCTAGACTATATTTCGACTAAATTTACTTTTTTATTTATAACATAAAGGTAGGCATGTAAATTTTTAAAAATTAATATTAAGTGAACATCAAAGGATCCAAATTTCCCCTTGCACAAAAAAATATTCCGGGATTTTTAATAACGTACCGTCTCGATGTCGAGTACGACCCCTCCCCCTCTCACCCTTACCCACATTGTTACTATAGCGCGAAATTTGCAGTTTTTTTTTCATATCGTTTCCTTCATCACGGTACAGGGTGGGCCGTAAAATTATTACGGTCGAAACGCGCTGCTTGGCGGTGAGTAAATGAATATATTGCAAGATCGGTTCACCTGCAGTGCGCTCATTCACTTTACATCAGATCGGAACAGATTTTTAATCTATTGCTTTAAAAGCTTTTTAACGTAGAGTAAAGTAATAGGTTTATTACAAATCAATGCATTTACACGAGATCATTTAATCATCTTCCCAATTTGTTTTGTAAAATGTTTACTTTTTAAATGAAATTGATTAACATTTTTCTGTTTTTCTCTTTGTATGATGCATTATATATACACGCTCTTGAGTGAGGAACGTTTTCTACTAGGCTTGCATTGATGGTAAATTTTAAATAAATTATTACTTTATACTCCCTGTACTGTATAAATGAGCCTTTTCGGTTGCCTCAGCTAGGTAGGTTTATCTCGCTTGGCCTCCCGTTCTTCTTATCTTCACATCCCCCATGGTAATCAGATCAGAGGTGTTGATTCTCTTCTTACTACAAAGAATTTCGATAGCTACGTTTGAACGAATCTTTTAATGATATGACCTCTTTTCTCAGGCATAAAACTGTATTTGGATGAAGTAAGACACCAATTTTAGGATTTAAAAAAAATGAAAGCGTCAGCAGGTCATTTCACTTCTTATACAATAATTAAACTAATCCATTATCTCTACTTGCTAGCAGTACTGTAATTTTTTCAGTTTTGTAAATTTACCATTTGATCAAATAAAAAATTTACCAAACCAATAAGTGAAATTTCCGTAGAAAAATTATATGGTTCCATTTGATTTTTTGGTGAATATTTGTTCTTTCCAAGTCACCGTGAAACAAATATTGTATTTTATAATGTATTAAATACATTATTACATCATTTAAATCAAAAGTATTTGGTTATAAATGCAGGTTGTTTTTTCGTTGTTTTTGTTAGTTAATTCTAAAACAATAGCGAATCTAGGAAAACAGTCTTTAGATACAAAGGACTTTCCTTCCCTTATAATAGGTAGTGGGGGGGGGGGGGGGGGGGGAGGGTTGTGCCACGCCCGAATACCCCCGAATATTACCGACCGTTCCCGACAAGGGATCGGTCGCTGGACAACTATGCAGGGGGAATACCAGGAAGATAGGATTATCTTGTGGCTCTGAGCCCGGAACGTGGGACGGACAGGGTCGCGCGATTTACTTGTGTGCCAATTATCTCTCGTATATTACTCGCTTAATAAGCGGTGCGGAAAATCAATATACTAATAAAACCAAATTAACCTTTGCTATATTTATACACACACACGTCTATATATATATATATATATATATATATATGCATATGTGTGTGTGTTTTAATATAATCTAGTAACACATGGAATGACGATAGACAAATTCAATATACTTGTTTTTCTTTAGAAAATATTTATTACAACTAAATACCAGCAATGCGATGTTTTAGACAGGCATAGAATCGATTTGCCATAATGCCTATTTACAACAGTTAATTTGTTCAGGGCTGTAGTAGTAATTATTTATAATGTCAGCATGTACATGTATGCATGCATGTACAGCATGTCAGGTCTGGTACTCCCGACTCGCCAGTGCGTCCGTCAGCTGTCCCGAGTAATTCATCTGTGATTGCGTACGGCTTTGAGGGGCGGGCGCAATGCCGGCTTCTCGCTGCAACCCCGGGAACGTGCGGCAGGGCAGGCAAACTTTTCATCTCTTGACCCTCGGGAAATGTACCACCCCTTCTCAAATACGATGTCTAAAAACCTAAAACCACATTTTAAGTATTCATAAAAAGTATAATAGATTCAGTGGTATACAAGTATTCAATGTCGGTTTCGATCAACTGCACGTTATCAGATTGCTATGTTTCAAATAATATCTTGCCTGGATGGGTAGCGATTGGTAATTCATGCAGCACACGCAATTTTAACGAATGTCCGTTTTCCATACACAAATTTCCTAAAAATTAAGGTGTTGTTTCTCATAGCCGCGCATTGACAAATAAACGAAACTGATCGCATTTCAGGCTTATCGACTTAGTCGAGCATCTGTCTTCGGCGCCCTTGGGGGTGTTCCGCCTGTGGACTCGAGGGTCCCCAATCACAGTGACAAGACTGATCTGCTCTTAATCCCCGTCATTGAATGGCACTTATTCTAAATTCGTCGATCAGTACTTAGTCAGTTGCAAATAATAAATCCCGTCCGTTGTCTAAGTACTAATGACAATAGGCCCGGAATCCCAGACAATATGTATATATCGACTATTTTGATACTTCTTGATCAATTATTAATTTATATAACAAAGACAGTTATCTTTTTTTAATTAAAATTATACTAAATGACGTAAAAGGAAAATAGTAATTTTCAACAGATATTATGACTATTAGTGCAAATAGGCTTGCCGTGTCTTTGAAGATAAAGAATGTCACCCACTTTTACTTCATGTCGGGTAAATAGCATCAATAATAGGCATATTATCTTCTTTTATACTATTTAGTCACTTTTCTTCTGCCTTAAGCTCAGCTTCTAGTGGTACATTCGTATATATTTTTTAGAATTTATTTGTTTACTGAGTAAAATATATTTAAATTATTTGTGAAGCCCTTGAAATGCTATTATTAAATTTAATAACCTTATCGCGCGATATATCACGTTATTCACGACATTACAAAGTATCGAATATTGAAGATAAGTAAACCTTTTACATAATCTTCGGGTTAAATGTAGGTTAGAGGTTAATCATCTACTAATATTTCACTCGAGGAAGCCTTAGGGGGGAGGGGTTTCTAGTTACCGTTTCATATAAATCAGAGAACATTATATCTTGCTGTAGTATATATAAAAAGTTTGAAAATTACTATTTTAGTTTGCGCTGCAAGCTTTATCCATATCAAAATTGATTAAAAATATATACATAATTGTATCGTTATAGTAGAATAATCGCTTATCTTTTTTGTTGCAGGCATTGGAAGAACTAACATGGCAAGCGGGAGACATTCTGGACCGGCTGGACGATCTCCAAGAGGATCTGGCAAGGTCTGACTTCGCAGATGATGTGGCCGGCGCTAAGCACGGCATCGATCTTCACAATGAGATGAAAAAGAAAATAGTCAAGGTCCCTGTGGAAGAATTGGAGTCGCAGGGTTAGTGACATTAAACACCACACCTTTCCCGTTGCATTTGTTACAGGTTGGCGGAATTTAACTCCGGTCCGTCCGAAATAGCTCACTAGGAATAGGAAACTCCCACGGGATGCTCTGATGTATTAAGTTTTAGTTCGCTAAAACTTAAATTATTGTATTTAACATCTCTTTAATGTTTTATTACTGAAAAATAACAGATTCAGTGCAACCTTGTCCAAAAAATGTGGAATAGGAATATTATTTGACATTCAAGAACATTAAATCGCAAAATCCTTCGCATAAATCTAGCAAGTCTTTTATGTTCATTTTACTACTCTCCTTTTTTATTTATTTTACTTTCCTTTTAACAATTGTATTAAAAGTCCAAAAAGTTTTTATTATTGGTTTAAAAAATGAAAATTTTTATTTCAATATTTTGTTTAGACACTTGATGATAATAAGTATCTGTTATTATTTTATTAAAAATATTCATATTTCTGTACTTATAGGAGATTACAATAATTTTTGCTTGTTTTAAAAAGATTTTATTATTGGTTTAAAAAATGAATATTTTTATTTCAATATTTTGTTTAGACACTTGATGATAATAAGTATCTGTTATTATTTTATTAAAAATATTCATATTTCTGTACTTATAGGAGATTACAATAATTTTTGCTTGTTTTAAAAAGATTTGATTACACGCTTAAAAAGCTCTTGGATAAAATGATAGCCGTTGATTGGTTGTTCATATTTTGATGTTGTTGTTATTGTTGACTTGTTGGATGTTGACTTGATGATAAAACGGAAAAATAATATATAATTGATACATGTTCATAAAAGATATCATTCCTTTGTTTGTGGTTTATATTGAATGATATAATACTGTCGATATTATTTGATGTAGGCACGTGACGACTTATTCAGCTTATATTCCTCGATATTAATAATACGGGGCTGTTTACACTTTCGTACATATCTCCGATATTGCCGCTCTCTTGTGTACTCTGCAAATTGAGTCATATTCAACACCTGCTCAAAATACGTTATTATATTTTTAACGGTCTACCGAGGCTCCTAGACACTAAATATAAAATATTATCTTTTCTTGCTCTCGCTGAGCTCTCTGAAGTTTTCGCAAATAATGCTCACATTTCATAATATTTTCACTCATCTGTTTATCCTTTTCACTCTTTTGGCAAGCTTAAGCTTAAACATTCAAAAGAACTTTATAAATTTATGAAAAACATAATTGGCAATTTTTATTGGTATATACTCTTTGTGAATATACGATTATGAAAGTAATTAAAGGCTTATGATTATATATGCGTAAAGTAAAATTTATTAACTTCTAGGTTATTTATTGTTGTTTGGAACTCTTTTTTTTTATATAATCTTACTCATGCAATCGATTATAAATGTAACCCTTTGAGTGACCATTTGATAATTACAAAATTCAGTTAGATTATTCATGTGTGGCATTGATGTTTGCCTTTCGGTAATATATGTTCACATTACAGAAACATTTTTTCAAGACAGACAGAATTGTCAATGTAACTTTTACATAATATTGATAAAAAAAATTGTATTAATTTATTACAAGTTAGTGTTTTTTCGCCTGAAGTTTTGTTTGGAGATGGGTTCGGAGTCTTTTGTCTGACGTTGAGATGTACAATAAGTATATTTTTTCAGGGGAGCGCATCTTGCAACGCCTCCAGGCGGCAGACGCGGCCGCGAGCGGGGGAGGCGCCTTCCACTGCGGGGAGCCCGGCGGCGTGCGGCAGCAGCTGGACTCGGTGCGGCAGGCTCACCACCACCTGCTGCAGCTCTGGCACCACAAAAAGCTCCAGCTGGACCAGTGCTTTCAGCTCAGGCTCTTCGAGCAGGACTGCGAAAAAGTAAACAGAGCGTCAATGATACTGAACATTTACCACATTAAATTTAGAAATGATATGATGGATTGATACTGTTCAGATGTTGGAGTGGATCTGCCACAATCGCAGCGCGTTTCTCTCGTCGTACGTGGAGATCGGGCGCTCGTGCACGCTGGCCAAGCAGCTGCAGGAGGAGCACGCCAGGTTCGCCGCGGCCTGCGGGGGCAGCGCGCGGGCGTCCGTGGCGCGCGTCGCGTCCGCCGCGCGCCGCCTGCAGGAGCAGCGCCACTACGCGCACCTGCACATCGCCTCTCTCGGCCACGCCATGGAGAGGGCGTTCAAGGATCTGGCAGCAGGTACGCCCACCGTTTCAGTCAAACGATTCATCATTCTCTTTTAATGATAATTCAATAGTTTTACCTTACTGTATCGAGATATTTTACTAAAAATCTTCAATGTATCCTTTATAGCAAATAAAAGTAAAATTCTTCTATAAAAACGTAGTCTTCCTGTATTTTAATTCAAAACTTTTTTATTCTTTCAGGCTTAGAAGAGCGCAGCGCTGTGTTATCTCTATCTGTTGTCTTTCACCATAAAGCCGAAGTGTACGCAGCAGCTGTGGGAGGCTGGGGCCAGCAATGCGTGGCAGCTGCCCCTCCACCAGACGCAAGAGACGTGCTGGCTCTTGAGCAGCACATCCTGCGGCACCAGCAACTCTACGAGCAGATGTGCCAAGCTTACACTGAGGTATTAATTACCAATTATTCATATCACCTATCGGCTAAATACTTATCATTAATACATTTTATAATTTTACATGCATTTAATAAATACTTTAATTTGTTTTATTTGGTTTACATGAAAGAACAATGTTATTCTTAGTTTTAAATATTTTTATTCACAAAAACACAATTTTCAGGCTTAATCACATGCTTTTCAAAAAATTCAAAAATCAAATTGAATCGCACTGCCATAATCACATTTTAATTTTTCTTAATCACATTTTATCATCAGCTAATATTCAATGAGACCGGAAAACAATCTCAATGTAAATGATATTTTGTTTAGTGTAATCTTCAGTTGTGTGTACCCTAAATTATGTGTATTACCCTATTTTAATTAGGTTTATGATGCATATCAAAACCTTTTGAACGGGCTGGACATAATGCTGCAAGTTTGCCACGGAATACCCCAGCAGAGATCGCCATCTCCATTCTCTGTGGACACTTCTAGCGAAGACCCAAATCAAAATATTGGAGTTTCTGAAAACTGCCATACCAGCGCTTCCACGAGAATGGTTCATATACAACAAAATTCCATTTTACCTCACTGTTAGAATGATTGGTGGTGCTGGTGTTAACATCTAAAAATCCCTCGAACTCCGGCATTTGGAAGAAATGCTGCCTTCGTCCAACTCTCTTACTCTCTTGCCATTTTATCTCTTTTGTACATACAGATTTACCGGTGTCTTATGGGTTTTTTTTTTTATTTCATTCTTTGAAAGTACTCTGAAATTATTTTTTCAAATTAATGTGAATTTTAAGTTCTCATACTCTTCAAAATAAATTCTTAAATCTGTTATATCAATATCTCCCGGATTTTTCTTAAGATTTTATATATCTGCATAATTTAATATCTTCGCTTGGAATTGGCTTTCTTGGAACGTCTTACCCTTCTAATCATGTATGATATTTTTTAATATTTTACAAATTGTTCAATGTATAATAAAGATACTCATTTTAAATCAGAGATCACTTTAGTATTTTTTAGGAATAGTAAATGTTATACACCCCGTTACTCATTTTATTTCCAGTATGAAAACTAAATCTGTGTTTTTATATTCTCACAGGTCCACTCGACTAGTAAAAAGTTACTTTACCAACTCGACCACTTGGTTCAAGTTTGCAACCAACCTGACCACAGAAGTCACGTAAGTGTTTGATTAAAAATTACACTCATTAAAAACTTATATGCATTAAGATGTAGAATTGCATATTGTATAAATATATTTTTTTTTATTTTAAAAATGTTTCCTTATTTGTAAATTTTTTTTCGAATATCACTTAGTTGTAATATATTAATTTTTTAAAGATTTAAAAATTGACCATTGATGACAACTAATGCCATCTGTTTTAAAAAAATAAATACCTAAGTGGTTTGCTTCTCCGCTAAAGCGTGTATTTCACATTAGTTTTGTATAAATTTAGATAGAGCTCCAAAATAATATATTTTTTTTTTTACCAGACTGAGGGAGGTTCAGGAAGTAGCCGTGGAGACCCAGCCGCAGACTACTCTTCAGGCGCAAGCCACGTCTTGGCTGTGATTCACCAAATCTTAGGCCAGCACCGAGCCTTGGAGGCCCGCTGGCACGCTGCGCGATTGCAGTTGCATCAGAGACTAGCGCTTTTGCTTTACAAAGAAGACTGCAAACAGGTAATAATAAATACTTTTTCAGTTCATAGATGAGTTTCCATTGATATTTTATACAAAGATAAAAAACACTAGAGTTTTATGTAGTAAACTTACTTCTAAAAGAGTGAAATACATAATCAACATTATAAAATAAAATTGACTGCTAAAACGTTAAAATGACGTGAAATGCTTTAGTGTAGGTTTTCCTTAAGTGAAGATCTTGTTTAATCCTTTGTTCTTGATATTTGCGATAGATAAGTAAATAAAAAAATTAAATTAACTTATAATACAATCAAATCAAATCGGCAAAACATAAATCAGAACTTTGAAGGAAAACTGTTAATGTGCTAAGCTAAAATTCAATTTGATTTTATTTTATTAGGTTCTGGACTGGCTGGCAAACCATGGAGAGGTTTTCATCAGAAAGAATACTGGTATCGGAAGAAATCTTCAAAAGGCGCGAGTCTACCAAAAGTCACATGAACATTTTGAAAATGTTGCTCAGGTGAGATTTATATCATTTTTTTTTTAAATAAGGTTATAGAATCTTTAGCTGACCATATAAATTACGTTCGTGGTTAAGAAAGTTTTTTGTGATTTGACATCTTTTGTAAAGAAGTCATCTAACTTCATTTGCCTCTCTCTGTATAGTTAAGCAATCAGTTATCTGAAGCCAGATATCACACCAATAACACTTCGTCTTAACTTACAACTTTATGAAACATTAAATGAATTTGCCAGACTCGTCCATAATTTTTATTATAATCGCTAAACTTTTTTTACAAAATACGTCAAATATTAATTATGCTCCTCCTTTTCTAAAATACTGATTTTGTCACTTTCAAGCATTTGTTCTGCTAATTCTTCAAGATTACCATTGAAAATAATTTATAAGTCACAAATATTATTCAATTTCTGCGCATTTATCCTCTTCAATGCTGTCATTAGATTACTGGAAGATTTCCATATCAATAATGGCTAATAATGTGTGAACTTCCTTCATTATTCCGTACTCTTTCCAAAAAATTCTAATTGTTTGCTTATCATCTCAATCGGTATTATCAATCAGTTTTCAAAATGTCCAAAAAATAAGTTTAACGAAGTTGTATTTAACCACTTGAAATGCGTGTTGTTATATCAGACAAATGCGTAAACGCTCTGGAGCATTATCATTTAACAGTTTCAGGTTTTTAAATTTTCTGTTACATTTTGGCATTCTCAATACTATATTCATATATGGCGAACAGGCTTAATTTGTTTTACTTGTATATATAATCTAGAAGAAATTTTTTTTTAAATTTATTTATTAGGTGTCACACAAAAGTTTGATTTTATTTGTAAATTAATTAATCTGTGACTTTGAAATGGTGCTCAAAGTTTTTTTTTTTTTTTTTGTAGACAAAACGTATAACTGAAATTTGATATTTATAAACGTGTTAATTGAATGTAGAAACTGTGCAAGGTCCACTTTTTCGAAAAGCGCTGAGAGTCCCGGTATATTCTAAAGTGCAACATTCGTGCGCTGGTCGTCGCCGCAGCCGACTGCGAACCCTCGGCCGTGGCTCCATCCGGGCCGGCGCGCGCCGCCCGCGCCCTCGGCGCTCGCCCCCGGCGAGGCGACCCTTCAGAGCTTCCGCCGCACCGTCCCGGCCGCACGGTCCGCGAGACTCCCTCCACAGCCCCCGCGAGAATTTCAAACTTCAAACGCAGCAATTTCAATACATATATATATAATAATCCCAACGCTCTCGGTCCAAATGAAGGAGTTTGTGAAAACCTGCCTCTTTTTGTTGTACTTGTACTTTGTTGTGAAGATCTCTCTGGATGTTGTCAATTCGTATAGTGGAAATCAGCGAAATAAATTTCAACTGCGCCACCGTAATATCACCAAGCTGACGTTTTAAAAAAAAGTAAGTAACAAATACATCTATCAACAGTAGTGTCTCAGATTTAACCCCACTAAACACTGGGTACTGGGTATAACTTCCGATACACCAAAATTGTATTTGTAATTTTTTTTTTGTTCTTTCATTTTAATTTCAATAGAGTAATAATGGTAGCAAGATGCTCACACACATACATTTTTGATGCACCAAATAAAACTGAAACCAGTTGCTTCCTAAATTATGAATTATATGTTTTTTTTTGGTGATTTGGTGGTTGATCATATTTTGCGCTGATTGCAATATTTATTGTTTTGATAATAGTCACATGCTTATGCTAATTTACCTTAAATATCAATGACTTAAGCTTGTGATGATTTTCGTATCATGTTCAATCCGTTCATTAGTCGGCTTTGTGCTCAGATTGCAGGTATTGAATTCTGATTTGACTAATCACAGATCTCGGTTACCTCTTACAAATGATGAGGTTCAATTGATATTGTAATAACATGACTGACTCTGGTTTGATTACATATTAAAATGTAGGTTCATTAAAAAAATATATGTTGTGATTATCCATATATTTAAATAAAAACAAAAATATAATGTTTTATTTTTCTAATCTGGATAAAATAACTATAAATGAATAAGCTCGTATTAATTTCATTACTAGTAATTTGTCTATTTATCTACGATTAATATAGTAATGTTTGAAATATTATTTTGTAATGCCCATTTTCGAGTCATTAAATCATAAATAACATAACTTCCACAGATTAGAGTTTGTACATGTTGATATTTTAATATTTGATTTTAACTAAAAAAGTGCTATATATACATATATCATTGCACTGAAGAGCTATTACTTTTTATTTATTTTTTAACTATAAGTAAAGTGTGTATCGTCATTATTTTTCTTCACCCTTGAATTGCTGTCAAATTTCAGAATTCAATTTAAGTCTAGAGCCAAGGCTGCTGCACATTTCTATTTCCGGCGCTTGAAGTTACGTCTGCGGTTTATTGTTATCTTATTTGGTCAGATATTTTCTTTTATATAAATTTTTCAATTTCGTTTTACTATAGCAATTCATATTTCTGCTACTACGACTTATGAAATAATACACTTGATATTTTAATTATTTGTCTTCAGATTTGTTTAGATTTGAATTATAACTGTGTAATAAATTATTTAACCAGGCAAATGCCTAGTAACATAATCACTACCCGAGACGGGAGTCTCGGTCTAGGCTAAGACTAGATAAACTTAAGTGCTATCCTTACAAGTGATCCAAATATATCATCACTGAAGTTTGTTTACCCTTGTTGAATTACTAAAAGAGGAATTTCGTAAAGTAATTTATGCTTACAGTGGCAATATTAACTCAAATCTTCTCGCTCAATATAAATCCATCGTAACCTATTCTAACGTTAACTGGCGGGTCGGAAATCAGACTAGCGAATTCTTTGTCTGGAGTTTTTTAGACCGACAGGTCCTTAAACCACTTAGCCATTAAGGCAATTGTAAAGTTTATTATTTCTTAAACTTTAAATCAATGATTCGACGTCAAGATACTCAAATAGACTCCTCAGAATTTTAATAATTGAAATAATATAATTTTTCGTCCTTTTTTATATTTTGGACACATATTTTTTGTATATAATATAAATTGGTTTTGAATGGCTCTGACCTAGCTGGGAATACAAGCAGGTGCTGGTTAAGTCTGAGTAAGGTTTAATTCCTGAACAATCTATAATTCCTCCCCCACACATACCGCATATCTAATCGGAGGGGTGTCGTTTCTATTAGCAGCCTCACAGGAAGTAGCCGAGACGGATTTTTAATTGCACAACTATTTTTAATTACCCATCCATCTAGTTTATTTGTTTTGTTGAGAGTCTCAGCTGCCCGGCGGAGCTCGCCCCCTGAGTGTTTAGGAAGAACAACAAAGCGCCCCGCGACCCCCGCCCCAGCTTCTTATTTATAGCCCGGGCGGAGATGACAGAGACTCTCCAGCCATTGCAATACCATCCCGCTGCTACCCCTTACTGAATACAAACCTAACATCACTATTTATTTTAGAACTTGTATTTTAAACCGTCAATCGAAACGACATTAAAAAAATATATATATATAGTCATATCCAAAACAACGTATTTTAGTATCTGCAAAGAACTTATCTGCGATACTTAAACGACACACTCTATTTACGGTTGCACACCGTGCATTACGTATTTACAATGATATTTGATTCTAGCACCGTAGATTCAATCTGGATAAAACGCGTGAAGGGCCATAGATAATATGAAACTAGAAAGAAAAATTGTTGAATAGAATTTTATAAAGTATTCAGTAGTATTTATAAATTCATTGTAACATAAATACTACACTAAGATATCCTTAAGTAGTTGTCTAGAAAAAATCAACTTAATCTGATTTTCAGTATGCAAATACTGATATGCAAATACTGCTTTATGTTTATAATTATGAGTAAATCATACGTCAAACTCAATAAATATCATGTTGGATCATTGTTGTTGTCATTTCATGTTTCAATGTTATAAATATAGTAAGAATGTTTAATTGAAAGATGTTTAATGCCCTGGAGAAATTATATGCTTCTTTGAATAAAAAACAACCACTGATTTTATTGAATGTCTCGGTGTCTTGTTCAATGAATGTAGTGAAATTACTTTAATTTATAAAATATTTATCTTTATATAGAAATCTGAGTTTTTGGTATTATATAAAGATATATTTAACAGAATCAATAAAGTAGCTTTTTTTTTAAATTGATTATTAGTAATTGGGTAGTTGTTCTCACTATATTAATACTATTTTTATATGTACAAAAGCGATCTATTTGGATCATGAACTTCTTGAAGGTATACTTGAGCTACCCCCGTACCTCGTAATTCCCCTCATCGGATGGGGCACACCTGGCGGGCCAGACGCGTGTCTCGGGGTCCATATCGAACCCCTTGCACCCCACTGCACACCCAAGGTATTCGAGACAATGCAATACGACTAGTACAGCGACTTGTAAGAACACACGTGGCGAAAATTGACGTAACTCATTTATTAACAAATTTAAGTGTTTGATAATACTTACAAATAGGATGGTTTCATTTGTTCAGTTTTATGTGCTTTACAATACACCATGATATTTTTGTCATTATTAAAGCTAACCACTTAATTGGTTTAAATTGAAAATATAGGATAATAGTTAAACAAATATTGCAAAAGAATTTAGTGCGACCAATAAAATTATCATTAACATTGATACGCTGGCTAGTATGTATTAAACATTATTATAAAAATAAAATGAGAAACAGTTTTGCACGTGTACTTGTGTTGCGTTCTATTAATCTAGTCACTATTGACTCGAAAAGCACTCTGGTTTAACTAAAGTAAATCTGCCAATAAGAAACTTAAAAGTTTAGTAATACCCAACCAATAAGTATTAAATTTATTTAGGATAATATATTTATCAAACATACATAATGTTAATTTTTTATAGATGGAGATTTTACAAATGTTTTTCTTTCTTGTAAATTTTATGTATTTTAATATGTCTTCATATATTCTTGTCGTGGAGTCGCTTTTGTGTAGGTATTTTACTTTTAAATTTCACTTATTCATTACACTATTAAATTCTCCCTGAAACTGTTCCTAAGGTTTAAATTTCCTCTTTTTGTTGCGGAAATAAGAGCTTCTAAGAATGTCAAGCATATGCAGTTGCTCGTTAAAAGTCCTTGGGAAAAGCCCCGCTTCCCAATTCCTGCTTTTTTCTTTTCATATCGCCGACAAATTTAAAATGATACTGTATTACATATTTGTTTGCTATTCATTTTTCATTCTTTTTAATATATTACATTTACTAAGGCACATTTTATTAAAACAAATTAATACTTTTGACAAGTTATATACCTAAATTTTAAATGGTTAAAAAATCTGAAAACAAGAAAAATTAATTTAAATACCCGGAATCTTAGGCGAGCAGTCCATTAAAATATTTAGTAATAAATAATTATATTCAAAATACTTCGTAGAGACGAATAATAGATTTGTCTTAATTAAGCTTTTTAGCAATCGTCAATCAAAGCGTCAATCAAAGATACGATCTTACCAAGCTATTTAAATCTAAATACTAAGAGAAAAGGGCGTACCAAAATAAAATTACAACTAATGGCTTCTGTTATTTTGTATCTTTGTTATTGTAATGAATTCAATGTTGTTTTTGAATAAATTTTTAAGGCATACTTGTATAAATAAATAAAAGTCGTTCACTAAAGCAGGCTCATGTTGGTATGGCCTAATGACGGCACGGCCTACATTATATTTTATAATTTTACTGATTGTACACATTTACGGTTCTGAAAGTACAAAAAAGGTGTGGACTATGATAAGGCTACGACGTTAATAAACCATACTATAATTAAGTCTGCTTTGATGGATGACTGCTTAAGACGGCTAGAAATATTTATATGTCGAACAACGTATCACGAAACATGTGAAATCTAGGTTTCGTTTCGCCGGACAAAGATAATGTTATTTTTCAGCAAAAAATATAACAAACCAATAAAAACGTAATCCTAAACCAATAAATAAACTATTGTTTACCGATGTCGATACGATTTAAGGGCGGCTACGAATCGTTTGACGGAACAGTAAGTACGAACTGATTGAGTTCAAAGGTATCGATTGCACAAGCGGGGTTGTTTTATGGCGGGGTCGTGTTCGTCGGAACGCGTTGTACACATATCGTCTGCTTGTTACAGCGTCTGAACCTAGCGGTCCTTAATAATCTGGTATTTAATATAACATCCTAAACTATACTCTGAAAGTAATACTCCATGGGACAATCGCTTTGCAGGTAATATACTCGATAAGCTTCCCCCCGATATAGTCATCCTGGAGGATAGCTCCGATGCAGGGAAACTTTGACATACCTCTGCGAAAACTTCCCAGTCTGCCCATCAAATTTTGATATTAATTGATACTTCATTATGCCCTCAACTATGTACTGCAGTACGATGCAGGGTTTTGGTAGTAGAATTTTATAGACGGTTTTTTAATGGTCACATTAGTTTCTTTGGAGATCTTGCAGCGGTAAAAAACGTTACAGTGTGAAATTTTCGCCTAGCAGTGGATTATTCACATATAAGCAATTGTCCTTTAGGTAAATAAGATCTTTTTATTCATTTGGATAGCCGCCATTTTTATTTTCTTTGCGTAAGCTTCATGTCAAATTGTGTCAAAGTTTTCGTAAACTTGTTTTTGCCTGTTTTGAAATCGCATTATTCAGAAGTATTTTGTTGGTTCAAAACATCGTTTTATTCCAGTTAATAAAACAATTAAATCAATGCGAATTCTTTTGAATTCTGTTTTTCTTTATTCAATACCGTTTGATTTACAATTTAATAATGCTGTATTTGCCAGTCTAATAAAATTCGTATTGACAAACAAAGTGCTCACAGACACGAAACTCGGAATTTTTCGTTTAATCAATGTTTTCGGAAATATTCAGAATAGATTTATAATATAATACAATTTCTAGTATTTTTTTTTATTTCAATTATAATTTCTAGTATTTTAATTTCCTAATATGTACAAAATATACAATCATCGTAATTTATAGTTCATTTTGACTATCGCAAATCGCAAGTGTAAAACTAATACGAAAACAATTTTATTCATTAGCTGATTTATTCGATAAATTTTGACTAGTTGTATCAACTTTAGAGCCTTACAAGTGAAATATAGCATGACTTTTTAAGTTATTCCAACTAATGCCGGTTATTCTCCTCTTTCTTTTAAAACCTGTCAGTGGGTCACCCTGGGGTTCGCATCTCAGCAAACATTCGTGTAAAATTATTTCTTTATCGCTGCACGTGTTGATCTCGACCCAACGGCTTTTCAAAGGATTATAAAAGGGTGTAAAACAACTGTACATTTAAATCTATGACATTTAAATTTCCTAAGCGAATAGAAAAGAGGCCAAGTCATCTCACGCTGGTCGCGGCTTGAGAACTATCGCGTATCGAAGTTATCACTTTGACTTCGTGAATGGTGATTTTTTCGCGAATAATTTCGATTGAAACCCTCGATGTCTCCGGACCCGCGGTCTCGGTAGTCACGAGTCAACAGTCGCAAAAATAGACAAGAGGGCCCGTCTTTCGCTGTTTTGGCCTGCGATGTAGAGCTCATGTGCTTGAAACTGCACTGCTTCTAAGAAAAGTACCAGGAGAGTAAAGTCACTATGTACAAGTATTACGGCATGAAATTTTCTGGTTCAAGAGCCTGACAGGTACATGAATACCAACGTGACTACGTATTTACAAGTAATGTAAATATAATTATGAAAATAGTTATGATTCTTCATAAAAAATTATGCAATGTTCAATAAAGTTTACGAAGGGAATTAATAATTCTGGTATTTTTATTGTGCCCTGTGTGAATAATATAAATAAAAATATTTTGATTAAAAATATCGTATTGTTTTTTTTGCATATAACGTAAACATTATCATTAAATAAATTGTTTCATATAATATTTTTAATATATTACACTTTTATGGTGATTAAGATTTAACAAGTTTACATTCTAATTAATTTTTAAAACTTTAATCATACGTCGTCTTGCATCTAAGCTTCTTGTGATTACCATTTAGCATCAACAGATTGATCCCCTTAAACCTTCCGAGTTTTCTATTAAAGGTTAATAAGCTATCAGGTACTTAAACACCACGGCACCGGGACCCTCTGCAGGCCTGGCTTGGAAGGCACTTTTGTCTGCGTGCCTTGCTGTAATCCCGCCTCAATATTAAAGTCTTTGCTGAGAAGCGGTAGCCCTTTCAGCACATGGTGAAATAATCCTTCATAAATTTTACTTTTAAGGTTTTCTCTACTTGAACTCGGTAATATCTGAAGCATGATAATGTGTAGAGTAACAATTAATATTTTATTATTTCAATGATCCAGCAATAATTATCTAGTTTTTAAGCAAGCCAATTATCATAGTAAATATAAATAGCTAAATAGATTCGTCAAAAATAAAAAAAATCGTTAATTGTCAATATTTTTATTCATAAAATAGCATCGATAAATTCACAATAACTTTTTTTTCTCGTATACGTAATGGAGTTATTTAATATTTAATAATCGCTTTTGTTCTAGTTTTACCATCAACAACTTTGCCGATTCAAATTGAAAATTATTGATCGCATCGTTACTCTTTATTTAAGCTGGATTATAATTGCAATGTTAGAATTTGCCAATTACAACTTTAACACTAATTAATCCTCGTATGCGAGAAGTGGTGGAATATTATTTATGAGGCAATGGATCACTGCCTGAAAACTTGTACTTTAAACATCATAACCAAAAAACGGTAACGACCCATGCTATATGTATTCCGAATAAAAAAATTAATATCGTTATTATTAGAGTTTTTTTACAATTTTAATCAGTTATTACATTTATAATCCACAAAAATCACTTGATGTTAAACATGGCCAGTAAATTACATAATTATTATTATTCAAGCACATCTGAGTGGAGGCGGTTTATTTTTCCATTAATCGCTTTAAAAATTTTGCCCTTTGTTGAGTTGTTATTAAAATGCCAGAGTTTTCTATTATCTCGTAATTTCTCATTTTACCAAATTGTTTAGATATATAAAGACTGTATATTTAACAACTTCGATATTCTGTCATATCTCCAGTATCCCTAGAGTCGAGCCAATAAATAAGGTAATTAATTACCATGCGACATTGCTAATTTGATAAAAGCTCTTTCAATTCAAAGGGGAGTTCTTCTATTGAATAGCTCCAGCCTCTAAGCTCTAGAGGCTAACCTTTCACTCCTTCGCTGCACCGAGGCGGCCTCGTGTTGCGGTGAGGGAGTCCTCGGTTCGATACTTGTACAACAACCCCCCCTAAACGATCTCTTAGTTTCACTATGGAAAAGTCAAACGCAAATTCTATTATTATACTATTAGAAACCATCTCAAAACAGAAATTGAAACCGCTTTGTTTCCACCCTACTTAATGTTTAAAATGTAAAAAATATATATTAATAAACATCCCTTAGAAAAAAATAGTACCCTATTATTATCTCTTTTTTATAACTAATATTTTAACCTAATTGGTTTTATTTTAATGAAATAAAGTTTTCTATTGTGGGGCATATCGACCGTGTTGTTAAATTGACAAATATACCTTGAATAAAATTAACTTGTACAGTATCAACGAGAAGTTTGATTTGAGGAAAACACATGTATTGAATATAATCACTTGTATTAAATAGAAACAAGAAAATATGTTTAGAAATAACATTTTTCGTATCGTATGTTTTAAAGATCGTATCATGGTAAGTACAAATGGCATTTTTCGCACACATATTCAAACAAATACAAAGAATATAATAAAATAAAAAAACAAGTGGTTTTGGAGACTATGTTTATTAGAGACTACGTTTACGATAAACATAGTCTCCAAAACCACTTGGTTTTTATTTTATTATAATAAAATAGAGTATTACAAAATAAATACCAGTTCCATTAAATATAAAGAATTTTAAATTAGTTTCAATTCTATAAATTTAAAATTATAATTTACGATCTTAAACGGCAATTTTATCGCTTATCATATTAATTGTTTTGAAATTTTTGATGATCCTGTCCCATCGTGTCCTGGAGAATTTATAATTAAAAACATTAATGCTTCACATTTAAGCTCGCTCTTTTACTTGGCACTGTAAAAGTTATCAGTTTTTTTTTATTAGTTATGTTTCTTCAAAATATATATTTTTTTTAATAAAAACATTTAAGTATACGGGATTCATCGAGCTGTTCTTTATTCTGCTCGATCAGATTCTTCGACTTCTTGCCACGGCTCGGATTAAAGTTTGGGAAATACCTGCGTAGGGGATATTTCCCGGGCAAGTTGCGTGTCGGAAACTGTTTTATTTCATAGAGAAGAAAATGCAGCTTATCTAGATTAAAAAATAGTGTGTGAAGGAATGTACAGTCGGCAGGGGGACTTTTAGAACTACATTAGTAAGGATTGTTAAAAACTGTGCATGAGTTGGGGTATTGATTTATGAATGACTACCATCGCATTCGTTGTGTTACGAATTTATGTTTGGTATGACGCTACTTAACAGTGAGGGCAATTTTTTCAATGATTTTTTTCTGTGTACATTTTTTTAAATGAAAAAATTATAAATAGCTATCTTAGAATATAGTAGCTTGTAAATATTATATTCGATTGTGAAAAGGCAACATTTTGTTCACTTCAAGTCTATTAACGTTTTTAAAATATAGATATTTGATCATTACAATGTCTTGATATTTTCAAAGCCTGTGATTTTAATAATCAATGTAATTTTTTAAAATAAAGTGTAGTTTTCTTAATTTTTTCAATCATAAACTATAATTTATCCTTTGTTTTATTATTTTAACGTCATTTTGGAAACCAAGAAAACCAGCTTGGAACTAATTGGAAGAGATAATATTAATATCAATGGTTGAAATATATTTTTTATTCATATGTTTATTCGCATACCTTATATGCACTAATTAGCTAATATGATCATTATATATAGCGGGGACTTGTAGAAGTATGCGTTACAAGTATCCCTACAATGTATTTCAGCAGATAGGCTATAGGTGCCATCGGGCGGTATGTGATGCGGTATGATGTCTGGTAATTAGGCAGTCTGGTTGAGGTGGACCCCCTCCGGCCCAGCCCCGCCGACAGCCTCCCCGCTGCCTGCGCTTTGATTGCCGCGCTGCTCTCATCTGTTGAGTGCAGCGAGTGGCTGCATTGTCGTACTTTTTGCGTCCCTCAAAGGGTGAAATGTCTGCCTAATCTGAATCCTCCATCCCCCTCAAAAGAAACCGAACCCAAATAAGTAATTACTTTTGGTATTATGCACACACACATGTTTATATATATGTGTGTGTATATGTATATATATGTGTGTATATATGTATATATATGTGACCACACAATATATTTACTAAGTGGTAAATTTGGTTGTCTCTGGTCGAGAATTCGCCGGATCGACGATCTGTCTTAAAAAACGAATTCTAAAC
Source organism: Atopsyche davidsoni (assembly GCA_022113835.1). Taxonomy (NCBI): domain Eukaryota; kingdom Metazoa; phylum Arthropoda; class Insecta; order Trichoptera; family Hydrobiosidae; genus Atopsyche; species Atopsyche davidsoni. The sequence continues at coordinate 715,234 of JAILWY010000019.1, read as the reverse complement.
TTTAGTGATTATCTCTGAATGTCTCTAGCTTAAAATAATTTAATTTGTTTAAAAAACAACATTGATAATTTTATTTGAAATCTCTTTGTTGAAACTCTGTAATAGTTGGTCCGAGTAGCCAAGTGATCAAAACTCACCTTCGGATAATGGATAGTCCATAACTGAGTGGACGAGGCTCGGCGACCATCGCTAAAAATGGCGCCCACACCTCCCAGCCAGTGGTAAAGGATAAAGCAATCAAAATTCAAATGAGTTTCAGGGTCTAGCTATCGGTCGCCCTGTCGCCAGCAACTATTTTATATATTATTTTTCATACGCGATATTGTGTTCCTGGCGACCGGAGGTGTGGGTAGTTGCAGGTTCAGACAACGGACATGATTTCTCGCAGAGGAATTGTTAAATATTTGATTGTATCCTAATTAACATTTGCTGTGACTTGACATTCTTGCGATTCGTTTAATAACTTATATTAAGTTAATATTATGATTAAGTTTTTAGAAAAAGTTTGATTATATTGTGGTCGAAGACTATAAGTTAGTATTGATGACGTTGTTGATTTATCCATTTATTTACTGACTTAAATATTTTTCGATAAAAATTATAGTTTGATACTTTAATTTTTTTAAGTTTATTTAGATTTTATATAATTTTAAATTTCTATGATAATAATATTCACATACTTATTAATTGAGAAAAAATGTTTTCGTATACTACCGAATAATATCATAAGAATTACTCATAAAAGAACGTTATTTTACGAACGTTACTTACAAACGACAAAAGCGTATTTTCACAAATGAAACAATTATATATTTAAATGCACTATCACATTTATTTTTCAAATATTCCATACTTAACATGTATCATAACAAAAAAATTATCTAACATCGGGCCCGGCCGTATCGACACTTATTAATTACGAAATATTTTTTTCGTCCCTTTCGCGTAGCTATTATGAAAATGACTTTGTTGAGTGTGTTTTCGTCACAATAAAACAATTTCGAAGTGAGTGTTTCATTTCAGTAATGTGCTATTTTTGTATCGCACAGTAAATAATCTCTCTTCGTCGTCGCCCACCCACAGATAATGGGAATCCGCTGTAACGAATAAATAATTTAATTCTGCATTTACAATAGTATTTAAATATATACGTCATAAACGCGTACAATAGAAACCCGGGAATCGAAGCCCCCGCTCGGCCGCGGACCACTCAGGGCAGATTGATTATCACAATGAGGTAGCAAACCTGCGATTTAAACTTCAGTTTAAATCTCCGCGGCTCTCTTTCAATACCTGCGCCGGGTGGTTCTGCCACGTTGCGTGCATACCGATTTGAAACAACTAATAGGCAGGATTTAACCCTTCGGGTACGGTCATTAGCCCCAACCCTGACGGGCACCCACTCCCTTCGGCGCACCGAGCCTGCAATCACCACTGCCGAACCGCTGATTTAACAGATACGTGGACCGGCCGGCGCTTGCAATGTCTGCCTGGTTTAATCACCTTAAGTCGAAAAACCAATAAATACAAAGTATCAGTGCAGGTACGTGCGCTAGTGTTCAATTATTTGAATATTCACTCACCGAGCCGAGTTTTACGCCCACGAACTGTCACGGATATTTTTTTAAAACACGCTTTGAACGTGACCGCTAAATTATTTATTTACTCATATAACCTTGACTAGCCAAAATTTTAATTATATACACATCAATATTATTGTTAGATAAAGGGAGCCAGTAAAACAAATGTACTATCGCAATTCTTTACTATCCTAATCCTATGAAAAACGTATATTTTACATCGACTTGAATATCAAATCGACGTTTCTGCATGAACGTTTCTCGCATTTAATAACATTAGGCCAAATAATCTGTACCACTACAGCTTCTGAACGCGATTCTCAAATGCCTTGTCTGAAGTCGTGTAGCAATCTATAACTCCCAGCGCTTCACAGTTTGTACGTCGCGTATAAGGCTCTGCATTCCCTGTGCAGATTTACTGGAATTCTATTGTGTTTTTTGACAATGAAATATACAAGGTACCTGCCAGCGATATTACAACCGGTAAACTCGCTTGCTAACTGATGTCTACGTTTAACCGGAACTCGCAACCAATATGCAAAACTTCCGCTCTGACTTCAAAACATGTGTAGCTTTCACTTGAATGCAGCTGTATGCATAACTAACAAATTGCGAATCAAATAAATATATATGTTATGTAATAAAATTTGTTAATTTTTGCACTTTTAAAAACAGTAGTCTAAGATCATACTAGAATTAAATTTGATTGATATCGAAATAATTATAATTATTATAATATAAAAATACTTATACCTACATATAGTTATCATTTGTTTCCTTGTTTAATTAACTACATACAAAAAATATATATTGTGTTATATTTACAACAAAAGGCGAATATTTATGGACGTGTCGAATCATTCATCTAGCAGTCGAAAAAAAAAACTGCCATTTTAAATGGCAGCAAAATTTTATTTTTAGATATCTGCCAAATTTGCATCTGGATATCATTAGCTGGAAAAGCTGGTACTACTTCAAACAGCCCCCTCCCCTCCAGCTCGGGAGCCCCCGCCGGGGGTGCTCCGTGCAACGGGGGTGCGAGGCAGCGAAACAGGAATGATGAAAAGTTAAAATGAACGGATTTTTTTTAAATACGGTCGCTTGGCGTAATTAGCTCACGCAGGCGCGGCGGTTTTTTTTTTGTGTGTGTACTGTTTTATTTTAGGCGAGGAGATAACTCCTCAAATGCGTTTAATTTAAATGTTAAAGCTTTTTATTTTCGTAATCATCTTTTTCATATCGGAACGAACAGATTGCTTTAATTGGAAAATATGTTTCTAAGTATTCGCTTATTTAATGGAAAATTGAATCAATTAACACTTCAATTATTGTATTTTTTTGGTTATATATTATATGTAGTATAAAACAGAGCTTCCATTCTTATTGAAATTTCACGAAAAATGATAAAAACCCATTTTTATCTTTCAAGTTGGATAAGATACACATGGCTGGCTTCTTTGCGTGTGTTTTTTTTATTTTTAAATTAAGACATTTATTATTTTTTTTGATTAATGGTATGTGCTACTGATTTTTTTAATTTAAAATTTGCGTACATTGCATGACATTCTCATTACTGAAAGCATTTATATATTTCATTTTGATAATACTTATCCTGGTTGGGCTACAAAAAAAGTTCATTTATTCGCAATTCTCGGTGCCTGCATACCATTAAATGATTGTATCTGTATTTATCCAAATAAGTACAAATGTTTTTTTTTTCACCGATTCACAAGGGAACATTCAACTTGTAATCGTGCAGATTAACCTTAATAAAAATATGTTTCTCCCGCTTCGACGGTTATTTCTCTAATGTCTCCAAATTTTATTTTAATTTACAACTTGCAATAAATAGTATTTTCATTAAACCCCAACAAACACAAATTTAAGCATACCATTTTTTTTTACGTCTATAGGTTAGCCTGTGGCCTTTTCTACTGAGCCAAGAGCTTAATTTTGTATATGTCATAAGCGTAAACACAATATGGACGTTTACGAACGACGTTAAAGCTTCTGTGCTTAAGTTGAAGAGTGTGCAGCAATACCACTATGAGGGAGTGTGGGCGTCGCGGCGCCCGCTCCCGCCAGACAGCGTGGCGCCCTCGCTCGTGCTCCCCCATCCCCACCCCGGCTTACCTGTGGATTATCTGCGACGGACAGCCTCCGCCGACTGGTATTCTTTTTACAGCTGCCAGACAAAGCCCTCGCGTCTTGATTGGGTACGGGTGGAAACTGACATACCTGCTTACAAATACTCTGATCACAGTCTTACACTAACATTACTGAGCTGCCAAATAAATGATTTAATATAGACATTTACAAAAGTGTGCTAACTCAATTATCTTGAACTTCTGAATTGTTCTACCCTTACTTATATACGATAGTATTGTTTTTACATTTCACTAATAATCTTCAAAGGTACCAGGTTTTTTAACACTTGCGAACATGATATCAATGCTGGCAATGTTGTTAATTGTGTTGCATAGTATAGGATGGACATGCTTTAGCTACAGCTTCATAATCCTGGCTTCTTCTTTATAGATGTGTTCTTGAATCTCAGATTTATATATTCATATTAAAAATATACATATATAAATAAGTGACTACGGCAATTTTCATATGTTTTAATTGACTGTACGGCAATTGTTATATTATATTATGTCCAAATTTAAATTCCAAATATTAAAAAATTTATTGACATGAACTTTCTGCTAAGAATTTGCGATACTGGCTATATACACTAGCAGCAGATTTAATAGATAATCCAAAAAAAAGATAATAGCCTGAATGTTTTTTGTGTTATATCGATAGGCGATCAGTTGGGTTGTTTGCTCTGATAACGTTCGCGGACAAGCCTCCATTAGCTGGAGGAAATTGCTTGTCAGGTTCATACTATCTCACGACGATAGTTTGTCCCGCCGTGCCATCATTTCAATTTTTTTTTTTTTTGTTAAGGTGCAGTTTCCATTTATAAAGCTATAAATGTACCAAGTTGTCCATGCGCTTATGTACATATAAAGTACGATTTTTTAATCTCTATTCATTACTTTAAATTCAATAATTTCACATAAAAATAACTTCCTACCTAAATATTTAATAGATGCTAACATACCGTGTGCATTTGCAGTTGCATATCGTAATCAAACAATTCCTGGAGAAAACAAACAGGCTGCCATCACAGCGGACATGGACCGGATCTCGTGATTCAGCGTAGAATATTATAAGTACATCGCGCTGTTGTGCGTGCGTAGAATATTCCTATTCAATATAAACTGCGGTAGCCGTGCACCGAGAAATGTGAAATGCGGTCTGCGCGGATTATATTATGAGCATAGCCCTGATCTGACTCTACAGCCATATCTCCTTGTAGGTTCGCTGATCTCCCAGTGATGCATTTAAACTAATCCGCTCTCTTCTTTGTTTTATCAATAATGGAATGGTTTGATGGATGTTCGTTGATATCATCTAATTAGTTATATTCATTCGGGTCTGGTCTCGTCGTCCGCCTGGATTCTCGAACACTAGCGCGCGTGCTTGAGACTTCGCATGCCTGTCGCGTTGATGATGATTGAGGGGCGTTGAAGACCTGGAAGTATTGTTAACGATGACGCTCCCTAGATGCTGTCGTGTTTTTTAGTGCTCGCGCTGGTTCTCTGTCTGTTCACTCAATCTTGTTTAAATTGTGCGCGAGGAGTATGAGGGTATTCAAGTGCGTTGCACGTATTAAAAATGAAATATCTAATGCTTTTCTATAATAAAAGAGACTTAAACAATGACAATATTCAAATAATACTCTAGGTTCCAAATGACTGGAGAAATATGTTTAAAGCTTAATTAATTAATTTACAAAAGTTTGTTTATAAAATTGCACTGATTTAATAATATTTCAACTTTTAATTATTGAAATCGTGCCATTGTGAGATATTTACAAGCATCTGTAAAAACGTTCGCCATTGTTCTCTATAATGGGGACTGCTCACCAAGCCCTCGTGGCTTTCTTATTTATGTCGAACGTGATAATTTATTATTATTATTATTGAATTGTTAAATTTCAATTTTTTTTTTCTATTAAATGTATAACTTTTGTTTATATAACCTATAGTTTTTCTCAGAGCATTGAAGCAAAATAGAATAGTAGAAATTATTATTATATTTAAAAAAATATTTTTAGCACTTGTAATGACTATTTATTACAAACTAAATACAGTATTCTAATATATATATACGAAGTGAAAGCCTTTACTCGCTTACAATTTTTGAGATGGAGACCTTACTTGGAGAAATAAATTTTATTTACTGTTTAACGAACCATTGACGTACGCAATCAATATCAGCAGTTTTCGTTTGCTGCATATTCCGTGTATATTATTTTCATATGTATATACTTTATCTGCCAGAATAATAAAAGCTGTAACACCAGCGCCAGTGAGAGCACATCTGCTTCAATCACTGCCGTGTTATTGGAACCATCGCACACGAATATCGAGCCACCGGGCCGCTGCCACGAATAACAGCAGGCCGTAACAGGAGCGGAGCGCGCCGGGGACCTAGATGGCGTCCTCGGTACTGTACAATGTCCTTTGTTCCGGCCGAGCCACGATTAAAATTCAAGCCGGCGAGCTCTCGCTATCATACCTGCGATAATTCTCGCCACTTTTATGGGGCTGCCTATCTGTCGACGCGTCATGTAAACCAAGAAGAATAGATGATTCAAGATATAAATTCCCTTTAGAGTAAGCTCGGTGTTTCCTTGGATAATAGGGTGGCATCGATTACTTAACTTATTTATCATTTTTTATATAAGATTTACGTCGTCGTCGATTTCGCATATTAGTGGATTGTAATATATCGCTATGGTAGATCAATGCGTTGTAATGAAATTATGATTGTCGCCTAGAAGTTCCGCTACCCCGAGCTGATCGGCCCATACGAGCGGCCTTCGCTAAAGCCTCTTCTTGCGTTCGTGCCGCCGCACCGAGGGGATTAATCATTTTAGATTATCCAGATAATCCGCCGAAGATCACAACTATTTCTAAGGATATTTGTAAAGCACCACTGATCACATCTTAAACTGACTTTTTAAAACCATAAATATTTTATTATGCAGTTGAATTTGAGAAATGATATTAGGGTAGAAACGACTTTAATATTAACGATAGTTATTAGTAGATGAACTTTATAAATGCTTGTAGGGTTTTGTTAAATTTGCTTGTAAGGTTGTGATCTTTTTGTTGAGTACACGAGGGAGGATGCATGTCGCTTGGAAAACCCGCGTTCGCGATATTTATTTGGTTGAATGATAAAACTGCACGTGCCTTGCCGTTAACTGATTGCCTCGAAGCGCGTGTGGACGGTCATTATAATTTAGGTGCCCGGCCGTCTGCGGCCGTCTGCGGCCGTCTGCGGCCGTCTGCGGCCCGCGTTCCCGTTGGCCGGCGGCGTGTCGCAGTGCCGCGCGGCCGGCCGGCGAGTCGCGGCCCGTCTCGGCTCGCTCAGCGCTGGTGCAAGTTCTCGCAGTTCAGTTTCCAATCGTTCTCCAGTGTTTGTTCTTCGCGCTAACCATGACAGATGTAGGTGTCGCGTGTCGATTGTACAGCCCTCTACACACGTAGCGACACAACTTGCAATTATCCGATGGTGTGCTATTTTGCATTGTTTGCTCAGGCGTGACTATAAAAATACTCAAAATAAAGGGACGCTATTTGCAGGTTGTGTCGCTACGCGCTTAAAGGTCCCTTCAGACGTTCCGACCCAACCCACAGCCGTAGCGTTGTCGTATAATTTTTGCAAATTTTTTTGAGTTGTAATAAATTTTACGTTCGTTACAATTTATTGGTCAATTGTCGGATGTGTTGTACCGTGTATGGTATCTTTGTTTTTATCTGGTTTTTTTTGACACTACATTGATAAGTGTGTAAAAATTTGTTGGGCCTGTTTTGGTTTCCGCTTTAATTGTATAACTTGTGTATAAAAGAAACTACTTGTTGTGTACAAAATACAATGGATGTATTCAGTAAGGGGTGTATCCTGTGATGTCTGTCTGGTTTTTTGCGTACCGTATTGTGGGGTGACTTTGTCCGTGGCGGAAAAATAACTAATTTTTACCAAAAATATATCTGTATTTACACTTTATTTAATTTTGTTCAATCTAGCAAACGTTTTATTGTACATACTCATGCGCTGCAGCAAAACTTTTTTTTAAGTTAGCATAGTTTATTTTTAGCGCTTCAGTATTTTATTCATAATTTTATAAAAAACATCTACATCAAAAAAACATTGGTATTTTCATTTATTTGCCCGTATTAAATCAATAATTAATTTATATTTAATTCAATCACTGTTTTCTCACTAAGAAGGAAATTTTTAAACTAAATACTTATATTTTGTATTTTTATTTCAACATTCAACTTTTATTATGTAAGCACATTATAATAGGCCACCTGTACTTTTGCATAAAACAATATTTGAAAGATCATTAATATAATTTAAGAAACGCAGTTAAAATATAGTGTCCACAGTTCGATAAAGTCACCCCACATCATGATAGACACTTGTATAGATGTAATAATAAATCTCAGGGCACATAACAGAAACCCTGCATTTAAAAACGCACAAGGGTGTCTATTGTCATTCAAAGCATTCTGAAAAAGAATGTCTCGTGATTACTAGGGTTACTGTTCAAGGTCAAAGCTCCTCAGCTTATACAAATTCTTCACACATACGTCTTTTTTTAAATGTGTTGGTATTGTATGATATTTATTAATCAATACTAGATACATCGAACGCGCTTTTGCATTCAACAATCCATAATTATATGAATAGATTAAGATGTTTTGTTTACATGTTTGACTACTTAACGCCTCCGTAAAAATATGTTTTCGTAATTATCAAAAGTAATATTTTCTGATTTTTATACAATATATTTTAACCTTGGCTTTTTGTAGAGTCTGAAAATTAGACACCGCTGCTGTGTAGTAAATATACACATGATACACAATATATACATAATTCACCACACTCTCTGACGAAACCCTCAAAAGGTGGAAGTGCTGATTGTCTAATTTTCTCCTAAGCATGTAAAAACTTAGAATATAGTAATAGTAATCGAGTTTGCCTCGGGCATATTATATCATTTTTTTATGTTTTCATATCCATGATACTGCCTTACCGACGACACATAGGGTTTGGTACCGGCTTTAAATGTAGAAATTACATTAAAACCCCGTGTTTCGGTACTTTAGCGTTGTCTGCAGTATAAAACAAAACCGAGCCTGTTCAATTTGACAGGTCGCGTTGAAGACCTCGCCTAAAAACTGCTCTTTCACGCGAGCACTTCATAAAAACCCAACATGACATAAATGCTGACGAGGTGGCGCCGCGGGGAGTGGCGCTCTATACTCTATATTTAGCGCCGAACCTCGGCGGCTGTAAGAGACTGTCTAAATTATGCAGCTCTTCCCGGCGGTCTCCCGCGACAGGCTCTGGAGTGCGCTGCCTGTTAGGGAAAGGCTTTGTCGAAGGGAAGTCGAGCACTCTGGAAGACTAACAGGCGCCAAGTCGGGCCTACGCCGGTCCGTATTCTTGATGATTATATTCAGCAGAAGCGTAGCATTTCAAAGGGAAAAACATATCTTTTTAACCGACCTGAGGCAGGTGTACAGTTATTTTTGTGTACAAATTAAAATATTAATATTCATGCAGAATAATAATTACAAGTTAGGTTTTGTCCAAACAAAGTATATTTAACATTGAATGTAAAACTGATATATATATATACATATGTATTTGATAATAATTTTTACACAATCATTTATCTACATACTTGTACATTTTATATCTGTCATTTAATGAGTATATCAACATAATTAATTCATCAATCAATTCTATATATTGTTGATTTACAAATATGTTTACATTTTTGGAATTTTTTTATAATTATTTACCCAAAATATAGTCATTTATTTTTAAATCACGTTACTTCTTAATTAACACGGTTATGAAAAGGGGTGCGAATAAGTTATCTATGGCATATAAAATTTACATTTGTATTATTAATGATGTTTTCATGCTTACGAGTGAATCCATTCACGCAAACTCACCCCTATCAACCCATATCCGCATACGATACGTTATATGAGGTGTCGGTTTTGAAATTGAATCGAATCTTCATCCTGACAGGGAGGGTGGGTGGCTTTGACAATGGTGATATTTCAGTCAGAAGTGACGTCCCTCCCACGGGCATAGAGCCGCCGCCGGCAATGAGGACTTCAACCGCAGAGCTCTTTCGCTTGTTTCAGTTATTAGGATTATTTTAATTTGATTTCTTACAAAACGAATTTCATGAAACCAGAAATTTGTATTTACTTATATATTATTTATAAAATAAATCTCACCGAGAAGCTTCTTGGTGAAACGTAAATGAATGTATCAAAATTTATTTATTATGAAAAATATAAAATACAAATTCTCATATATCATTAACTTATTGAAAGTATCTAATATTTAAGTTTTTTTTATTTATAAGTATAACTTTGTGTAAGTGTCCATAGATCGATTTTGATACAATCACTGTGAATTTTCTTTGCTGTACAATACTGTAGTGCAGAAAACCAGCAAGGGTGTAGGAAAGTACTATTTTAATAATCCAGTTTGAAGTAATATAAAAAAATATTTGCTGTAGTATTTAATAATATTATTTTAAAGAAATAACTATAGTAATTGCTTTATGTAAAACCAACATTTTTACGAGTTACGAGTTGGCGAACGATAGAACACATCAGTACTTAAAATATAAAAACACATTAAACGTTTTATATTCTCACCCCTAGCATAGTGGTTAAAAGCTTCATAAAATATACATTACTTTTTTTTCGGTTCCTTTGATTTCAAAGGAACCTATTCATTCAGAGCAAAGTATTTTAATATTCTTGAGTAAAGAACATATTGCATGGGATAAAGGATAAAAATAATTAAAGTATTCTTAAGTATATGAATAATAATACAACACACGGCGTAAATATACTCATACATTTAAAAGGTTGCTAAAGTTTTTGTACATTATTGTGTGCCTTCTTATTTCACCAAAACAGCACCCAGCTAAATTAGATGCAAAGAGTTTTGCATTTTTGGTATTTTAACTCATTTTCTTCGTTTTGGACCATCATGTCGTAATATTCAAAAATGTTGTTTTTTTTTATTCTGCTTAGGTTTCAGAAATTCATAATTACAAGGTTCCGTACATTTCATCTCTCCTTTCTTGATAATTTTCTTCTCTAAAAATTAGCCCCACTTTTATGCCTTGGACACTTTGTAGTTTATTTACATATACAATCATCAAACTTGTTACAACTGGATTTCTTCTAATACGATCATTCCAAAAACTTAAATGTAGAATAAACGTTAAAATACAAATAGCAATAATATTCATTGTTCGCTGATGCCCTCAGCGAGATGCCTTGCAATTATGTTAGTTACTAAATCATCCTTATGGGCTCGATTTATATTTTCACCGAAACTACGAAGCCGAGGTTTCTAAACGCTTTCATCAAATGAACCGAACTTGTTAGCACGGAAAGTGTTAGTTCTCACCACTCTCTTTGACATTAAAGTTAATGAATCATTTTGCATGGGGAAACCCAACATAGGTCGAAATATTATACTACTACTAAATACTCACAATGATTTGAGACATACCTAAGTTGTCTACACACTCTTATCTGTGTTTTAATAACTAAATACATATTTTGATAACACTCATCGTAAATTTATTACAACATAATATATTTTGAACTACTTAATGTGAAGCGCTATTTGTTACTGTTTACTTAATAGAATCAGTATTTATTTCATCAAATTAATTTATTATAATTATGCTACACATTGCATAACAAGAACGTAAAATTATTACGTTTACTGACATTTATCTATCGGGCCCCGCTGAGAAATAAAATAATTATAATAATTCAAAATGTCACGTTCTTCCTACTGTGGCGTTGGCATTCTTACAAATTGCCCAGGTGAACTTTCACAGGCGAGAACCATATGATTCGCAAAATTTTCAGTACTAATGACACAAAATATAAAATGAATTCGTTAAAATCTACCTAAACACATTTTGAAATAGATGTGCGCCCATTTAGTATAAATAATTACTTTCAATTATTTTCAATAATTTTAACCGCGTTAAACTATAAATCTGTTGCTTGGTTGTTTTGAACTATCATTATATAATAATATATAATCGGAAAGCCAGATTCATACTACCAAATCGATTGACTAAGTTTGGAATAATTTTATGCTGCATATTGCCTATTAACAATTCAATGCTTTTCTTTACTACTTAAAAATGAATATAGATGAAATCTTACGGAATACTTCCTTAAAAAAGAATGTTCGATACATAATATGTATTTTGTATGCGAGGAATTAGATTAGCGACATGAATTGTTCAATTGTGTCAAAGATTTTAAACTCGGGTATTTTTTTACAATGCAGCTCGTACATACATTTAATTTCCCAACTGAATTTTAATATAAGTGATAGAAGAATTTTAATAATAGATGTAGAAAATGTGACTGTCGAAGATTTTCGTGTTGATCTAAATTTAATTTAGGAGTCAATGTTCAATTTTAAACCTCTCTATTTTTACGCACATGTCGAATGATCTTAACAGCAAACTATTAACTTCTGAAATTTTGCTACATTTTCTTCAAAATTTAATTTGCTATTCCTTACTATTAATTATGTTTATTTTTATTTAGAACTATCTGAAGCAAACGTAAACTCGTGTATAGATTAGATTTTCAGTATCCATTATATCATGTTATTAATTAACGTGTTATAGAGTACTCATGAAAAATATCTTCATCAGAAATTCATTTATATTTTAAAAATTACAAAGTTCACCGTAATTTATTTATCTTTCTTTTCCTTGGCAACTTAGCTATAATATCTGAGATATTATTACACGGTGCGTTTATATTCCACCACAAGCTATATTTGCCGAGTGTTCCTAGTCTAAGACTTATTTCCCGAAGGCTTTTTCACAATTTTCCAACGGTGTCGCTCTCCGTCGCCGACCACTCAAGCTGGGCTTAATTGGCTTTACCTATTATTGCTTTATATACTTTAAGTGCCTTGCTGAACTCTACAATAAATGGACTTTGCGCAATATCCGATAATCAACGAGTGCAAACATAAATCAACAAAATGCTACTGATAGAAATATTTTTATTAAGAAATGAGTACCCTCCACCTCCGTTTTTACGGTTGTTGGTACTGAAGGGGTGCAAACAGCTCTGCGCTAAATTAAAATACGCCTTTTTTCATTGAAAACCCCTTCAATACTTTATTGCTCATTAAAACTTTTCGCTTCTTTGGTGTTTTTGTGTATTCAGCCAGTTGGAGTGTAAAATTAGTATATTTTAATGATCACAGTAAATAAAATGTATTTTTTAATGTCACTAAATTTATTATTTTATATAATTTAAGATAAATAATCAAATAATGGGATTGTAAAATTGCGGTTTATAAAATGTTTTCGTAGTAAAGTTTGTATTCCCATATTGCTTGTTAAATAGTTGAAGTATTAATTATATATTTTTAAAATTTAATCAAATCCTAAATAATATTTATCACTTGTCTTCTACGGTTTCTAATTTTGTAATAACAAAAATATATCATTTGCATTGCGATATCATATTTTACATTATGATTATATTGAAACATCATTTGTCAATATCGAATAAATACTATAAAAATTGTTTTTGGCATGTTTCAATTTTGATATAATTTTTATTGGAAGTAATGATGAAGATTCCTAACGTGGCAATAGCTTATCTCCTACGGGCGCAAGGCAGGGTTAAAAGAGGCTACTGGCGTTTTTATAAGCAACAGGGGACCACCGAAAGCAGCAAGGGCTATCAAGGGATTCAAAAGTACAACATTTAACTCTCGGTGATACAGGATTAAAATCTGATATCCCAGAACATTCGATCGCTGCTATTTCTGCTTATCACGGAAATATTTTTTTACTGCTCTTTATGTATATCATTCCACCTGACGCCGCAGTTGCTAGTTGGCAGTATATAAATTATATATAGTATATTTTATTAACAGGATCCAGTAATGTAAAAGTCATAAAAAAAACTGAGGTTTTATTGTGCCGTACAGTTTGAAATACCTTCAGAATTGTTACAGTGTGTTAGGCTTGTAAATATCCGTGTCTCAATTTGAACTAACGTTGAACATTATTTTTTTGCAGAATACTTATACGAATGCTGAGAAGCTGCTGGCTGCAGCAGAGGAGCTAGCCCAGACGGGGGAGTGTGACGCAGAAGGGGTGTACTCGGTGGCGCGCGAGCTCGAGGCGCACGTGGCGGCCTTCGCGGCGCGCGTAGACCAGCGGCGCCGACGCCTGGACCGCGCCGTCCTCTTCTACTCCCACGACAAAGAGGTAACCTTACACGCCTTATTATAATAATTACACACTTCAATCGCAAAGAAACGTGCTACTGCCGAGAACTGCGCGACGGAGGCCCGTCACATTCTAAAGAATAAACTTCTACTTTTTATCATTTTAAATACCCAGTTTAAATATTTATTTTGTACAACAAGGCTTAACGTATTATACTAGAATTTATGTTTTTATACACCGTCGAGATATACTGACTGAAATAACACAATTTCCTCCACGATAAATACTCTTCGTTACAAAAAATAAATTACGGAATAAAAACTCATCTTAACCAGTCATTTCTACCAGTGCTTATAATGTCGCTATATTTACTTTACCTAAAATAAAAACAAAAACATTAATAAAATCGCATTCTTTTTATTTCTGAATCTTTTTAATCGTCCTCTTCCTCCGTGGCAATGGATTTATCACTCAATCCTTTTTACTATTGTAAATATAAAATCTTGCTGGAATGGCCTAGTTATCTGACTGAAGGAATCAATTCATTCACTAAAAATAATAAAAAGGGTTCCTTTTATATTTAAATGTTTTGAAAAAATTAATATTTTCTTTCATAATCTGATTTTTTTTAAACCATGATAGTCTGTGAGTTGTATTCAGTTTTCAGGTAAATAAAATAGCTGCTTAAATTTATGCATAAGCAGGCCATCTCTGAAATCCTGGCGATTAATAGTAGTCGATTCCTTATTGAAATTTACTGAAGTCTGGACGTTTCTCAAACAACTCGGGGCTCGTAGCCGGATTTATAAAGACGGAGGTAAATTTTTAGATGCTCGTCTGCGTGTCTCCCGTCTGGGTTGTTTTTTTTCGATCGACTGGCAAATCCTGGCAACTCGGCTTGTTAAAACTTTCAGTCTTTGAAAATAATAGCATTATTGAATTACGTGTTTTACGTAGTGCTTAACTGGAAAGCTCAAGTTACAATAAAATCTAAAAGTTTTATTTCAAAAAATATCTTATCGCGTTTGTTTTATTATTGAAACTTGTGGAATGTGTTAGAAATTACAAAACTATTATTTTTATGCAATATAGACGCTATTAAGAATTCATGTAAAAATAATTTTTGTGAGTTATACATATATTTATAAAATAGAAGATTATTAAAATTCACAGACTGTAGTGAAATTCCATCAAGTGCTTTCTGCCAATATATAAAGTTTATGAGGATATAATTTTAAATTATGAAATCTACTAATAAACACTCTTTTAATGTGGAAACGCAATTTTTACGTTAAAAATTTCATTTGTTAAATTTTCTTACATTTGAGTACTAAAACTGAGTACAAAACTATGTTGGTACATAAATTAATTGAAAACCTCATAGAATCATACGTTCAGTTTTGATAAGACCGTCTGTTGTCATCGTCTCATGGTGGTTGTTTCCTGCAGCTGAGCACGTGGGCAGACTCGCTGCGCAGTGAGCTGGGCGGGGAGTTGGGCGGGGAGCTGGGCGGAGAGCTGGGCGGCGAGGAGGGCTGCCTGGGAGAGGGCTTGGAAGGCGTGGAAAGGCTCCTGGAGCAGTGCGGCCAGCAACGTGACTCCAGTCTGGACGCTTGCGCCACCACCATCGCACATGGCGAGGCGCTACTTCAAGACTTGAGGTAGGATTCAACCCATTACCGCATTTATTCCAAAATCGTAATTCTTTCTAGAAAACATTAACGAATATTCACCATAAACGAGACATATCTGGTTAAAATTTAAATAACGCGTTTAGTCTATTTACAATAAACGGATAATTCGATTTAGCTGCTAATAAACGAAAGTGTTAATGGATCAATATTGAGTTTTATATGTAATCATTAAAAATATAACGCGTTATAACCGTACGTATACAAGATCTGCATTGAATATCGCTTGCATACGCAAAACTTAAGTTTCTTTGTCGCGACACACGTAAGCCTCCAGTTTCCAAATGCAGGGCGAAGTGAAGATATCGGAGACCCGGTGTTTGCAGTCCTCTCAGAGGGCACCCTCTGCTGTGGCCCTTGAAGCTCGGGGGGCCCATTCAGCTGGTAGACTACCTTTCCACAGAGCTCAGACCACGGAAACTCAATAATGCACTCGGAAAATGCGACTCTTCTTGCGTTACATTGTGATCCACATAAAAGACGGGCTGGTTTATTCGATGTTCCATAGTAAATGTGAAGTTATTGTGTTTGTTTTAATTGGGGTAATTGTTAGCGATGCATTATTGCAGCCGACTTTCGTTTCCGAGAGCTGTAAAATAATTTTTTAGACTTTATTCTTCTAAAGAAACTCGTTTCTCGACTTCCTCCCTGGCTGTTCTCGGAGTGACTACCTCGCTTATACTATAAAAATACTTAAAAACAAAAAATAGTGTTAGTTAATTTTGTTAGGGAACAATTAATATTAAAATACCCAATTAGCTAGGAGAATAATACCAAAAACGATTTTATCGTAGTAATATTAAGGTGACTGATTCCATCTTGTTTTTAATATATTAAATTAGTTTGCTTTTTGCTTGTTTTTAAAAACAATGTATATTTGTGTTTGAGCTACCACGATCAAAAATCGGGTCAAATAACTGTAAATCTTTAGTAATCATAGAGCTGTAACGTTTGCAATAGACTATATTTTAGAAAATATATAAAAATGATACTAATACCACCTGCATTTGGCGGTATAAAATCGTCAAATACTTATTTCAACAAGTTGAGTGCGAACAAGCAAACTGTGAATGTTCTCACTGTGTGTGTCAAAAACGAATCATTCTTTTGATATTTTAAATAAATGTGGTTTTTTCACATGTTAATTTTTATTGGTGACCGGTTTCGCCAACCTTTCACATTGGCATTTTTAAAACGACAACGCGAATTCCACCAACTCCTCTATGTCAAAAATATTGATTACAATTATGTTTCGCATGTTTTGCGTGCTTACGATCCGCAGACCCACATAGTTACGCAAGCCGCGTTCCGGTTCCGGCGCGTCCCGCCCGCGTGAGAGTCGCCGGCGGTCGCGATTTTTTGTCTTCCCTTCCCAGATCCGTGGGAGAATCGGCCCGGCCTACTGAGCGCGCGAGTCGCGTGCGCGCTTTCTCGCTGCAGTCTCAAGCATACCTGCCAGACGGTAATCAATTACCGCTTTTTTTGTCTCATCCGCAAAGTGACAAGATTCATAAAATGCGGTTAACTAATTCATTTCGCTCAGAGAAAAGTTGCTTTGCAAAAAATATATGTTTGAATTATTTTAAATAGATCGTAAGATTATGCCGTGTCAACACGCCAAAGAAAAGTTTTCTACTCATTTATAAACATATTTACAGCTGTTATTATAAAATACAGATGTATTCAGTGTATACGGATATCTAATCCTGCTAAATATATAAGTTGTATAAGTTTTTTTTAATATGATGTATTTTTAAATATAAATTTTGCAACTTATTAGACACTACATTGTTTAATGTTCCTATTATTGTTTAAGATTAAAAAAAAACATATTTCTAATTTTTAAATAAACTTTTAAGAAATTAACTTTTGCTACGATTTCGGGTATCCAATATTTTATTGATTGACATTATTATTCAGGAAGTACGTTCGATGCCGATCGGAGTTTTATTGGCAAACGTGAAATTCAGAAGATGATTTTAATCAATAGGAAATGAGTGATTTCAACTTTTTATGTTCCAACGTCAGATTATTTGTGCCAGACTTATTATTTGCCAACGTCCCCCGTCTGTTTTGTCGCGGTCAAGCACTCTCCGACGTCGGAAGTTCAGTTGCGGGGCGTCCCCCAGGACTCGCTCCCTTGGCTCGCGGGAGAGTGCCCGCTCTCCTCTGGCGCTCGCGCTTCATTTACTCGGTCTTCCACACAATTTGGAAAAAATGTTCACTCAAAACACAATGGAAACAATTTGAGAATTGATGAGAAATAGTTTATGCTCTGTTGTTTAATTCTACTGTAAATAAATCCCACTATACTCAATACGAAAGCTGTTTAAATTTTCTCATCGGTTATCACTGTATTTTCACTAATTCTACTCAGCTTATTTTTGCGTTGGAATAAAAATATTATTAATTTATTAAATACTCTCGTAAATTAAGTAACATGATTCTGCTGCTAATGAATCGCTAGATTTATCCCAGACTATATCTTTATAAATGTGTAAAGCTTAAAAGCAATACTTTTACCAAACACATTCTTATTTTTGAGAAAATTACACTTACTTATAAAATTGTCAGAACTTTTTGCAAAAACGACATTTTTTTAATTTTTACAATGAGAATTAATTTCCATTATTAAACTATCATCATTTTTATTGTTATTTGTTTTTTTTTTTTTTGTCAGAATATCTATAACTTGTCTTATAAATTATGCAAATCCTTTTAGTGAACAAACTTGATGTTTACGAAATCATTTTTATCTAGTTTATTGATTTGTAAATTATTTGAAATGATATATTGTTTGCCGCTATGTACTATTATTATGATGAAGCGTCAGTGACATAAATCACACCGCAAGGGCTCTAGAGGCAGCGAGAAGCACCGACAGACAATAGCGACCCGCCAGAGAGCGGAACATCCTGCCGCAAGGGGAGCGATCGCCCCGGGCTAAATCATACAAAAATAGGATGTTCAGTGTATCAAAGCAACAGGGGTTGAGAGCTTTTTCTAGAACGATGTTTGTCGAGTCTATTTTCTTTCATTGTGATGAATCGGTATACAACAACCGCCCTCAGCCATTATCTTACCCAGAAGTACTATTCAAAATAATCAATTCTACACAAAAAAAAATTGTATAAATATTTTGAAAACATATTCGTAAATTTTTTATTTTTAAATTTGACAAACGTTCAAGATTCCACTTATTTTAAAACATTTTGCAACTGTTACGGTTATCTATTTACTCATTTAGCAATTCATCATTAGATAAATATGCCTTCTATTAAGCAGACTTTGGAGTTGAGATTTTCACTAGTGAAATGTATCACCAAAAAGTATATAATAATCGTCACTAAATACGGCATGTCCACAATAGTTTCGGGGCAGTTTTGGTGTATAACAAAGAAAGGAACAGATTTGATGGCAATAAAAAGTATTTTCTTCAGCAAGCAGATTTGCATTTACGTGACTATGAATTTGCGCTTTGAATACTAAGTTTGTTTTCCTTTTTTTTATAGCTTATATATTAACATTTACACTGTGATAGGCGGTTTACTCTGTAAACTTTTGTGATTGTGTCAAAGAATAAAGATAGAACAAATGTAATTTCTTACCTCTAACTTAATATATGTTGAAAATATTGAATATTGAATATTGCAGTAATTTATTTTTCTATTATGAGTTTATTGTGAAAATGAACTCTCATACGTTTCTTAATTATTTATATCGCCTGTTTGTCTTAGTTGCATTATGATATCAAGGTATATCATCGTTTGCCCTAGAAAATATATAGGTGTAGGTCACCAGTGGTTTATGCAGGAATTATTGTAGCGCTCGTGAAATTTACATATGGATGATATTCATATATTCGCTATAGCAGCACTTTTTTTTCAAACTGAGATCGTCCATCTCGTTTTTATATGGAAATGTATTGGCACGAGTGGTCTAACTTTAGCGTTTGCAAGCACATCCTGAACTGCGTTTTAACACGAAAACAATCCATAATTCAAAGGTATTTCTAATCAGTTTATTTTATTGTTTGTGGAATTGAAACAAAAGTGACAGAACTACTGTTTACAAGTAGAATTCTTGTATGCATGTAACTGATAATACACGGGCAAAATAAACTTGAAATATGGTTTTTCAGTAGAAAACTTTTCTGTTATACAAAAGCTATAATTTATTTTTCTTTTAGTACTTATCCCACTTTCCTATAAAATATATATAAACTTTTTATTGTTTTTTTTTGTTGTTGTTTTACCAATATATTTGTAAAGAACATAAAATTTTCACTCGAAGATACTAGTGGTCCACTTACAACATTATTCAACTCACTTTTATTATGCAACCAGCTTTCCATAATTTTCCAACAGCTGAAATCCGTAATATGATTATTCTACACCTTACTTCAAGGAAAAACTAATGCTTTCAAAGAGTTAAGAGCTCCGTACAGATGATCTATGTTACGTGCAACCCGTTAAAAGTTTACATTTCTGAACACGAATTTCTCTTTGATGCTGTTTAACGTAATTTAACCTACAGGCTTCCAGCTTCACAAATTTGTGAACTAAACAGTATTGAATGAGATTTGCGCCCCAGGATAACGTGAAACTCTGCCTCCCCGCAAACATCAATAACATTAAATTCGAGCTGCCGTTGGGCGCTTGCCTTGTACGAAGAACTCGTGAGCGCTGTCGCAGTTTCTCACTTTTGGTTCCCGTTTAATTTATTTTAATCGATGTAATATGTTTTACCGATAACTTGCCTTGCTTTTGTTATGTATCTGTAAAATAAACTAGTGTTCTCTTTTTTTTATCTACAAGTGGAAGATATGCAAGTTTAGAAAAACTAAGATTGTAGAATTCTTGTCTTTCTCTTCAAGGGTAGGGGGCTAATGTGCAAAAGAGGGTGTAACCAGTGGAAGTATCTTGTATATGATTGATAAATAAATACATTAAACCCAGAAACCCATGATCGGCCGGCAGGCGTTCTGATTACTAACCCAGTAATTAGAAAACTATCGAGAATGGCTCTCAGCCTAGGCAGGTTGCAAGGCTTTATAAAAGTTATGTATTCGAGGCCCATCTTAAGGTTTTTGATGAATTAGTACTAAATTAATGCAAATCATAGCTCTTTTGGGTAGTCCTGTTTTAAAAATCAAAATAAGAAATCGTGAATTTTCATATTCAAATATAAATATCAGCAAACTAAATAATCGAAGCTCTTTTTTGTATTGGTATATATTTACCTACTGTGAAACAGCACCTTTCTTTTTCGAGTGATTATTCATCGCTCGCACAAAATTTCCCCCGCAACTAAATATTTGCCATTGTTCAAATGCCACAAAGAAACCTCCACGTTGTTCTACCACCTCCGACTACTTACCCTTTCATTTTCACGTTGCAACGCACATTTCTATTCGAGATTAAACTGTGCATCGGAACGAGTGCGGAAGTGCCTCTGTTGTTCCCGCTCCCCCTCGCTCGGGCCTGAATAAGTGATCCCCGCCCGAGCGAGACGGGTGCACGCATGAAACTTAAAAAAATAATACTCGACAGTAATCTGAATTAGGCCAGTCGCATACGATTACTCGGCGGGGAATGTTTCTCGATTTATTGGCCCGAGATAAGCTCTACGCATACGATAAGGTCGCGCGGTATTTTGTAATAATAATTAAATATCGCAGACTGCATCTCGATAAAAGTTTATCGTGTCTAAAAATGTGTAATGGGGCTAATTCGATGGAGGAACTTAAATATCGCTAGGTCTTGAAAATACTTATAGGATTTTCTTCCTGTTTTAAACGTTTATGCAGAACTACTTATATTTTATCACTTATAACATCTTGTTCATAAAATTGAACAGGTGTAATTTAAATATATTTTTTTTTAATATTTTAAGGCTACCTTCAATTCTTTTTTATAATAATGGTACGGCACAATTTAAATTCCTCTTTTAATTTGCCAGAATAGGATTTAAAAAAGCTAAGGGATTATTCTCTGCCTCGCTTTGTTTGTACAAAGTCTCAAACACTGCGGTTTTTTTTAATCTCGCGGTATCTTACTACCCGGCTACACTGTAGAGCCAATATGTAAACAGTGTGGAGGCTCTCGTCGGCATCAAAGTAGTTTCACTAGAGATGCGACAGGAAGAACTTTCATTATCTTTTTTGATTTAAAATATTATACTTCTGACTGACTCTGCTCTAGAGCTCTGCAAACCGCTGTCTTGAACATCTTCAATGAATTGGTGTGAACTTCGTATTATATGAAAATTATCCCGTACGCATATTCTGAAGCACCAGAGCTAAGTCGAGTCCCAGACCTCCCTTCTAACCGCATGGCCGATGTTTTATACTCAAAAACTTTGAGTGTGAGACGCTGTATGTACCTACTTACTCAATTCCCTTTCTTTCCCGGTACACCCTAGGGTTTCCAGAGCTACCATTATAATCGTATTTACTATATTTATTTTTTCCTGCGCAGCAGTATAGGGAGTTGATTGATCTCCAGATTGCGGGCAAACGTAATTATGTACAGTTGCAACAAAATAAAACAAACACGGTCAAACCAATAATATTCTTCAAGTTCGTATACTTCATTGCATGACGTATAAACATATTATTTGTGCGTTAAAATACAAAAAAAAACATGTAAATATTATTTACAAGTCAAATAGTAAATGAAACGTAAGAAAGAGTAAGCTATACATTTGTATTGCCATAATCTATATTCCAAGCCGGGCTACGGCCAGAACATCCGGCTGCGGCGGTACGGGATATTAATTTGCGTGCGATTCTACCGATGTGTCAGAATTCTCAGTGATGATAGGTTCTCAGAGCAGCAGCCCCTGCCAGGACCATTCATGCGCCGAGAGGTCTTCCGTAATGGCCGCGGGCGCGAGGGGCGAGACGGCCGGGATAATTGCTCCGCTGCAAAGCGCAGAGCGGCTTTTCAGCATTGTTGTATTCTCCGGCGCTCGCAAGCCGAGATCTTATTAAGATTTCTTTTTTGGCCGCCTCACCATAAAAGACGTCGTTCTGAAATTCTTCAAATATTTAAAGCGCAACTAGTTTTATGTCGTAAGCATTTTTACTACCCCTGTCGTATTTGCACATGTGTTGACAATGTCTTGGAATATGCTTATAGATTTTTAAATGATTCTTGAATTGTTAGTAAAATATCTTATTAATATGATTTCATAAGAAGTCGAGATTGGAACTCTCTTTTTTGATATTAGAAAAAAAATTCGGCACTTAAATAGGATATCATTTATGTTCTTAATCTCCAATAAACCTTTATTAAAAAATACAAGTATATCTTTTTTTATATCTGTTGGGAAAGCGTCATAACGATAGAGTCAAATTTTGGATTATAATTTCATGGTTTCAAAAGAGACAAGCGAATGTTTTTGCCTGCGGTAGCAATTCGTCACGCGTCATGCGTGTACCGTGATATGATTTGTTTATCACGGTCTGTCTTCTGTCGTTTGCATTACCCACAGCTCACATGCGAGCACTCCACCTGGATACAGGTGTGTGCCATCATACCTAAGCCTATCGTAATCATCGGTATTTCACAAGTAGAAAAAAAAAAAACAAATTCGCAAGAATCAATAACATGTTATCGTGGCTTCAACGTCCGCTTTACGCTGTTATGACATTTATATGTGAAATTGAAAAATCGTAGCAAATCACCACATGTGTTATGCGGATATATATATATATATTACAAATAATAAACATCACGTAATCTTGATTTTTATGCATATTTCGTGTAGAAAAGAATCGCATAATAATCCTATTATGTGAGTATATTTTCGCCTGTTTTAACTTTTTATTTATTTAATTAATTTAATTTAACATCGGACGGGAGGCTGGTTATAACGCACAAGGGACACGAAATTATAAAATATATTTTTTAAAACATCAAAAAATCAATATATTAAAAGTTACAGTAACTCAAATTTTAATAAATAAATCTGCATGTCATGAAATGAAAAGGTTTTTTTTTTTTATAATTATAATCTTGTAATTTACACCAAATTAGATTTTACTAAGTATTAACGAAGGGTTGTATTTTGCTCAAATAATACGCTTTGGTATTGAATTTTTTTTTCTTGTAAAATAATAAGATTGATAAAATATATATATATATATATATATATATATATATATATATATATATATATATATATATATATATATATATATATATAGTATATTAGATTCTTGTGCTGTTACCCAAACAATTTTTCAAAACACATTAACTATATTTGTCAAAGATTTTTATTCAATTTTTAAATTAATTTATTTTCGATGATCTTTGTATTCAAATAGTAAAGAGCAATCGAATTTGTAAATTCAAGAAACCTGAAAATCAAATTTAGATTTGAACCAGTCAATGAAACTTAAACATCTCCTATTCGGTGCTTCTGCTTGTATTATTTTGTTCCACTAAATGTTTCTCACACGAGCAGGTATCGGACCGAGACTCGTGCGGCTCAATGCATGTTCTTAAACAATTAATTTTTCAATACTTTATTCAGTCAGTGTGAGAAGGGAAAGTGCGTATAACTTGTTTGTGGCGGGCCTAGACTATTTCGCTGCGCAGAACAAAGAACTTCATAAACATGACGTGATGATGGTAAACACGTAATAATTTTTTATTCAAGATATTTTTCCTGGCATGTACTATATAGCAACTTCTTTGATGCCATCTTACTTCCATCATGTCAATTCCACTTATGAATCGTCTCCATTCTTTTTTTATATACAGCTGTGTTAAATTCCTTCCGCTCGGGTTGATAAACTTTTTATATTTATTGATAACGCTGAACCCTAATAAATATTTTTACTCGCAACATAAAGAAATTGTCAGTTTGTCATTCTATAGAATGACAAACAGTTGTAATAATAAGATATGTTATTATTTTAGAAATTCAAGTCTTTCTGTATAATTTTAAGCAATTGTATGATATATTCTAAAACCCTGAATGCACCACACTTGTTAAGTTCTTTTGATTACTATATGACGCTGTAATTAATATTGATCACACTAGATTTGCATTTTGCACATATTGCGACCGCTACTAATGCTTTGCTAGTTCATGTAAAACTGATAAGCTGACAACACAAGTAGATTAATTATGATAAATCACGTAATACTCTATCGTTTGCAGCCGCCATTTTCAATAATCATTTTGTTCTATATAATCATTCGCCTGTGAATTCACAGAGAAGCACTTCAAACTGAGATCCCATCAAAAGACGATTTAACTAATTACAATGACATAATTTATTCAAGCCGCGAGTATTTCCCATGTGCTATTTTGTATTACCAGATATATAAAGATAAAATAACTAAAAGAACCTTGAAACTCAACGTTTGAACGCTTGAAACTCATCCATGTTGTTTTAAAACCTCGATGGCATTGTTAACAAAATGGTCTGACAGGAAAACGGAAACTCGAGTATGGAGCGTCGCGCTTGCTTGATTTTTTGCCAGAGGTATCCCATATTTGAAATGTTTTCGCACTATACAAAACACCCACTATGACGTCGGTAGCGACTTCTCTTTGAGTCCTGCACTTGCGTGTATCCACGTGCTATGTTTGCGAATATACCAATGTGATTAATCGTCTCTCTTTTTCTCTGGTGTATTTGAACTCTTCACCTGTCAGCGCACATATGCTATCAAAAGGCACTTAATCGACTGTTATAAAGTGAGACATAACTGGAACGACAGTCATGGTATGTAGTCATCATTTTTATTTAAGAAATATCCAATTAATTTTTCTACGGTCAACTCAAAGTACCACAAGCTTTCCAATATAAACCTAAAAGACATTAAAAAGTAAAAGTCGATAATTACTTTATTGATATTAGACTGCACAATTTATATTTTGATTGGATTTTATGTATGCAGCGGTGTTCTTTTTAATCTCGCTTTATGTGATTTAGCAGAGAACGGCTAAAAAATGTTGTTATCACTGAAAAATTAGAAATTTATCTAATCTATAAATAACATGACCCCTTCCTACAGAAGACTTGTTTAAAAGCTGCACTAAAAAATTGTTAATCCCGGAAATAATATATACGATACTGCGACACCGCTGCCATATATTTTCGGCGTGCTTCTTGGATCCAAATGGCGCCTTGCATAACATGACGACATTTCGAATAGTTTTGCATGTTTTTTCGTGCTGCTCTTGTTCCGCGGGTGAATGTAACGAAAGTCTCGCCCGCAGACGAATTAAGCACACGACACGGAATTCGGTGCAATTCGCCAACTAGCGTTGCACGGCCACCCTCCCCGAGCCGGTGTGACTGAGGACGAAACGGTTGGGCCATTAACGAGTTTCCACAGCTTTTAAAACTTTACTCTCTGTTCTTGGAGTGCGGGAACGTTATTTGAACTCAGTTGTTTTCTTTTTAACCTCTTGCATCTTTGAAAATTTAATAAAAAAGCTAACAATAATTCTAACATAAAAAGTAAACTAATGCGCATTTGATTAAACCCTTAGGGTCAATGCGCACACGTGCTTTGTATTTATGGGTAATCATCATGTACTTTTTACGCAATTTTGAAAGTAGATTTCTCCCAAACACCTAAACAGAGCTGATGTGCACCATCTCTCACCAGTTAACAACCACCCTTTAATTATTTCAACATCTAAGAGTTTAAATAACATCTATATTTCCATCATAATGTGTCTAATTGAAAATTTAATCATAATTAAACAAAAAAATAACATTAATTTCGCAAATCGATTGTGAGCTATAAATTACAAGTCATATCAAAGGTCTAGCAAAGTAATAAGTGACCCGGTATTCGTCAATCTTCGGTTAAAACTGATGCTGTTCTATAGGTGTCGGCTCCGTTTTCATACAGCTACCCCTTCCATCGATTGGATCAGACCTAAATTGAAAAAGTTCCCGAGATGTGACGCGTCTCCCGCCGCCAGCTGCTGTCTGACGTCGGTATATTCAATGGAAAGAACTTCGCCGGCTCCGAAGGCAACAATTTTGTATCCCAACTGGTTATATGCCGGTATTTGCCGCGGGTGAAAGTTGAACTCGATACCAGCGTATCCGAGATAATGTTCCGAACGGTCGTTAGAACCTCGGTCCCGCTGACCAGATATGGCGAGATTCGATAGGTTTCCTAATTGATTGGCGTATTGAGAAACGACCTATTCATTGCAGCTTCGCTAAGTTGTATCCATTGAGACAAGCATAAAACGCAATACTTGTTGCAAAGTTTGATCATTTTATGATCAGTATAATACATGATATTATATGGAACACAATAAATACATTGAAGTTTGTATGTAACTATAATTTCACAAAATCTATTCAATGTCACACGGCGTTACCTGTTCGTCAGCGGTGCAACCCCCTCCCCCGACTCTCGTACAGGCCCTCGGAATAGTACGTTGTTTTTATTAAAATATTAAAAAAGAAAAACTCAATTCACTTCGGAAGACTTCTTCTCTCTTGATCACAATATATCCAAAGTATTATGTAATATGCATCATAATATATAGTTTCAAAGAAAATACTTATATAACATACTCGAGCTATAATAACCACAGTAGCTTTATTATAACTCAGCATATTTTATTTATTAGGAAGATATTTCTATTTGTAATTATTTAACTAAACAATTTCAGTGTTCTACCATCAAGTGTTGTCACCAGCAGGTTACGACAACTTACAAGAACAAATGAATGAGCTTCGCTTCAAAACTTCAGCAAAGCAATCTAATATTCAATCTCAGTTTCTTAAGATACGTCTCATACGCACGATAAATATACAAGTACCCGTGAATTTTATACAATTTTCTTAACAAGGTCGCTGATAATATCCGTATTACCTTCTTTCAAACAACAGCCAAATAAATTATATCGCTGTTCGCTCAAAAATAAAATAGAACATATATAAAATGGAATCACGGCTCAATTTGATTTTTAAAGTGCATTTGCAATAAATTTTTCACTTCCAACTGAGTTAGGAGCAATTGACGTTCCCCATTCGCTTTGCAGTGTCTGTTGAGTGGCGACAATTGTCCCTGACCTTATCAGCGGAACCGACGGAAGACGATCCAGCATCCTGAACGGGGCCGAGCATCTCGGAACGCCTCTCGGAGGGGACGGGCTCCTGGGGAAATTCCGATGAAGCGGTGGCTTAACAATGTCTTCTCAACGAGCTTTCTCCTTACCTTTTATGCTAAAATATAGCCAAACTATATTTACATTGTAACGGTTTTCGTTGAAAATTTAAGTATCAAAACGAGTTGACTCAATTTAATTTCTTTGAAATATTTCAAGTGTATAACAACTTAAATAACACCATGGCTTGTTACTGGTTATAACTTACGTATTTTCAGATTTTTCTCTTTTTTCTTTTTAGTAAATCTACAATAGTTCTAAGGGCTATGGTTATAATACGGTATGTGGCTATCCCTTTATTTTCGTTATTGAGTCTATGCAGGGAAAAATATGTGTAAAAAACCATTTTTTGCATGAGTTGAAAAATAAATAACTAAGAACTAGAAAACAAGGATAAACATTTAAGAGATAAAACAAAACAGACAAAAAAATAAGAGGGTAAACTGAGTGAATTTACCAAGTTTATATAATGCAGACATTCTGTTATTATAAAGGAACACAGGAATCTATAGTTATGTAATAGTTGACGCCTTTTTAATTTATCTCATTATGATTGATTTTAGTTTCTTGCATCTATAATTGTGTACAGCATGCAAGAACTACAAAATTAAAAGAACAGAATTCATTACCAGTGTTTTATTGCTTCTAAAATAAACGCCCGTAAGTTTTGTCATAAACAAAATCTGAAACAAGAATAGATGTTGTTGAGGACAATGGTAATTGCTCATTATGTTAGTTAAATCCTCTACTCTTACGCAAATTTCTAAAAAAAACTCTACATCACGAAAACTATGATTGTCGCTTATGTGTATTTGGTACCGATACTTTTTCTAAAAATACTAATTTCTTTCCTCTAAAAACTTATGCTATTTTTAATGTACTACAGCGAGAATATTATTGTTTCTGAATAAGATGTATCTTTCATGCAATCAATTGTAATATGGCGGATGTTAGTCTAGAATTCACGCCTCTCTGGTTAGTGTCTAATCTTATGAAGTCTGTGCTGGAAAGTCTTCTGGCAAATATGTTCATATTGCGTTAGATGGTATTGATAGAGTGATATATGTAGTAGCATGGCTGAGTTAGTTGAGGGCTGTTAAATAAAAACTGAAAAAAGAATGTTGATAAAACTGTTTTAATGCTATTAGTTCTATAATAATCTTCGATATCGTCGTTTCTATCGAACGAGGATGAAAAAATACGTTGTTGTCTAAAATATATTTAGTTAACAAAAAATTGATTCAGCTAAGGTTAGTAAAAAATATTTTTTTATTTAAAACATCGATATAAATATAATAAGAATATTAAGACAGTAATTACTTAAATTTATTGTTTCAATAATCAATAAAACACATAATACAGACCGTCACCGAAAGTAAAACCATTATCGAAACAGCCCAGATTCTTGAAAAATCGTATACCATGAAACATTAAAAAAACTGATTTTTAAGTTGGTCAATTTTTTTAAATGCTACTTTAAACTAATATATTTCGTAAATGTTTTAGAGCTTTTTAATGGCTATTATTTTTTAATAACAGGAAACTGTTAATAATCTCAAATGCACTCGTCTACGATAATCTAAATCCATCCGGTTATAAATTGGCAGGTACGTCTTGATACATCGGGCATTCAATTTAAAAAGCGCACTTTCCAGTCCATAATGTTCATGCTCAAGCATTGAAACAGCACCCTTGACCCTCGTGCTAATTCAAACGTTGCCTTTGAAGTGAAAAAACGGTCTAACGCTGCCTGGCCTGCACGCCAATCGATGCTTAATTTATAGGGCAAATTACACGGACGGTAGTTTATATACCGAGCCCGGGAAATGTACTATCACAATTGTAGCCAATGATTGTCCGTAAATAAGAGGTACGTCACTTTATATTAATAGTTTGCAATGGTTGGCCCGAATCTTCTTTTTTTTCTGATGTAAAAACTGTCTTGTATATTTCTGTCTATTAACACTAAACCTACCGGAGGATTTTGACAAATTTTTTTCAAAAGTTCTTCAATATTCATCTCTTTCGGAATATTTAATATTTTCTTTATTTCGTGACTAAAGGTATTTTTAAATAACTTCCACCTTTGAAAGGTTATGTCTTACTTTGTTATTTACATTATGTTCATAGTTTAATACTACATACAATACACGTAGATTAGCCGCGTGTGAATCACATAGCAATATGTAGTCCTTAGACGGTTAATAATTTTGGATTCAATCGAAGATATTGCTTAGGTCATACATATCTCTCGTTACATATTTTATTTGTACGCTAGACCAGATTAGGACTATATTTAGGATGTGAGTAACATTAATAGATATGGGTAACATTTTTCAACAACTTTGATCATCCCAAAAACCAATTACTTAGGTTAATCAAGAATATATGAAAACTCACTTTGTAATAATTTGCGATGTCAATACAAAACATCTCCACCCGAACTATAAAGAGTTTGGAATGGGTGGTCTTTGTTTCCGGCAAGCCTCGCCCAGGCGCTGGGAAGCTTCTGCGAGTACTGCCGCGGTGTGTGCCGCCCCGAATCCGGTGCCTTCAAATGAGATTTACAACTCCGCCAGATTAAGTACTCCAATGATTGATGTAGTTTTTCGCTCGCACAGGTAAAAGACCGCGCGTGTTAATGCTAACGGTCCTAAAAACTGTATTTATGAAGGCGACCGAGGAGGAATTTCGGACGAATTTTTATATTCCACGGCTTCCTCCCATTGTAATATTTTGATACTGACTCGTCGACAACTTAAACAGAACGCCAGACCAAAAACATATACTTACAAAACTATAGGCTTAGTTTTACTACCGTGAATGACTATTAATGCTTTGTGATATATGTAAATATATAATTGTGATTATTATCCAACCTGTTGTTAGATTGATTAAAATAACCAGAAATAGACTCAGGAAATATATGATATGCTATAGTATTGACATTAAATTTAGTTGCAAATATATTCTCTACTTTTTTATCATGAATGAAGTTATATATATTATAAACTATTTGCGGAATCTGATAATAAAAATGTATCAAGAAGTCAAATCGAAAACTTTGAACACAACTCAAAAATGGCGTGACTTGACACCCCAAAATCATTAATCAAATTGAAAATGTTACTAAAAATGAAGATCGTCAAATTTAAAATTTTATTTCCGAGCTGAATGGCCCATACTTTCTCTGGAGGTTTTTAAATTTTACTCGGTAAAGAAATATTAATTTTATTATTACTGCCATACATCAGGCTGATGACTGTCGCTTTCTACTAAATGACGAAGTCCGCCAAATTTTGAAAGCACAAAAAATACGTTATTTTCGTACAAAACTTTAAAGCGCAAAAATAATCGCACTTTTCTTGCTAATTAATTTGTTTTTAAAAATGTCTTTGAATTTACCGTAATCCGTGTACCTATTTAATATTCTAGTTCATGAGTGTAAAAAAATAATGCTCATCCTAGTATTTTTGTTTATTTGAATTATATGTGCAATTCAGGGTACTTTATGTATTCTCACTTTTAAGCATTTCTTGTCTTCTAAGGTAACTGAGTTCCATTCATAGCGACAAAGCAATGCTGCGATTTACATACTACAAATTAACTTACAAATCTATCAATTTTTTGAATGAGACTTACGAAACAGCATTTACTATCTCGTAATCAGCGATTTGTTCCTTATCCCAGATAATTACCTTATAGAGGCACGGCCGACAGCGACCGCGCGAGTCCTCGGCCGCTTGCGCCACTCGGCGGCCAGCAGCGCTGCTCCAAATATCTCGCATCCGTCCAGCAAGCGATCACTTCTTACACAATCCGTGCGGCGGTGGCTATCGCTTTTACTTGCGATAACTTATAAATTACCCGGCCGAGATTCGCGGAGAGCCGCCCCTCTCTGCGGCCGGTCAGCTGTTGGCGGCCGCGATAAGGCCCGCGGGCCGGGAAGGCAGTCTGCCGAGAGTCGCAGACCGCCGAGCGCTCATGCCCATACTCGGGCCCTCGCACTCCGCGCCGTGCAGCTCTGCCTGCCGTCCCCGAGTCGCGCCTGACGCGGTGGCGCATAGCCGGCGCCTTCGCCGTGTGGTGTGAATAATTATCGATTCTGTTGCAATAATCGACTGTGCTGAATTGATCGATGTGCTTGTTTGTTGTGAAAAGTGCAGTGTACTCGGATAAAACTGCTGTGGATGGATTTGAATGTGGTGTGTTTGCCGCAAGGAAATGGTTTGTTGGAGTCGGAACGGCCTGGCCTTGCAACCGTATTATGCTATGCTAATTCATATGAAAATCTATTATGTATAAATCTAAATATTCATGGGAAAAAAATCGATTTGCTTAATATAAAGCAACAAATACATAGTAAAAACAATAACTAAAAATGTAGAATAATACAAAATGTTATAACGTCATATACCAAAGAGCACTAATATTTTTTAAATATTTTATGATATTAAATAGTTTCTTTTACCATTAGCAACAAATATGAATATCCAAAAGGGTAAGAGAATACGATCGATTACTCCTAGAAATTGCGCTATTTATATTTGTTATTGAAATTTTAACCGTCATATTTAAGAAATTTAACCGTCCGTCTTAGATCCTCTCAATATTGTGATTAATATACAAAATATCATAAATTTCTTGTAATACAGCATTGTATTTAATTAAACAAAATAATATTTAAAATTGACAAGATTGTTAAACGTAAATATTAAAGTACGTTTGCTTGGTTCATAATCAAAAGCAATACACCAATACAATAAATATGTAGAACTTGAACCGGCATATATACTAGTGGCTTTTTATAATCATTATAATAACACTTACATTACACGTAGCGTACACTTAGCCGTCAAAACGAGTAAGTAGAAATAATACACCGGAGTTTTCTAGTCCGTTATTAATCGCCACTTGAATTATGGTAAGGAAAAGACGGTTAATTTTCAAGTATGATTTCAAATTGAAATAAAAAAGCCCCGACACCAATTCCAAGTTTCAATCAAACATGAATATTGACCATGAACACAGGCACAACCTGTTTTTATCAAGAATAATGCATTATTAGAACAGTCCAATACATACTTCCTTTGATATCGGTTGCTAACAATCAATTTCACATTTTTTTCCTCGCCATACTATATCCAAAATATGCTAATTACCAATGTATATATTTTTTAAATTTAATAAAATACTTGAGTGATTTTTCTACATGGAAATTTTTATTTGTGACCAATATCGGCAACCTTTCACGTTGGCATTATCAACGTGAAAGGTTTGCAAAACTGGTCACCAATAAAATTTTACATGTTGAAAAATCACTCGAGTATTTTATTTAAAATGGAATTCTACTCTTTGTCAAATATATTGATAATTTAAATATATATATATATATATATATATATATATATATATATATATATATATATATATATATATATATATATATTTATATATATATCATAAGCAAATAAATACATTTATTGACCTTCGCTTTCTATAAATCCTTGATAGTGTATAGGGATCACTTTTACCAAACAGTACTATTCAATGTCGATTAGAAAAAAAAATATCTATCAATGCCTATGTGATTCATATTTCAATGTTCTACTTTCCAGTCTGCTCTATAGTTTATATAAGACTGCTTAAAATTGTCTTATATTGCTTATAATTATTACATTATTATATCAAACCCATATTATATTATGGCGGTTTTGACTGATCTCTTCGTTGTTAGCTTATATTCCATTTGAAGAGTAGATCGTTCCCTAAAATGACCTTTAAATGTTTGCGCTTAGTCATTCAATCGGGGTCTAAGGAAGGGGTGGGTACCAAGCAAACACCAGATAAAACAATTTAAATATATATTTATGTCGCTGCCGTCTGTATTTCGCTGATGCCGTAATTGTATTCTTTGGAATTTTAACTCCGTCTTATGAGGTCAATTTCGAAATGCATGTTGAAAAAAGGACGAAATTATCATGTCAAACAATAAATAGTAACAATAAATGTTCAAAATAACAAAACATTGCATAATTTTTCCCTGTAAAAGTCTACTTTCTGGTACCATCAATATCTCCTTTTTTGCCCAGTTTCGCTCTTGGCTGCTTTTTAAATATAACTCTTGTTGTTTTGTTGTGGTTTTCCATGCCCATTTATAATCAAATCTCGTATTTCTTTAGCAAGAGAATATCCTCCTCGCTTTTGGATTTTTGTATTAATGACGTAATGAATTTTAAAGTTCACAGCGGTCCGCCACTCGACGTTATTGTTTTCACTATTTGGGTTAGAAGACTCTAGATGACTATAATTTCACGGGAAACTATTAAACATAAAAATGGCCATAAATGCTCGGAAATCCCGTTTACTGCTCCAAATTAATTGAGAAGCTAACTGAACACACCAAGAAGTTGTACAATACCCTAAATATGAACTATTGTAAAATTATTACTATTTTAAAATCGTAGACTTAATTTTATGACAGAATAAATCTTTGAACTTTAGGTAGAATAAACTTGGTGTAATGCCATTATCATATTTTATAAGTGTTATCTTCTCTTTTTATATTTTGATGTGTATTTAAAAAAAAACAAAGATTAAACATACTTACAATATTAACAGGTAGTAATGCATAAGATAATATAATTTAATATTTATCTTGAAAGCTGAAAGTGTTTTAAATGCTGGGAGGAAGAACGCGTCCGGTGGGGCTTTAATTCATTAAATTGCTTTTGTTTGGAAAACCCGCGGCAAGGAAATGAGTTGCACATCTGCAGACTAATAGAAACAAATGGCCGACTCGAGGATTAATCTACCGCAGGTGCAGACAACGGACTAAAACTATATAATAAAGGAATCAATACTTTATTGGAGCAGTTTAGCTCCTTAGGAACATAAAACTTACTGTATCGTAACGTCATCATTGAATTATCAAGAAATTTACAAACACATGTATATATATATATAAATATATGTATATATATATAGTATATATCCTCATTCACTGTTAACTTATTACTTTTGCAGAGTTAAATATTGTCTGCATAGATTAATGGCGCTAATATTACTATTCATACAAGATGATTTAGAAGCGAGCGATTAATTTCTTCTTAAAGGTCAAATATATGTCAATTTTCGCATTGCTCGGCCACGATTTGCATCATTGTAATTTAATGAGTCGGGTATTACGCTGTTTGAGCTACAACGTAGTGTTGCTCGATAACTAGTGTCCACTCTAGACTAATCGACGATTCAAATCTTCCATAATTATTTTTCAAGCGATGAAGGACGTATAAACCGGCACCGGTAAAATTCTAACAATAGATACACGATAACTATGGGATGTGTAAGGCTGGTTAGATCTCAGAGTCAGATAAAGTTGCGGCATTGTGAAACTAATATAGGCTTAATTTTAATATTCCACATTTTAACGTCATGTTGAAATACCTGCGTGGTTTGGGCGACGGATTTTGAAATAGGATATTATTGATCGAATTTGTAGAGCACCAAGGTGATAACACAATAATTACTATGTTTTCCTGCAATTAACAGTGACGGATTGCATAAAAATGCGCAATCGGTAATTATGGAAAGCGAAATGGAGATTATATTTTAAACAGTCAAAAGCCCGTCTACCTTCTCGGCTTAACTGCGATTTGATTAAGTTAAATTACCTCATTTTCTATAGCCCGACAGTTTCTTTGGAGCTGTGAAAGCGGCTGACGAAGATGCCGTCAAATTCGTTGTCCATTAAACCTGATCGTTTCACTTTTTTGCCTCGCTTGGCCGTTCATAAATAATAAATGCATGTTCTATGGTTACCGTTGTCAATTTCGATCATTGCCTTTCAAAAAATACTTTTCCTCTCGGCTGAAAAATAAATACCCAGCCATAATACGGACATTCGTGTTATAACCGCTCCGATAAGCGTGTGTTAAAATGCCTATTCTATGCATACGCGTTACCTTACTCTGAAATTACTGTCGACGTGAAAAAATAACCGACACAGTTAAGTTTAGTGACAATTTTCAAATTTACATAGCGTGTTCAATTCTCATTAATAAAAAATTGGTTCCATCTTGAAATAAACGGTCATCTTGGCGCTTATTCTAATATTTAGTTTATCGCAGTTAAGCAGATATTTTTACAGATAAATGTTGTTTGTTGTAGTAGTATATTTTTATACTCGTTATATTAATTTTTACTTTGTTATTCAACGTCACAACTATTCGGTACATTATCAATCAACGCTTTATGATATTTACAATGTTACATCTAAAGCTCAAATATCGCTTATAATGAGTAAATATAGTTTAACATGCGAATAAGTCATTGCCACCGAACAACCACTAATGTCGGCTCACACAGCACTCTGCAAGGCTCACTCAACGTACCTAATGGAAAGCTTACTCTGACTGGTGGACTCGGTGCTTTCATTGATCGATGTACTCACACGGGCCGCGTCAAAGCTCTGGTCCGCACATACTCATGAGATCAGTGTGCTTTGAATGATTAATATGCTTGTTTGATTGCATGAAATTAATAATAATACCTTTTTATATACAAATCAATAACTATATAATTTTTGGGTATCGAATAGATGTATATGGTATAAGGTAACATCATTATATAAGATGATAAAATTCGCTTGATTTATATAAATGAGCCCCAGTTGTGACATGCACTATTGCAGCATATATTTTTTACTCCAGTGTTTAATTTTTCTAATATTATGACAGCAAAAATACAAAGATTAACCCCTTTAATTGTTTTAATTCAATAAAAAGAATAATTCTTTCAACCATTTCCCAAATCAACTATCGATTTCACACATATCAATGATCAGTTTATTCTATTTTTTGTGGCCGTTTTTACATCTGTTCTATAACTTGTTATTTTTGCTTTTCTCGTGTATATTAAATACCCAAAAGTAATTGTCGCATTAAATTTATATCGAACTACATGCATCCCAGGCAAAAAATAGTGCAATTCCACAACACACCGTGTGGTAGAGATAGTTGATACATTGCAACGTATTCTACTTTACATCCGGTCAGTGGACCGGCGATAATATTTAATTAAGTATAACATTCCGATTCATTTACTAGACATGTTTAAGGCTGAATATCGAAGCATTTTGTGTTTTAAAATTATATTTTTTACCCGATCATCTTAATGTCGATTCGTATCTTGCAACTCGTGTTCCGACGATCAGGCGGCGGGCTCCGGCCTCAGTTCGTTATTGTTTGTTCTTGGTTGTTTTTTTTTTTTTTTGTATACGACTATGACCAATCTCGCTCCTCTGCAAAACTACTTTTTTGCAAACATTTGGATACCGGCCGTTCTGATATTCGCTCCGTCTCATTACACATCGCGACCGAATCAACTTCGTCTCAAAATACGAATTACCGAGTGTTTGTTTATTATTACTGTACCGTCTATTTCTAATTATTTTGAATATTCTGACATTGATTTTGAAAGATACTTTATGGAAAATTCTATGGTTAAATTGCTTTATTTCGTCATAATATTAATTGCTTTATTTGCTCTTTTAAAAGTCTGTTTCGTCGTCTTTCAATATGGAAATATAACATATAATCTTAACTTAACTTAAAATTATTTAATATTAAATTATATATTATTTGTATCAAATCTGATTAGAGATCAGTTCCAAGTGTTGGATTTATTCATTCAATAATAACTCAACATTATAATGTCTACCACGTTTTCTTTAAAGGCAAATAAGTCATACAAAAATTATTATTTTGAAAATTCGTGAAATACAAGAAATCCTAGTTATTTAGCATATTTTATTTTTATTTTTGGATTCGTTAATATTTCCTAATAGATAATTAATGACCGTGGTTTATTTAAAAGCGCAATTACGCGCGATTGTTACATAGCTTAAAAAAATATATTTGTTGGTTCGTAATTGGTAATCGTTTGACGCTTCACTGAACACACTTTATAGGAAGGTTGTGAATTGTTTTAGCAGTAATTATAGTTTAGACTGACATTTTTTTTGTACTTATATATCATTCATTTAATTATAGATTATTCTTAAATAATAGGAAATCTTAATCGATTGATATTAAACTCTAGTATCATGGTTAACTAGAATGTGGTGACTAACTTGTATATTTAATAACAATATATTTGACAGGTTATATAATTTATCATGTTAAGTATTGCATTATTATTATAATAACGTTGTTTAAAAGCAACGAGCCATCGTGGAATTGGTAGTATTAAAGCGTTAAATATTTGAACAAAGAAATTTAATACTATTGATACGGATAGCTATTAAGAATGATAATCCTCATTGTATTGATTTCAATCATTTTAAAGGCATTTATTGTCAATTTAAAACAGATATATGACCAAATAAAATTAAAAACATAAATTTTTGCACGTTTAATTGTTAATGACGGCACAGGTGGAGAGCCGGCGTGGCTAACCGAATCAGCTCATGTGCTAACAAGATAAGCCCTGAACTGTCGATATCCATTAGAGGGCGCCCGGCTTCTCCTGCACCGCAGTCGTGTGTCTTACTCGACGAAATACTTTGTCTGCAAAAGGTCAGACACAACACGCATCTCGACTACAACACGTTATTTTAAAAAAATAAACATCATTATATTATAAACACTTTTTATTTAATGTTCGATTTTCGTAACAAATCAATCGTGCCTTTTCAATGTGTAGAAATGATGCTTGGTTGCTTTTAACAATCCTAATTTTTTTTTGAGAATTTATTGCTGCTGCATTTAGCACACCTGTGATTTTATTCGATAAATAATCAAACAAATCATGTCCTTTTCAATATATATTTTTTAATAATGATAAATACGCTTTTCTCAAACAGGCGTTATAAAATTACACGCGTGTTTGATTGGCTCGGCGGGGTACCCAGACTAGTCTACTGGCGGGTTATTGACTTGTAAGTCAGTTTCTAAAACTTAATAGAAAATTGTCATGTAGAAAAGCTCGTTCTGAAAGTATTGCATTCCGTAATAGGAATTGCCCTACGTCGTGTTTTTTTTTTCTTATAAAAAAATTGATCGACACAAAACCGGTATTTTTCATTTTTAATTGCCTTCGCACACATGTCGTTTAATACTAAAGATAGAGTGAAAGTATATTTTTACTATTTTGATCTTTAAGTACATTTAATATTAAAAAAACGTTTAAATATATCTTTCAATACTTTAATGACTTTTTTTACCTCTGCTAACAAGTATAGGAAGCGATATATGTGAATGCTAAACATTACTTGGGTGGCACGAGTAATAAAAGAAACTGCTCTGCCGTGCATTGTGGGTGCGCATCTTAAATCAGCTCGCTCCCTCGCGTTCGCATTCATTACACCTTACTATCAGTACATTGGAAATTGGTTCTCTGACTATTGACTCTACTATTATCCGAACGATTCTCCTCACCTTTCGAGTATCCTGAGTTATTTGGAGCGGAATTGTCTTATTGTTGTTAATACACAATTGTACGTGCATTTGTATGAGAATTTGCATGTAAAAAATGTAGGCAAGGCTTTCTGTGTATTTGTAAAATATACTTTTAATTTCAGTCAACAATAACTACAACACATTTTTAAATTATGGAAAATAAAAGCCAACATAATAATGTTGCTTTTATTTTACAATTGGCTTAAATAAGCTAACCTGAAAAGTGCGTACAGTGGATGCCCTGAGCGTCAAGACTAGTTATTTAATGCATTATAATTTAGGTATAGGTTCGCATGAAATTTATCCCTTTTAAAGCTAGTTTTTATTTTAAAATGGTATCTCATCAAATGACTGACCCGTGCGAGCAGCAGTCTTGTATCCGGCGATCATTAGTTCAGCTTAATTTTACGTCTGGTACCTGGTTCTTAACTAAAAAGATTCTTTATATCAACGCGTCATAATGACACTCGCAGGTGTTTTTTTCACGCCCCCCCACTTACCCTCAGATTTTCAAAGCCAAAAATTTAATGCGCGCATCCAGGAATGTTAATGACCCCCGCTTTTGTTACAATCGGTTATGTCGCCATTGTTCCCGAGTTTCCGTCAGACATGCCGACCGGCTAAATGCTGTGACGTCGGATTCGGCGACGAATATATCTCACGACCGCCGAGCGAGCAGAGCTGCCCACAAGGCTCGACCGCTGCTCTCGTGGCCCGCGCGCCAGGACGGGGCGAGGAGTGGCTTTTTGTCCATTGCCTCGAAAGGCGGTCTGGTCTATCCAGGTTTAAATAATAATTGCTGATAGTTACGAATCGAGGTACAAACTAACGAGTCCGAGTGTCTTTAGCCGAGCGTTACGTCCCGCAATGGATGATTTCCCTTCATTACAGAGCACACGCTAGTTCCTCCCGAAATGTAATAATAGGTTCAATGTGCAGTATTCTCTGGCTCGTTCTGGCGTATTTTTATTCGCCTCACCGAGTAGAAATAAACTCTTTTTAAAGTATATATCATCCGATTCTATGGAGAAAAAAAGATAATTCATTACATAAGGTAGACCATTAAAGAGTGCGTGTTTATTCTTCCATGACATAAATTATGGGTTTTATCAATGGTACTTTTTCTATTTTTTGAATCATGCCCTCGATTTCCACAACAATGCTGGTGCCTTTCGTGTACGATATAAAGTATTAAAAATATATTTCAACCGTTTTCTTTTTTCTGTATTCTTGAAAGACCTATTTGTAATCTTTGGATAAAACAATTTTTGAATAAACAAGCTTATTGAGTTGGTGCGACGGCTCGGAGCTGACCGGAAAACTACGGTTCTACTCCGCGCGAGAACTTTCACAACATGTGTGCGTTCAGTAGTACTAAAGGTACTTAACGAAAGGATTGGTATTTGCGTACTTAGTTTTTATTATATTATGTGCTTTGCTTTGCAGACATAAAATCGCAACAAAGCGTTGCCAGTGTTGTAAAAAAATGCAAACCTTCACTGTTTATTTAAATAATCTACACCTCTCTCTACGTTCAACCTTGCCAATGGTACGTTAAGGTAAATTCGAAGACCTGATAAGTCTTATTATGTTGCCGCTTTATACTGTCGAAATGTTTGTATTGTAACAAAAACTATCTTCGTGTCTTGAATTATAAAGTTTAAATAATCACTTACATTACTAAATACGCCTATCGATATGGTTAATACACCATACGTGGCTTAGCCGGCCTTGTGGCGATGTATCATCATAAACTAGTACCCCCGTAATGCTGTATTACATTTAAAACCTTCTTAAATTGGTATGAAAAGGTGTTCGTGTACATTCTCAAGGCTATTGAATTTTCTTTTTATTTGCTTGTTTTTGCATATGACGTATTTCACGTTATGATGGAGCTGTTTAGTGTCTCGCTGCCATACATGATTACAGGAAGTAACTGATCAAAAATTTCCCTTTTTAGACTGTCTCAGCCACGTCTCTATTACTGAGAATTATATTCAACCATTTACAGAAATACATAGCATTATGCACGGTCATCTAGAATTTAGGTTTCACGGATGGATGGCCGCACAACCGCACGAAGGCGTCTACTATAAAAACTTAATATATTTACTAATGTAGCTCGACTCATTTCAAAGTAATGTATTTGCAATGTGGCTTACAGCAGGTTATTTAAAATTAATGTGGTCCGGCAGACATACCTATTTGGGTATACAATCGTAAAAATACACTTGCAGATAGTAATTCACGGTGTAGTTTTTTAGTAAGCTAACGTCTAATACGTAGCAATCTTTCATTATATTTCTTTCGCGAAAATTAGAATATTTTGGGGATTAAATCAACAACGGGGTAATATGAAAAGTCTATCAATATCGCCGGTACATACCAGCGTACCTATTTTCGACAAACGAGTTCATCGTTATTAACTTTTTAAAAAAAACTATCTCATTTACAATACACCTCCATAGGGGAAATATACAATATGACGGAAATAAAATGACAATCATAATATCTACGATATTTTACATGTTTTGTGCAAGTAAACGCCGGGAAATATTGCCAAGTTTTAATTACAACCGTCGCCACTTTCCGTGTATTAATTGTTAGCAATACTTTTAAGATATTAGAGAATTTTATAAAAAATGTTTTCCCTACGAAAATTTATCTAAATAATAATAATTGTTTTTGTGTTCCATTGGAGGGTAACGATCGCCCCGAACCTGATCCGCCATACAATAGGCCACTGTTTGGATAAGATAAGGTGAGCACGACCAGGCCGGGGCGCAGGCACCTGCCCGGGACGATGAAGGCCCCCCGCGGGCGGTATCAGTCCGCGTTCCGATTAGCACGACTCTCTCGTCTGTCGTCTGACTGTATTTTCTATTAATTCGTCGATTAGCCTCGGTATAAAGAATATAATCACGAGACGTAAAGTTATCCCGCTTCCTGCGTGGGTATGCGGTCTAATAAAGTTCTTGGCTGCAAAGTATATTGTTTATTCCTATCTAATGTTGTAGCATTATTGTAACGTTAGAAGTTTATGTACATATGTAGAAATACGGTTGACGGTTTATTTTTAATTTTCAAAATATTGCTTTAATCAATTCAATTATTCTTTGTGTGCAATAAATATTTTTAGCCAAATGGCTAGAAGGTAGCGGTTATTTTTATTTATGAGTTATTTTGTTTTAACTGGTTAAAATGCGCACAAACAAAAATAGCCATCATCTCCTGACCATTTGGCTAATCGGTTGTATTACAAATACCAGTATATCGAGAATACTTTGTATGCATGTATTTTTTAACAATTAATTTATTCAGTATTGCGAAGATATAAAAATTCCTTTTCCATTATAATATTTAAATATGAAGTTTCGTTGAGAAGCTTCGTTTTAAATTACAAAGTTTTAATAGTAAAAATCTGTAATTTAAATTTTTATTATGAATGGTACTGCGAATATTTTATTTCAACAAGTTATAAATTTATTTAAATTTATTATATAAAAACTCAAACAATGGTTTTTTGGGAGTAGTTTAGTGTAAGTTGCTTTTTTTTTTTTCATTTTCGTACGATCTGACTTGAGCGTGACTACACCTGCAGTGGGAACAGGCCCTATTGTTGAGGCTCGTGTCGTGATTTGCTCGTTACTTCCATGCATATCGGCTAGCAGATAAATCATTCTGCGATCGGTTTACATTAATATCAAGAAATAAGATTTGCTTAACAAGCATTAAATCTCTTATGCGGGTTTATTTCACATTAATCATTAAATTGACACATCAAAAGTGCCGCGTACACTCACGAATATTTATTAAGTACCAATAAATTTTAAATACTTTTGTTAATCCAAGGTTAAATAAATTGTGACTTAAACAAAAAATGCACAACATTATTTATATTCAAACGACAGTTCACTTTATTCCATGAAATCTTGAAATTGAGAT
The DNA here is from genome assembly GCA_022113835.1 of Atopsyche davidsoni. Lineage (NCBI taxonomy): Eukaryota > Metazoa > Arthropoda > Insecta > Trichoptera > Hydrobiosidae > Atopsyche > Atopsyche davidsoni. The sequence continues at coordinate 671,982 of JAILWY010000019.1, read as the reverse complement.
AGTTTTGAGAAGTAGTACGATTGTCGATTCTAGGACGTAAACTATCCGCCTTAGACCCGTCTTGGCAGGTTTATTCTTGACTTACGTAAGACGATGGGATGCTATGACGATTAAAGTTATTAAATAATTAAGTTTTACTGTTTATTATTTAGTGTTAACTTGTTTAGCCAAGACAATTCGTTGAATTTGTCACTTAATGTCTATTCCAAAAAATAGGTCGTTTCGTGTCGCTACTGAAGATATCACTACTATTTCGCTGTAATCTTCTTTTTCAAACCAAGAAATTTAAGTCCAGAGGCCATATTAAAGTATTTTCCACAAAAAAGAGGTAAATAGCAAAATAACAAAACAAAAAAAAAAACCTATTCTCCGCAAAGTAAACCGATAGTAAACAAGCTGGCAGCGTTCTCACGGCCGAAGCGGGACACGATCGTCAAAAATCTACGTAAAGAAGTGCCACTTAACATTGTTATTAAAACATGACCAACATAGCTCGTGTGGGGGCACTCGAGCCTCCTCTAATCCGCCGCAGAGGTAAACAGAGGCCGCGCTCGCTCACCCGCGGCTGCCCGAGACCGGCCAAACCTGTTGGCGAAAAAATAGGAGAAAGCACGTCTGCCAGCGCCACCGTAATTGATGATCACCGGCGGCCCGCGCGGCCTGCCGATAGGCCAAAGGAACTGAATGAAAACGACTGGACCATCAAAAAAACTATTCGATGCGTCATCTCAAACTTCGACTTTTGTTTTTTTTTAACTTGAATTTCACATTTTAAAAATAACTAGCTATAAATAAACCTATCGAATATCCTCGGTCGGTTCACATATATCAGGGGTGGCCAAAGCGTCGACCGCGTGACTATCCCTAGTCGCCCGCCTGTCTGATATGTACACATCTCTAATGCCAGTCCCACTTTAGTTAATTACTTTAGTATTATTTTTTCTTATTTAAATAACTTGAAATTGATAATGTATTAATATTGTTTATGAATATTTTATATTAAAAAAAAAAACAGATTACCCGTAGTGAATAAAATCTTTTCCTCGTGGGTCCATTTGACTTTTTATTTTTCGTTTTTCATAATTTTGACTGGTGGTAGGCCTTATCGGCCTGTGGCTAACTCCGGTGCGAAAGGTTGTTGACTATCATTGGAAGTTCTTCTCTGCTTTGTGCCCACCATGTCAACATGGGAGCATTGTATTGTGCCTTATCTCATGCGGCCGCGAGAATTTTTTTGCGTCTCCGTTTTCTCTTGGGTGATGAGTTGCAAAAAGGATAATTTATCATTTCAGAAAGTTTGGTCGAAATACGAGTGTGATATTTTGCTTCATAAGCTCCCTAGTAATCAATCAAAACAGAAATAAACCTTTTCCGATTGACATAAAACATATGGCATTAATTAGAGTGACAAACCTGACAGATTAGTGCCAAATCTGACAGCGTCGGCTGATCCACCCGAACCCCGCCCTTTCAGTAGGAACTTCTTCCATCGTACCAGAAGGATGTGTGAATTTTAATTTAATTTTTTTAATTATTCTTGTGATCTTTATATATAATATAATTACATGCAAATGCTTTATATTATTGTAGTAGTTATAAATAGGAATATTTAAATATCAACTATAAAACGCATTTCTAGACAGATTTCATTACGAAAAGATTATTTTTTTACTCTAAAGGTACGTTGCTAAATTTCTGTTCTAAATAAATAATATATCGTCTTTTCTAATGGGAATAAAGCTAGAATCGAGAGAATTCAACTGATTATTTTTATTGCAGAATCAGCCATGACGTAATTTCCAAAATGTTACCGGGGTTTTGGCGCGGTGTGTTGCATGGGGACCATTATACTAATAACCCTTCTACAGCTTAATACACGTGAATACAGTACGACTTTCATTATGAGATCATTCAATAGCGTGTACATGTGCTGGTACCAGCTGTCCCGTCACGGTGTGCTAATGTTGACAGTGTGCGTGCACCCATCAACATGATTGGCCGGCGACCGCAGAGGGTAGCTGCCCACTACGATTTAGGGTCAAATACAGTCTAAGCAAAATTACATGTTCTCATAATCATGCTATATAGAAAAAAATGAATTAAGTTTTTATTTTATCAAAATAATAATCTAATTCTTTTTAACGCTGTGAAATATTATATGAATTCCCGATTAAATACAAAAAATCCAAGAAATCGCAGGTTTCTTATAATATATAAAACAATCAAAAAAACCTTTCCAGTGTCATGTATTATCGATGCTTTTGGAATCATAAACGATACATAGCACGAATACGTAGGGGCGTGAGTTGCTTTATTATCTGTGTAGAACGTGTCCCACTCTGACTGTCAAACCCACCATGAGAATTTATTATAAACAAACAAGTATTGGTTTTACCCACTACTATTTTAAATACTTAGATAATCTTCATTTTGTGCTCAATTATTTACTAGTTTATAAAAAAAAGATTACTTTCGTTATGTATGTAGCCTTATTCCTTAACCAATTAATATTTAGTCTGAAATATTCAGAATTATCAGTTTGGCCATCGTTGACACACCTGTAAAAACTAATCCGAAAATTGATATACTGAGTATACTTTTTATAAAGCTACTAGTTGTTGATTGTGTCAAAATATTATAATAGAGATATTGATAAATATTTACTTTTTGTTCAAAACTATCGATATTTTTCTTTACAATAGAAACTGCGACACGAGTGGGCAGCCCGCGGGTCTTCGCATGTCGCGAGTAGCACGCATGAAAGTTCGTCCGCGTTGCCTTAGGCAGGCGAATCTCAAATTCTACAGCGGATAAACGATGTCGCTGCACGATTGATATGACGAGAAAGCGTCTTCATAGTGCTCGAGACTTTTGAGCAATCACTTGACACTAAAAAAATCAGAATGAGTAGATGTAGAAAATAGTTTTATTACAATAAAACGCATTAATTATATACATGTACTATTATCATCAGCTTCCTTGATTTCTTATTTTTTATCTTCTTTAGATAGACCTCGGCAACTTCTAGGTCGTTAATCATTAGAAGGCGTACACTTTGATGACATCTTTTCCATCTTTGCCTTTTTATTAGTCTCTATTGAGTTCATTACTTTGAACGAATCCAACATTCCATTTCCCTTTTATTAAACAATTTTCTCTTTATTGTGATATGCCTACTTCCATATTTACTTTGCAATACATATACAAATTAAAAATATATTTCAATAACTCTGATTTTTTGTATCTTTAGTGGTTTTTGTGTGGTACAATACGGATAAACTTATTTATATGAAATTTATTAGTTATTTAAGCACTTGAAACTGACAAAAAATAAAAGGATTAATTTATATTTTAACACAAGCGGACAACGTATACACAGACCGCAAATAAAGCGGAAAGGTTCGGAATTGAGAGAAAAGCGATTCGCATTTGCTTGCAATTATAAATCAACCACTACTTGTGTATTTACAGAATCCATGCAGCTTCATTTTTTTTTCAATTACATAATTTAGTAATTAAATTTTTAGATTGTATTGAAATATTTAAATCTACCATAATTTTAAGTTTATGCATACGCATTATAAACTATTTATAAAAAAACGAATTTTAGTTTCATAAATTGTCTACGTAAGATATTAATTCTATTTTTTTCTTATTGATGTTTACTGTAGCGAAACAATCAATTATAGGCAGCCAGCATGTGTTGTGCTTAGCAATCATACTATTTTGAGTCAATTATGTTTATACAATTATTTTGAGTCAATTATGTATATACAATTATTTTATTCCTAGCATTAGGAGTGGAGGCTCGACAATTAAGACGAATTCTAATTTACTCCACATAACGAGTAACACGTTACACCGGCCACGGTTTCGACATTACCGCCATGAAACTCTTGATTGAATATTTATGTGCATTAATTACCCAAAAGAAACTTTATTGCTTCAATTTGATTAGGACTTTTGTTATTTTGCGGTTTTATTACAGATAAAAAAGACTATAACCCAGTTCAATTTACATCTTGTAAAATTTAGATAATCGAACTTTGGTACTTGTTTTTATTATGACGGAACACAGTAATCGAGCAATATATAATTCAAATTGACTTTTAATACCTGCCGTAAAGATGTTTGATGATAAGTTCATCTATAGTCAAATTACAGCTTTGCGTTTTGTAAGTAATGCCACCGCGTAATGCTCGCCAGCAGGCTCGCTCGGAACTTCCTAACGCGTGGCCAGTATCTTTCTGCCGCCTGTTTTAACCGCCTCAGGTTGACTAATATTGATTTATATACAATCTACCGTCGAAACGCGAATATCGTATGCACCTTAAAAGGATCATCACAAATTACGAAAACTGAGTCGACATCAAAACGTGTGGTTCTAAACATATTCGTTCTACTTTCACGTGCGCATTTGTGACACGAATCCGAACCGAGCCCGCGGCTATGCCATCCGACTCCAATGCTCCATACGGCTTTTTATTCATTGTGCGAGCTGCTTTATTAGGTAATTGTCGGACGCTTTGTGCAATGCTCACCTGTGACAGTTTGTACGTGCGAGTGAGACGTCAGGGAGAGTGAAAGAATGACGATCGGGTCCGATGTGGAAACCGAGGAGCGCTTTTGAGACGCAACAGACCCGAAACCGGCGACATGATCAAGTCCAACAGGAGAGCCTACAAGCTGAAGAAGAACAGCACGGAGGTTGTCCACTGTAAAAGATGGAGGTAACTATATTATCAACCTCGCTTATTTTAAATCGGTTTCGACGTTTCATTAAATTTTCAGGTTTGCGTGCTAACAAATGATATTAACAGAGTGGTCGGTAAAGGCCGACCGTCGTGTCCGACCCCACCGATGCGTCAATCGACTCCAGCAGATTGGCTATTGCTGGCCACGATTATCCATAATGACAGCTTAACGGGTGTTGTGAGTCGCAGATTAGACACGCTCCGGCACCTCCGATCTCCTTCTACGTTTAATTCATTAGCGCGTTTGAGCGACTTCAATAACAACTGCAATATTACGCTGTACGTCAACTTAATATCCTCCTTCCCCGTTGACTCTAAGTCAAACGATAACATATGACGTCAATCCCTAGCAGCCGCCGTGATACACAATGTACCTAATTACGCTTAACTGCTCGGGGTGCAGGATGGTAAAATCTCCGTCCTAGTATTATTATTTTTTATGACCGATTACTGCGATTTATCTTTTCGGTATAATTTAAAGCTCAACCGCACACGAAAAATCGCAAAGCGCGGGGGCTTCTGCTTATTATGCTGTTTTTGTTTTCATTTCGAGTATTCAAATCACACGCAGGAGTCTGGCCCAGATCGAGCTGTATTTTAATGACAGATATTTCACTGATTCCCCTCGTACAAACCAAGCTGCATAAACAATACCCATCCTTACACGGTCAGTGAGTACTTTACGCGATCTGTTTGTGGGTTCTTTTGGCGTTATCTTGTGTAAGTTTAATTAGTGAAGTCTTGGCACCCGGTGAGCTGCTGGTGAGTATAATCGGCGTTTTTCCTCGGAGCGTGGATCGGCATCTGCGCTGGTGCTAGATCTGGCCCTGGATACGAGAGGCAGATAATTGCCGGCGAGAGGGGGAACTCGTTTGGCAAGGCCTTCGTTCCGCGAGTGAGAGATATATTACGGTCACACTAAACGTTTGGTGATTTGAAATAAATATTACAAGTACGCGTATACACCTCTTACTAATAATCTCAATTATGTCCGTTTTTTTATTGTGTAAGTATATGACGTACTTAAGCTACAAAATCTACAAAATGTAATGTTCTACAAGTAGCACACTCGTTTTGAACCAAAAAGACTACTAAATAATTATTATATTCAAAATATAGAGAAGAGACAATCAATTGAATCTCTACCTGATGTCACAAAAACCAAGGAGTTGGTGAAAATATTTGATTTTTTTATAGATATGTCGTTTCACAGTGAATATCTGACATTTTCAATAGAAACTTTGAATTTAAGTTTCGACAACTTCAAATATCATTAGACGACGGAGAATAAATGTAAAATTATAAAAACCCTTGAATTGTAAATTATCACCATATTATATTCCCTAATATCTAAAGCTCTGTAGTTATTTAAATTTAATTTTAAACTTCCAAACGGTCCAGTCCCGAAGAACTCGCCATCGGCACGATCTCGCTCGGTCGGGTGATTCACACCGAGGCGCGACATTGGCTCGCCAATTGGCGGTCAAATCGCATCTGAACGGACGGAGGCCGGGAACATTATCCCATTGAGCGCGGGGCGCCCTCCTCGTGTGAACTCCGCGAGGCTCCGCTCACACAACCCGCCGCCTTTGTCAGCTCGCTGCAAATCGCGTCTACTTACATCACGGCTATGCATAAGATTCCGCGCAATAAAAGGTGACCGATGAAAAAACCTAAGTCACGATCGGTTAGCCAACGGTAGTGTGGGGATTCTCTGGCAGATGTAAAATTTAAATGAGTTTCGTTAGAAATATCGCGTTACGTAAGTTTTAAAATAAACATTTTACGCTTATGTGAAGCAGAAAATCGCTAACAATGTAATTGGCGGTTATTGGAAGCCAATTCTGGTGCTTCACCTTTGGTATATTTTCATTCAAAGAATATTTAGTGTTGTTCTCACTTTTTATTTTTATTAGTTTCGCCAGCATACCTAGGTTGATGCCAACCTATAAAAAATAAAAAGTGGGAACATCATCAAATATTATTTTAAAATTATAATAAAATTCCTGCCAGTACTTTCGGTCAAGAATATTCAATATGTATTTATGTTTCCAAAATATGCTTCGACTGCATAAAGTGGACGTCGAGGTCCGAAACAACCGAGTAAGAACTATAATTGAAATCAAAAACCGAAGGCCATTTTATTTATCGTATTAAACAATGCTTATTATTTACTACTTAATGAAAACAGGTAGCAAACTATCTCCTACGGCCTCTTGGCATTATGGGCATGATTGTCGTCGATCCTCAGCTGAATAAAGGTTTCCCAGGATCCAGACTTTCTTTCGTTAAAGGCTGCAAAGTCACTTCGATTATCTGAAGTTTATAAAATACCTCGAGGGTCTTATCGAATACCAAGTATGTCAATTGTAAATATTTGTGTCAAAAAATATGTATTCTCTGCTACTTCAATTTTAATTTCTTTGCAAAACGGAAGTGAAACTCAGTTTGGAAGTTGTTTTTTTTTTAGTGTAATCAATAATACAAAAAGCCCCATACGTGTATTTTATTGGTTTTGTTGGTGTCTACGGAGCTAGCACGGTGACTTGTTGCAGCGTTTACGTTCCGTGAGTCGCTGGCGGACGCCGTGACGCATGGCGCAGTTCGTCTCTGGTAAAATGCGAGGTCTCCTCGGCGCAGAGGTCGCACGAGAGTGCCCCCTCAACGTAATAAAGTCACTTCACAAAAATTGATCAGATTTGGTGTGTATCACTTGCTACGCAAAATAAGTATTGAGAATAAACAAGTTTTGAGTGTGACCATACCCTTTATGGATCGTTCCCGATCGAGAGCAGATTTATTTACAAAACAAACCAAAAATTAAACTACCTTTTCAAATTTGAACATTAATGACATTCCAGTAATAAAAAAATTAAATAAAACCGTCACCATTACTTAAATTACTGTGACTTATTCTTGTTTTGTCCTTTTTTCTTTTCTAGTAGCTTTATTTTTTAAATAAAATTTGTCACCAAAGCCGTCTACACACAACACTGAGATTGTAATTGTTTTATAACATTGAAATTTCTTATAAAACACAATTAGTTTGAATGTACAAAATTATTGAAAAAAAAATTAAATGATTGTTTAGAGCCTTAAAGATAATATTTCACAATATGCGACATGGGAAATAATGAATTGCAAGTACTAAATAATTGATACACGTGCATTGCTTCCATTGGTGTGTGTCTGCCCTCGGTATAAGTTCTTCTTCCTGCGTGCACATTGACGTGAGTCAATGTGCACGTATGCATTATGCAAGTTTCCCGACTAATTAACGCGCATATCCCTACATGTCCGTGCAACCCATTGTACTGTAGCATTGTAAAATGCCAAACAAACGGGAAAGCCCTATTACGGAGATCTTGTGGAGCCCGATAATAAAACGATTTCAATATAAAATAAATTATATTACTAACTATTGTATTGCACTTGGTTAGCATTTGATAAACAAATAAGAGAATATTATTTTGTTTTTTTTTATTTTGCGGTTCGTACGTACATACAATTTTATTTTATTAGTAAAAGGTAACATAGTACGTTCAGACTATGATGTGAGCGTGAAAATCGTTACGTGCTTTAACACCCCTTTCGACAATCTCCTTGCCCATAAGTAACGCGAATAATAACCTACACTACCATCGATCTACCCAAGGTTCACATAACATTTGCCGTCAACGATGTCCTACCATCAACGCAACGTTCATATTACACCACCCGCGCCGCCAGCTGTACTATAACTCACTCCCCACGTAACCCACATACTTTATTCCACTTTCCACGTTGTCCACACCCTAAGCCGTTAAAATTTTGTCCTTGCGCCCGCCTTGTTTCACACCGACTCCCAGCTCTAATTGCGTGTCAAAAAAAAAATAATTGCAGTCAGTATATTTTTAATTTAAATGAACGTATTTCTTTCTCGAGCTTTAGTCTCGCCTGCCAGTTATATTGACGAAAGATTTCTCACGCGGTCATAACCGATGCACACGTGATTGCGTCACTTTTTATTGACAGTCGTTATGCAGGAAAGACACAGGTGAGCCGTTACATGCTCGTGTTACTCAAACATTTGTTTATTACGATGTTGGATGTCGTATCTTGATATTTGACTTCAATTATCTCCTCGTCTAATCTCGCAGAACCGGCCGTTAGTTCCGTTCGGCAACGGAATTTTTCTTTTGGATTTTAATATGAGTTGTCACATTAAAAACCAACAAAATATTTATTTATAAATAAAAATATTTTTTTAATTTAATTTGTTAAATTATATATTATAAATACATATATTCAAATTAAATGAACCCCCATCACTAGTTAAGATTATTTTAAGTAAGAATTTTAGATAACGCCACCATTGGCCATCTCTGATCTGACCTTCCCAATAATTGTACTTCTTCCTTTGTTATAGTATGAGCAAATATAGACTCTATGAAGATGAGAGCTATTTGAGGTAAAAATTGCTTATAGCGCACGATTATCTCATGTATTCAAAGTTATCGGTATCATTTGACACAAAATAGGCTATCGATTTCTAACAACTCAAAATGAAATTGTTTATTTTCATTTTTACGTTACGCTTAAATTTTAATATTGTTTTCCCAAAGTCGTACTTACTCAAAAATGGTAGCAAATTTTAGAAACCCAATTTTTTGTGAAATTCATAAGTTTCGGCTCCGCTTTTAAAACTGTGCATGAGAATTCAAACAATTTATTTAAATACGAACCTTCTCAGCATTTTAAATTTGCAAGTTTAAGTCTACAAATTTTAATGAATTATCAATAAATAGTATCAATTTGTCATTTTACGGATAAGACTAGCTTAGATTTCAATTTTGAAGTTTCTTGTGCAACTACTTCACTGCTTTCGGGGGCATCTCTTTGAATAAAATATAATCACTAATTCGACCGCTTCAATGTTATTGCATTTTTATTATTTTTATATTATTATTTTCGTGTTGACTGTCGCTGTTCAGTTTTAACGTTTTTTTTAAATTTTGTTTTTCAAGTCAACATGAATAAATTTGTTGTAAAGTCTGCGCGTTTCCCACTGTTGGTAAGTCTCGCCACCGGGGCATCAAATTGTTTCCTGTAAAATAATTTAATTTTACATCATATTGCACTTTACAATTTTCGTTTTAAAATTATAGACTGTGATATTTTCACGAGAGCCAACAGTTGTTTTATTTTTAATTGTAATATGATTAAGTTTTAGTAACAAGTCACGATTGTCTGTTATATGGACATATCCTTGTTCCCCGCCGTGTAATTTTACATTTAAACACTTCTCGCTATTGTATGCTTCACACCGTTCGTGTAATTATCTATTAAACTATCATTATATTTATTGGGGTAAACAATCTATGGAAGAAAATTCTAAACGTGTTAATTTTGAAAACATAGAAAACTATAAATTATTAATAACAAGGTGTGTGAACAGTAACTTATTATCGTTAATTAAATCCAAGCGATTACCTGCTCTCACAGAAAATCGACTTCACAACCTACTTATTAAAATGTTAACTGTAGTATTAAAAATATAGTGAATACCATAACCTCAAAAATGTAAACATTTAATTGCTAGATGGTTTTTATTAATATTATTTTTAACATGATTATAAAAATAAAATTTCGGTTATTTTTGGTGATACAAATTATTTGTTAGTACTGACATCTAGCGGTGATAGTATAAAACTTTCTCAAAAACTACTAAATTGAGTGTAAAATACATGCAAAATGGCTTCACTATGTCTTATATAGATAATGACTATTAAACATTATTCATAAGGATGTTATTTGTAAATTACATCATAGTAAAGTTTTCAGATAAACTAACTATTCAATAATATTCAAGATTTATGTAACAGATTATTATAAAATAAGGTCAATAATATTTTATAATAATCTGTTACATAAATCTTTCACTTGTAATTTAGGAAAAGAATTAATAATAATAATTAAATATATGTGTATATATATATATAATTATTATAATTGTGTATGTTGTTATGCGTGTGTGTATAAAGAAGATTAAAATTAAAATATTATTTTTTTAACGTTTCAGGTCTGTGAGCGATATGGACAGTACTGGTTCCGTGGCAGCAGTCGAAGGAGCCCTCGATCGCCTGCGCCAGCGCCGAGCAGAATTAGACGAGCTTTGGGCCGCACGCAAACTGCGGCTAGATCTGTGTTTGCGACTCAGAATCTTCGAACGGGACGCTCTCGAGGTAAATAACTTATATTCTTCATTTAAATTAATACAGTATTTTTGCCTTTTTTAAATAATTTAAGGCGTAATATTTCTTATTTACAAATATCTTCTTGTAAACATAAAATACTGTTTTGCTGCTGAAAATCAGTGTTTTTTTATGGAATTTTTTTACTTTTATTTTATTTTTACTGAGGCATGACATAATAACACCACAAAATGTTTTTAAAAAAACGATTCACACATGAAGCAATGAGAAAGGGATTTTTTTCTGACACAGGTTTTTTTTCCTCCTGTATCACAAAAATATTTTCTTAATATTTTTCTTGTTATTTCATTTATGAATCAATTAATTAAAAAATATTTAGTGCATCCAACAAACCTGTCTGATAATATAAACATTGATTTATGATTTGGTTAGCTTAATTTATTTCATAATGCAATGGTCATTCTTCTACATATTAAAACCTGGATTAATTTTAGGTGTCTTCTCAATTGGAAATGTGGGCTGAGGAGCTCCAACATAGTGAGTTGACGAGGGATATGCAGCAAGCTGAGCAACTTCTCAGATTACACAATGAGAGTGTGACGCAGATGCAAAATACCACTTTTCAAGTAAGTCAATAATTAACTTAAAACTTATTTAATATTACATAAGGTCGGCGAAAAGGAAAATATAAAAATAGTATAGATTTTGTATATAACTATACATCCGTTCATCCTTCCGTGTTATAAAATCATTTTTTACAATCAATGAATAATTAAATATTGTATTGTATAGGTTCTTCAACAAGGACAGGATCTGGCAACTGTTCTGGAGTCCTCTGGAGTATGTGTGATGGCAGACGCCCAATACAATGCACAAACACGTGTTCAAGTCCTCCTGGAGTTCTTGCATGAAAGGGAGATGGACCTTGAAGATCTTGCCGAAATGAAGAGAGTTAAGCTTGAACAGTGTGTCCAACTCGGTAAGAATCAGAAAATAACAAAATACTTTATGTTGATTGTTCATGTTTTTTTATGAGCTGTATTTGAAAATGAAAAATAACAATACAAATATCATTTTAAAGAAATGTCAATATTTTTATGGAATGTTAATAATGACAACAAAATATTATTACTGGTATAAATATAAATATTTCAGTTTGTCAAAATCAATCGTCAGAACATCATGTTCATCACCTATTAAATTATCTTTTTCATAAAAAAATTGTTTAAATATTTTAATAAATGTAGAAAAATTAAATAAGGGTAATCATGATAATTGATTATTGTCTAGGCCAATTTCAAAATGACGCCCAGCAAGTGATAAGCTGGATCCGCAATGGTGAGGCTATGTTAGCAGCATCCTTCAGCGTTCCTGGTGGATTGGCTGATGCTGAACGTCTCCGCCGAGAACATGACCAGTTCCAAGTGGCTGTGGAAAGGACTCACGCCAGCGCTGTGCAAGTCAAGTACAGAGCTGATGCTTTAGTCACTGCTAATCACTACGACCCTCAAACCATCAAGTAAGTGACCTTATTTATTAAGCAATATAAGTAATATCTTTAATTAAAGAATTTCAAATTTTTATTCATAAAATAGACCTTAGTGAAGTACTTGTAAACCTGTAGTCCTGTCCTGCTCTTTTAATATTCAAAATCAACTTATTTTACTCTGGTTCTAACGAAATACAAGCATTAAATACTTTTTTATTTTAAGAATTGATTCGTATAAGTTTCACTGGAAAAAGAACTGTTTCATTTATTGGTTATATATTTGTTTTAGGGACATCTCAGAAGAAGTTACCAAACGTTGGCAACAACTTGTAACACTAGCAGAGGAGCGCCACAAGCTGGTTACAGCCAGTCTTAACTTCTACAAGACAGCCGAACAAGTTTGTTCTGTACTGGACTCTCTGGAGAGAGAGTACAGGCGAGACGAGGATTGGTGTGGAGGTGCTGCTGCTCCAGGAGACACAGCCAAGACACTTGCTACGGATAAAGCTTCACAGGTTTGTTTTTATAAAATTTTATTAAAGTTGTTTATTTTAAAAATAAACATTTTCTATCATAATAAATAAACAATGCATTTGCAGGTCTCGCAGCTAATTGGTAAACACCAAGAACAGAAAGAAGCTTTTCTCAAAGCGTGTACTCTGGCCCGTCGTACTGCAGAAACCTTCCTAAAGTATGCGGCCCGAAGTGCCCGAGCATGCTCTCGCACGCCATCCACTGCCCCGGCAGCTTATGATGCTCGAGTCAGGTCCATCCTTGATGCACTTCTCGCTCAAGAAAATAATGTAAGTGTAATATAGGAAATACTCTTGGGATTCATGAGTCAACACTGATCAGTACAAATGGTACTAAAAACAGACTAGAATGTTTCTCAAGTCTAAAGAATTGCAATACTTCATTTAAGTTTTAATTTATGTTTGGCTCTAGAGCCTTATTTTTATTAATTTATACTGTATCAACGTTGTTTACAATATAATACTTTGAGCCACGCATTTATAAATATACCATTTTTATAGGTTCTCGAACACTGGACAATTCGCAAGAAGCGACTCGATCAATGCCAGCAGTTTGTTTTATTTGAGCGTTCAGCACGCCAGGCTATTGAATGGATTCAGGATACTGGAGAAAAGTATCTGGCTGCAAGGAGAGCGGCTGCTGGCTCTGGGCAAGGTGCCAATCAAAATCTAACTGTCGAGGGTGCTGGAGTATTTTCTGATGGAGAAAGGCTTGTGCGAGAGCAAGCGGAATTCAGAGGAACTGCCAGAGAAAGCAGGGAAAGAGTGAAACTTCTAACCCAACTGGCCGATGGGCTAGTGGACAAGGGGCATGCTCATGCTGCCCATATCAAGCAGTGGGTTGCAGCGGTTGACCTACGGTAAATATATCACATAAAAATCTCTTTTTATTCAAATTAAATCGATTATTATTTTATTTAGTTCCCAATTTAAAAAAATATACAGTTATATATATATATATATATATATACACATCTTATTTAAAAATTTGTATCTTTAAACATTGTAACAACTAGTAAAATATTATTTTATATTTTCATTTAAATGTAAAATATAAAATTATTTTATCATAATTTTATTCATTCATTCATTCACAGAATTCATACATAATTTAAATATGAACTGAGCTTATATGTAATCTGAGCCAATATCGCAATGTGAGAGTAATATAGTTTGAAGAAGTACTTGTTTGTTTTTTTTCCTCATATGAACATCAAATACAATGTAGAAACAAAGAGTTGCTCATTATTGCATTGGTTTTTACTCGAGTAATACTCAATCTTTGATATCAGTGAGCTTTCTTGAAGTAATTGTTAACTATATTTTTTTCTTGAGAATGATTATTTTTTTTATTTATTGTGTTAAAACATCCTTATTTAAGAACTGAATTAAATTTAACAAGTGTTATATTATGTGTCTAAACCTCAATCTATATATTATAGATACAAGGAGTTCAGCAGTAGCATGGAACTGTACCGTGCACAGCTTGGAGCTACTAACTCTTCCAATGAGGGAAGTGCAACATCTGTGGCATCAGCTTCTTCAGGTATTGGAACAGCGGAACCATCTCCAGGAACAAGCATTGCAGATCGACATTCTGACCCTGCTCTAGAAGCCAGGCTCTCGGTCCATCCCTCCAAAGAAGTCAATGATGAAAAGCGCAGAAGTGCTCGACGAAAAGAGTGAGTATATTTCTCAAATCAAAATAAGATTAGTTTGCATTATGTACTAGATTCCTGATGAAAATTATCCTACTGTGATTTTACGCTTTTCCTTTGTTGTTTCTTTACTCTCTAACACCATTGACTCGTTAATATTTTTTGCAATAATTAAGCCCTAAATTGATTTCAAGGGAACCATTTCTTCATTTCCGATAATCAAATATTTTTATCATGAAGTTTTATAATTTAGATACAACAATTTTCAATACTTTGGAGCTTTTTGGCAGTAGTTTTTATAACGCAAACTTCCACTGCCAATACCCACTCATCTTATTTTCTATATGATATTTGTATTTAACTTGTTTCCTTTTATTTTTTGTAGATTCATCATGGCGGAACTCTTACAAACAGAACGAAGCTATGTCAAGGACTTAGAAATATGCATGAAATCATTTTTATCTGAAATGAAAACTAATCCATCCACTGTTCCTCCTGCCATAAGCGGAAAGGAAGATATTATTTTCGGAAACATTGAGGAGATTTATCGCTTCCACAACAATATCTTTCTGAAGGAGTTGGAGAAATATGAAACAATTCCGGAGGACGTTGGTCATTGCTTTGTGACTTGGGCACAGAAATTTGACATGTATGTCTTTTACTGTAAGAATAAACCCGACTCAAACAGCCTACTGGTGCAGCACGCTGGTACTTACTTTGAAGAGCTCCAGCATAAACATAAGGTATGTGGGTTCTTGAATGTATAGATTATTTTCATAGAACAGTAGCAAATTTTTGGGCAATAGATGACAGAAAATACAATTAATATTTATAAATGGCAATACTATATTTTATAATTTTTTTAAACTATGTTTATTTTGTCACTGCATTCATTAAAAATGATAAGCCAATGAATAGCATAAAAACTTAATCTCTACAAATTTTGCTCATTTTTTTACATTTATGGGTACCATGTAAATCGATATTTTAAATATAATGTGCAAATACCTCAGCTCACTAACTGGAACTCATTTTTTATAGAGATAAGAGTGTTTGTGATAAGATGAAGAGAACATTAGTACCATGCGATTGATAAGAATAATAATTATGTACAATGTAGAACAGTATAAAATGTAATTATTTATTTTAGTATGTTAAGAGGAATATCTATTAAAACTGTTTGTAAAATTATTCCAAACAATTTTGTGTGTCAATATAAGGGAAAATTTTAGATTATTATAGAATTTACTAAGATTTTTTTATTTAATGTAAAATGATTCTTTAATGACTATTGAAACTTATAACATGTTCAAAAATGTCTATTTTTAGGTGGAACATCCGATCGCTGCCTACCTGATAAAACCTGTCCAAAGAATAACCAAATATCAACTCCTATTGAAAGATCTACAAAGTTGCTGCATTGAAGGCCAAGGAGAAATTAAAGTAAGTGTTTATTTACATTTAAACACTGAATATCACTTGTAAATAATTACTTGACAATTCTTACTTCGCTTTCTTAAATTTGATCAGATTCACTATCGTAACTTTTTACAGATTTCCTTCTTTAAATTTTTGTACTTATTGTTAGCCTTTG
This sequence comes from Atopsyche davidsoni, assembly GCA_022113835.1. Classification (NCBI taxonomy): domain Eukaryota; kingdom Metazoa; phylum Arthropoda; class Insecta; order Trichoptera; family Hydrobiosidae; genus Atopsyche; species Atopsyche davidsoni. Next base: position 655,760 of record JAILWY010000019.1, on the reverse strand, counting down.
GTTTTCGTAATACATCTCAATATTTTAAATTGAATCATTTTTAATTAAATTTACTTTATTTTTATTTTAATTAAAAATTATTAAAATTTTCTTCTCATTTATCATTCTAAATAATTTCAAATGGTCACTCTGATCTCAGGTGAAGTATTGGTATAATCTACCACTCGATATACAATATTTTACCTATTTGTTCAATCCTTATTCTAATATTAATAAAAAAATTACAGTCTCTAAAGTAGTGTATTAATTTTCATTACTACATATTAGTAATTTTCACAAATAATATTCCCTTTTGTAATTCTGATGAAATTTTCTTTCTTTTTAGGATGGGCTAGAAGTGATGGTGGCAGTACCAAAGAAGGCAAATGATGCCATGCATCTTTCACTAGTGGAGGGTCTGCCTGGAGATGCCCAGTGTGGAGCCCTCGGAGAGGTTCTCCTGCAAGATGCCTTCCTCGTGTGGGAGTCACGCGGTCTTGTGCGCAAGGGGCGCGAGCGACGAGTCTTCCTCTTTGAAATGTTCATACTGCTGGCAAAGGAGGTCAAGGACTCTCATGGCAAGGCTAAATACATATACAAGAATCGTTTGATGGTACGTTGATGATAATTTCCAATTCATAGTGGGACATATACTATATTAATTTTTGTCATTTCTTATAAGTTTATACTATAACTATTACAAGAGGCGGTTTATTTACATTTGATTTCATTTAAGTTTCTTTTGGAGTCAGGGCGAGCTTTCTTAATATTAGATTTATATACTTTACTTAGCGACATGTGTATTTCCACGAGATTTTGAAGGCAATGTACTTGATTCATCTTTAATTTGTACAGGTATAAAGTAAAGTACGAATGAATACCTTGATTTTGACAAATCTAGATATTGCTAGTTGTGCAAGTAAAGCTTCGTTAAATAAACAATGTTTAAAAATGATGTCCATAACATGTAATACAGTGGCAATTAAGTAATGTTCAAGTCTGATATTTAGATTAACTGATATGCTCTTTTGTTGTAGACGTCTGAACTGGGAGTGACAGAGCACATTGAAGGTGATGAGAACAAGTTTGCAGTATGGACAGGCCGTGCTCCGGTTCTTAGTGACTACCGCTTAGTGCTAAAAGCACCTAACCTGGATGTGAAGCAGCAGTGGGTCAAGCGCTTGCGCGAGGTCATCCAGGAGACATACTTCAGCTCAACCCTACCCCTACACATGCCCAAGAGCCCAGCTAAAGTCAAGGCAGGACAGAACCAAAGGTCTAGCAGGTAAGAAATTTCCTAAATATGTATCTATATAAAGTAATGTAAATAGTAAGAACATTGATTTTCTATACAAACTATTATATATATATATATATATATATATATATATATATATATATATATATATATCTATATATATAATAGTTTATATGATTTGTATTAATTTTGTAATACTATAAGCTAGTATTTTTATCTTACTACATTTTCAAGTAAAAAATATATACTGTAATGTGATGAAATAAAACTGCTTGCTTTTAATTAAAATAAGCCCATTTTATAACTCTGGCAGTCACCTTGTTACTAATATTATATTATAGTATATATAGTTAATCCATTTTAAATTATCTCAAAGAATTGTTTCACTAACCATATCAAACAAAAATAAATGCATTGGCAATACCATTATGGTTGGTTTGAATTAATCCTCTCATATAAGAGAATATTCTCTTGCTGCACCCTGTTACTAAGATTATATGAAAATCTATTTGCTTATTCTTTACAGTATTCTGAATTTGAGTATAACAGAAAATTAACTATCTGTGTATATTTATATATTGAGATACGTTATTAAAACCTAAAAACCCAGCAAGCTCTTCCAAGTACAAATACTAATTAATTTTTTTTCAACGCAGGGACCTAGAAGAGTGCACATCCCTCGACGAGAGCGTAGAGAACCTCGATCGCAACTCCCTGGCTTCATTCGGCAGCGGAAACACCACCGATTCTGACAAGGTAGGATCTTTCACAATATTACATACAGACGGTCATCTTTTTCTTTCGTCTCTCGCGTATCACTCTTGCTTACAGCTTTGAGGTGTAATTATTTTTATTTTGGATGAATTATAAAACAAAAAACATTTTTTTTTATTACTGTTTCAGATGTAATAAAATATTCAAAATGGTTGAGTATTTAAGATTGATATAATCAAATTACAGAAAAATTAATGGTTATTTTTTATTACATAAGCTTACTTTTACAAACTAACAATGCTTTTATTTTATTAAAACCACATATTTGAGCAAAGCTGCAAAATACCCGGAAATATATAAGTCTCATTCGTGCTTCAACAAATAACTTATATTTCTTTATTATTTACTCCCCATTGTTCTTCTACTAGTTTACGTGCCACTAACCGAGTTGGGTATTCATAATAAATAATGGTAATCTTCTGGAAGAGAATTTTGATGACTCCGGAAAGGGGCTCGCCAGACGGCCGCTCGCGGACCATTGCTCTGTGACACTCGAGAGACACTTTCCGGGAAGGGTTCTCATCCTGAGCTCGCTTGAGCGCATAAATAGAACCACCGCCAAAACGTCTAGAGCGACAAGCGTCAAGACTCACCTCTTACAAAGTTTACCGTTTCGTTCAATTTCCATCAAGTAGCGGAAGATCCTCGCGCGCAGTTCGTTCTGCCCCAGACGTGCAACTTCCCCATGCCCCCTCGTCCTTCCTGCCTTTGAAGCTCGACTCTGATATTGAATATGTCGACGGTATCCCCTTTCAAGAAATCAGTTTTTCGTTTTTTGGAATGTGCCAAGTACACAAAGTGCATATTTTCTGCTAGCAGCTCACTTCGCGTGCATTTTTAATATTAATATAAAACACCAAGCGCGGCGTCTTCAAGATGTCTGTAAAATGAATAATGTCTTTAAAAATGACGTAAAGTTTGTCTGTCGCGTTCTCAAGTATATCAATGAATAAAGTCCGGTGGCAATCAATCAGGCGGACTACCTAAATTTGGTTTTTGAACTGAACGACGATTAATTAAAACGAGAATATTATAGGCGTGATGGTATAAATGGCTCACAAAGTTATTTTACTCTATTCTGCTAGCACGATACTAAAAACCCGTACCACGTTAATAACAAAAACGTAAAATGAGTGTTGTTTTGTTATATTGATATTAAGCTATTGTTTTACATTAATGATTTTTTTCATAATTATCAATCAATCAATTCAATACGGTACAGACTTTTTTGATATTCCAGAATTAAATTATGTTTTATATTTTCTTGTGAATCTAATGCGATCGCCGCAGTGCAGTAGTTCCGCGATTTTTGTAGGAGTATGTACTGACACGTGCATTGTTGCATTTGTTCAGTCTAACACGGCCGTTGACCTAATTGCTGCCGTACTGGATTCGCCTGGAACCAGGAGGCTCTCGGCCGGTAGCCGAGATCTTAACCGCTGAAATTAAAAGCCTTAACGGCTTACAATAACAACACTGTACATACATAATTCAATCAGGGCGCAGCTCTTCCTTAACTCGAAAGTGAGTGTGACAGGATGTAAACGTGAATTACGTTGATCATTCCACATACATGCGCGTCTATTAGATAGGTGAACTCCGAAACCGTATCAATACGTTACAGATACCTGCTTTCCGCATGAACCTTTGTGTAATTAATACGAGGTTTATTTTAGTATTTTGTGAACTTTATTATGATCTCCTTTAATATTTTGATCGCCGATGCTGAGGCAGTTTTAAAACTTAACATTTTCTTTAAAAACGGGACACGGATTACAAAAACGTCATCAAAAACACGGATCACCGAAGATGATACACCCCGAAACCTAAGTTCACCGTTTATCTACTTAATGTATAAATGTATATTAATGCTTGAGTTTAAAAAAAAAGGAATTTTAATTTCCGTAGTAAAATTATTTTTTCATATTTAAAAAAATCATATATTGTATTTAAAATGACTTTTAAACATAAGTAGCAAGATGAAATAATTTATTTTTAATTCTCATTTAATATAAATATTATGATTTCCAATATATACACGGCCATATAGTGGGCTGTTTATTATTTGTAATTTTGCTTTTATAATTATATGTTCCATTAAATAACTTTAAATTTAATTATTTGCCATTGTTTTCGTTTACATTACTGAGGCGATTTCAGGCTTATAATTTATCTAAAACCTTTCCGACCGCATAATCATCGGCGGCCATAACCACAGGGTCTCGGATAGTAAGCAATTTGCATAAAGCCTTCCAGAAACCGAAATCAAATAACGATAATTTGTTTTATAGTTGATGGACGTGTGCCTTTTCGGCACCCAAAGCGAAGGTCCAGGCCCGGAACGACACCAAAGCACGCGGCTCGTCTTAACGAGGTTCTAATCAACGAGGATTAATTAATTAATTTTAGATATCCCCTTTCGGAACTGGCGGATCGTTCGCATTTTTCGGCTGCGTTGGGTGTAGCACGCGTGCTTTTCCAAAACATCAACATCAGTGGAGACTCGAAACGAATTTATCCTTTACTGTAGCTTTTACACTCGATCAATAATCATCCGCTCTGATTTTATTTTAGAACAATACTAAAATATCAACGTTATATTATCAGAGGATGTTGTTTTGCATCTATGATTCACTTTTATGTTATTTTTGGAAGGACAATGCAGGTGAAATCGTTCAATTCCGACGCACAATCAAATTGTTATTCAATTGAAAGAAAAAAAAATGTCATACCACCGCTTGTTACCGGTTATAACTTACGTATTTTTATATTTAAATTTTTTTAAATAAAAATACAAGATTTTTTATTTTCTTTTTGTTTTGTATGCTTACAATACGGTATGTGGCTCACTCCTGATCCTGCGCGCAGGTTGTGGGACTTGCAAGGTGTGGCTTAAGTGATAGCATACATGGATTTCTCTTTTTTGGCTATTGAGTTTATATAGTGAAAAATATATTTATAATTGAGAAGTACATTGTTTTTAAATTGGCTCTTAAATGTACCATCAATTAAAATATTTCAAAAAGATTCAATTTTAGAAAATGTTATAATGGAATTCATATAAATTCAACATAAACTAATGTTTTTTTTTTATGTAGAACAATATTTGTTAGAAAATCTTTTAGTTATTTTTCTGTTTTACGTTTCAATCACTCGGTGGCTAACTTGCAAGCGCTATCAACCCCTGCGTTGGTTTTCTTCTGCGCTGGCGCTAAATATTAAACTTCCACTTAACGACAAACTCATTAGTGCGCGTAATTGTGAAATATGGAAAACTCTGGGTTAACTTGGTAGCAGGCAGAGGGGCCGCGGCGACCCGCGCGGCCTCGTGTCCGGGCGGGCACATCCAATCATTTGACCTAAATCGATAGTCCGCGTAGTCCAGAGAGCCAGCCCGCCGAAGTCTATCCCAAGGATGCTCACGAATATCCGTCGCTTGGGGGACTCTGGCGTGACTTTCGACTTTCGCAACTAGTCGCAGTCAAGTCGGAAATGAATTGCATTAGATGTGTCCTAATAACTATTGTAACTGAAGATACACGATATATGCATTTCACAACATATATATATATATAAAATTATATATTTCACAAAATTATAAATGTCATCAATTTCATGTACCCCAACGTTATATTTCAACATCGGAAAATATGCGGCTTTTGTGATGACATATAAGTTTTACTTTGAGTACTTAAATAATGATGTTTCGCGAATAGGAAATAATTAGCGTTTATATCTCAGTGAGCTCTGTATATGTCCTGATTCTCCTGCGTACAACAAAATGCCAAAAAATTGAAATATATTTATACGTGAACATGAAATCGTTAAAATAATAGCGAAATCAATATCAGGCTGATGATCAAAACTTTTAACAGTATTACAACTGTTGATTAGTTTCATTTCATCGTCAAATACTTTTGTTTACTTCAGTGGATCTGGATCTACTCTTTTACTGTGTTATCAACAACTTGATTAAAGCTATTTTTATCCATTTCCCATTTTAATCCCAATGCAATCTTTAGACGCCTAACAGTCAATCCGTCTGCAAACATTGTCAAGTTTAAATGACCAAATAAGTTTTCCCTTAGATTACAATGTATAAACGTCCAGACTTTTTTTAATTGCTCCAAAGTGAATAACTTGTGTGTATATAAATAGTCAGCCGGAAGTGACCTCTGCGAGTAACTACGTAGCTCATATTGCCTGAGCCCCTCAGACCTTCTGGTATTCCTTTGTGCGCCCGGGAGCCCCGACCTTGACTCGGTGCACTGAAATTTGCGGTTCGACACCGCCGGCATCCACTTTATTCGGAACGTTGCCTGTCCCAATATTCCAATGCAAATCCGTTCCACGGGTGAGGGTAGTTGAATTCAACTTCCCAAGGTCCACTTAATTAAATCGCCCTCCGGCGGACGTGCGCCCCGCTGAAGGCTCAGCGAGCGCCGCTGTAATGGCGCAACTTTGATAATGACCGTGTTTTTGTGCAATTCTGCAACATCAACTCTGCAAAGGACGCCGACTTTTTTTTGAGTGGGTCAATTAGATTTATTTATTCATCTTATATTTAAAATTACTTTATATTAAAAAAATTGTTTTTAATAATTTATTATAATTCACATTATAAAGATTTATATTATTCAGCATAGTTTGTTACATGACTGATATTTTTATCACAATATTTTATTGATAATATATTTTAGACGTAAATATCTCATTACATTTATAAATATACGGCAATGCAGATTGGTTGATTATAAATATGTGAAATTACAGCAGAAGTATCCATACTCATGTACACTAAATTATTGAGCATATGTTATCATACAATGATTGCAAAATTTATTTTATAAACGAGGTGGGGCGCATTAATTATAATTAAATCTTATATTCGTTTTATTGTCATTTGTTATTTGTTATTATTGCATACAATATTCCAATACCTCAAAAAACGTTCATACGTAGGTACGTTCTACGCATCTACGACGTCATGCGTTCAGTCGTAGTCGCTACGTATGCCGCATGGAACTTCTACGCGTCTGTAGTATACCTACTAAGTCAATGTGAAAGAGCGTGTAATTACTGTAAAGAATGGATACGTAACGTAGCGTAACGTAAAAAACCAATCATATAAATTAATTATACCTATCAATTGTTAATGCTTGCGTAAAAAATGATGGACTTTTATTTCAATTTTTGTATCTTAAGTTTTGTTTTATCAATTTTTATTTTCATTTCTAAAAAGTAATAATGCTAATAAATTACATTGTTTCCTGCACATTTGTTAAAATTAAAAATATATGACATCATCATTTAGCATTGAGTTTGTGTGAATTAATATTGAAGCTAATCAAGGAGCGTTCAATTTACTTGAATTAAAATAATTTCCTAGCTTTTAAATCAAGGAAAATTTATTCGCTGTAATGGCGCTTAATGCCGTTTAAATTGCCATTGCATGTGCCTGTCGTGCAATCTTACAAAATAGCTTCTTCCACTCAATAACGGAGAAATTAAAAAACTCATCTATTGCGAAGTCATTCACGAGTAACTTAAGGGATGGCCCTTTGACCACCCGGACCCCTCCGGGTGGAAAACCCAGTCAAGCTGTCATACTTGTTCTCAACGGAGCTTTTAGTAAAATGGCTAAGCTTTGCTATTTAAATATATATATAATATTGTAATAGTATATTCTCATTTGTTTTATTTTGGTAAAATTTTCCCAAAACTTATTCCACGTACGTAAGTTATAAAACAATTACTTAACTAATGAAGTAATCGCCTCCACCATTTTTCTATGAGCAAATAGAGTTGTGTACGTCTATTTAACCATTCCTTGTCAACTATATTATTATTTTGAACATAGATAGGTGTCAACGGCGATATTTTGAAAACGTTGTTAGTAAAGTGGATTAATGTTAGGAACTTTGGGTGACACTGTTGTTGAATAAATAAAGATCCCTGCCGAAAATAATGTTGAAATAATAACAGAATCGCTTGAAACGAGATAAAAAACCTGCGTCTTTCAAATTGCATAAAATAGTTATTTGCTAACTTATTTATTTGCTTTTTTTGCTTTCGGTACTGTTTTGCCCAAGCAATTTTTTTATCAGGACGTTTCCATGGACGATTAATACACGTATTTTGTGCACTTTACAACGTCAGCACCAAACAAATAATTTTCGCAGTGAAAACCTGTATTTGCCGCCAATCAAAATCGCCATTATAGCTGCAATCATCCAACGGCCTTGTGGTTTGTTTGGCCATCGATTCGTCGAACAGCTGACACTCTTGGATTAGTTTAATATCCTATGAATATAAAATACCCTGTGAAGCCCATATGTGTCAGTAAAACTCATTTGAGCCAATAAATATCCACCCACGTTTTTATCACTGCTCTTAATATAAATATATTAATTGTGCATGTTGCAATTTAAAATATTACAACTGAATTGTAACTTTGAAAATGTGAGCTTAATTGAATTAATATCAACGAGAACTCGAGCTGGCTGCAAGGCCAACCGAACCCGAGAGCTTTCGACGGTCAATCCGTGGTCCAGTAGCGGCGATAGTGACAAGGTCGCTTGCCATCCGCAGTGTTATGGGTTCGCATTTTATTTAAAGTATTCTCAATTGTAGAAACATGTGGAAATACACTCAAGTGTAATATTATTCTCAATTGATTTAATTAAGAATTCTTAGTTACTAAGAAAGCTTACAAAGGGATTTCTAAAGCCTGTTAAAATAAGTAAAACGCTTTGTCGGTGATATCATTTCAATTAATATTTTGAATAAAAATACTTGAGTGATTTTCCACATTTTTGTTTTTATTAGTGACCGGTTTCGCTAATTTCGCTAATTCGCGGTCACTAATAAAAACAGAAATGTGGAAAATCACTCAAGTATTTTTATTCAAAATATTAAAATGGAATTCCACCAAGTACTCTCTGTCAAAAATATTGAATCATTTCAATTCACAACAATTGTTGCTGCTGCTTTTCATCTATTCATAGCAAATAGAATATTTTCCGTACCATCTTTAATTGGAGACAAAAATGTCGCTGGTTGTACAGTATATAACCAAACTAATAAAATGTGTGTATTTCAAAGTGCAAGTACACCCAAATTGTTAGATAATGCTTTTTTTGTATTAGAAAATACGCTTTTGGAAAATACGATGTAGAGAATAATGGAATCACATTACGAAAATATGATTTTATAAAAGTCTGTACAACATCCTCATCCGGTAGAATTTGATCGATCGTTTGCTGTGCCCAATGTGTCGCAAACTTTCCATGTGCAAGTCACTTTACTAACTAATAATAAAGAATCTGATAAAATTCGACATAATCTGACTTAAACCCAAATCTCGTTGGTACTTAATACATGTCCAACTTATTTAAACCTGTATGAGTAGTAGTCAAATTTACGTGTTTAAAAAATATTATTTTCATATATATATATATATATATATATATATATATATATATATATATATATATATATAAATATATATATGTAAATATTGATATTGATAAATAATTTTCTTTGTTTATTATTTTTGGACATGTCTCGAGTTTTTACTTACTTTTACTTAAGTTTCTGCTCAAAAGACAAACCTAATAATTAGCGCGCTTCATAAATAAACGGAAATCACGGGAAAAAAATAAACGAGAAAATATAAGGAAGCTTGCTCTAACCAAGGAAAGGGGAGGGAAAGTATTTCTTTATTTTTCTAGAGAGCTTTTTCCCCAGCAAAGCTGTTTCTAGGAAGGAAAAACTAAACGCAAAAATCCAAACAACTAATGAACGTTTAACGATTATTCTGTTTGTACTCGTCGACGATTTATCTGAAATTAAATGCATCGACTTGCCTGTATATTAGAATATTTTATTTTACGCCTGGCTGCAAGCGCTACCTTTTTCATGTTACTTATAATGAAACTGAAAAAGTCATGACCACAAAAGGCGTATAAAATCAATATTACAGTATTAGTATTAATATTACAAGTTAGTGCCTAACTTAAAATACAAATCAGATTGCGTTTTTTTTTAAACCCGTGTACAAAAATTTCAAAGCTAAGTGGAATCTTATGGAAAAATGACAACATTGAGAACAGTGATACATAGTATCCGAGATGTGACTTCAAACTGCTAATAACTACAAACCCTTAGGGGTGTAGATAATAACTAAATGCAAGTATGTACATTTTCAAAAAGCTATAGGCTAATATATATATTTATTACGCTTTACCACTATCTTTATTCCTTGTGCTTTCTGGGTTAAATATCACAAATTTACTGACGCAGCATTATACCCTTAGCGTAAATTTAGCATTTTCTAGATATTTTAGCCGGCGTTACTTTAGTGTCCCGGGCCATAATCTGGGCATCGAAATTATTTCTTTATTTTACCTGTACACTTAAAGATTAAGGTTCATAGCTTTGTTACTGCTTGTCCACCTATGCAGCAGTACTGTATCAGTTGTCAACCTGGACTTATAGACCCATCTCGTAAAAGATATCTCTCTCATACGCTTAAAATAATTATAACCGATTTATAAGTTTTAAATATATTTTTAGTTTTTGAAATATTAAATAATTGCTATTTGTTTTAGCTTTGTCATGCAATACGTTTATTTATTTTGAAAGAAGCAGTAACGTGAGCAAAATATTTTTAAAAAATGGTCATCGCACACTCGATCATTAATTCACACTTTAAAAACGATTATTGAGATACATATTTCTTAATAAATTTATTTATTTTTTAAATATATTTCTAAATATTTTTAATGCTGGAAAAAAATTAATTAGATCAAAAGTTAAGTATTGTCGGTTTTAATTTCACATCATTACATAAAAAGTTAATTTTTTATGTAACTAAAACCATTGACCTATTGAATATGGATTTTCTTTACAGAAAAGTATTATTTTCTCGCTTTAAATACCTACAATACTCCTTATACACCTTAAATATATTTCCCAGTACTTTTTGTTTCTAGTAACTTTCAAGTATAATTTTTATGTTATACACGAATATTATATTATAAGCTTTCACTTTACTGAGACGGGTCTGGAGGCATCGGTTACATGATTTTGTTTTCGTGTTAATAATTACCATCTTCAGTACAAGTTTGTTTCAAATTAATTTTAGCCAGCATACCTAAGAGAAAATATGTATACCTTCAATATTATATATCAAACAAATTATTCAACAAACCAAAATTTATAACATAATATTTTATGGTGAATCAGAGTTGTACTGCTCTGAATTTACCAGTTTCACTGCTATTTTCTGAAACTTTAATCTCCCGTTAGCTGAGTTTTTCTCCCGTTACGGTTTTTTTTTAGATGTTGACACATTAATTTAAACGTAATAGATTAAGATTTAAAAATAAAATTTTGAAAAAATAAATTTTGTACTTTGTAACTCTGGGCCCCCTTTGAAAACGTCTGCTGCCAGTTTGCGTGCGACATCGTTTACTCTAGAGAGACAATCATGAGAACCAAGGTCTCCTACAGCCAGGCTGCGAAGGCTTCCGGTATAAATAGTAACCGAGATTTCAAATGGAAATGCATTCACAGTGAATTCACCCCATGTGCGGATTGCCTGCTTCTATTTTATTTCAATTACTCCACTACTGGAGAGCCGCGGGGCTGACATCCGACTACATTCAAATTAATTCACTTTGGCTTCTTCAACGAGTGTTCAGTCTGTTAGATTAGCTTTGGTTATATATTTATCCTTTGCACTATTTACACACGTATTTAACTACGATTTCTCTCTAGAAATGTAGCAGCTGGATTGTTGGTAAACCTATCGGGATTTGTATTAGCCCGACACGGTTTGAATCCCTTTTTCCAAAGCTACATAAAGGAGAGTACATACTGCAGGTGCATTAGCTTACCGCTTTTTTTGTACTGTCAACCGCAAGCACGTAAACATCTTGAATACTATTAATATTTAGTGATTAAATGCAAACATAACCAGCTCTTTATAAACACTTATCAGATATTAGTACCTTTAAGTGTATATCTTATTTATCGACAGTCGAATGGGACATATAAACTAAACAAACACTAAGAGGATTAACTGTAATTAATTGAATGTATTACTTTTAGTATAATTTTATTACGATAGTCTTAGTGTTAATTTTGTTTATATGTCCCATTAATTGTTAACTTTAGAAAATATACACCTTCAAGCGTTATCTAAAAATAAAGAGTAGTTTATTTTTACATTAATCTTAGGAAAGATATTTGATATTACGGATACTTGATCCCTCCGCCTCGAGCATCACCTCTTCTAGAGCAGCCATTTCATGAAATAAAACCAACCTCGTCACTTAATGTAGACTGTCCAGTGGCAACCTTTGTAAATGGGGTGGTAATGCAGCGCCTGTGGGTGATCACATTGAGCCCCGCCGCGGGAAACTGATCCTGCACGTGACCGGTAGTCTTCGCTGACACGTGCCGGACGCAGCCGAGGATGCCTTAGCACGTAAGCCTTCAGGGCAACGGTAATGCAGTTCTCTCGCGGGCATCCATCTTCCTAAGACTATGCCTTGCTCAGCTCTCAGAAGATCAAACAATAAGCATGGCTACTTCAACTGCGCCATTATTTTGTGTAAATAAAAATAAAATTTATTTTTCATGTGTCCTTATATATCCCGGTAAACATCCAAATCATGTAGATTTCACACTAAACTGTTTGATCGATTCATTTAACCTAATTCAATATTACAAAATATAGCATAATAGATAAGACGTAAGCGTCTTCCATTTTGATTCTGAAGTTTTGGCCCCCAATCGAAAGCTTATTTTAATTAAAAACGTTTTAACGTTACTCAACAATTTAAAAGAAAATATTAGTATCCTACCGAGAAACAAAGAGTGGAAACAAAGTTTTTGGATTATAAAATTAACTTATCAATCGAAAAAGATTGAACAAATGAGTAATAAGTTTGCTTACAGTTATCTATTTGATCAATCTTATGAAGCTTATATCTTAAAATACTTATAGGACGAATTTGATTCGGTATAACTTCGTAGGGCGTTTTCGAAAGTGATTCAATAAGCATTTGACTCTCACTGATGTTAAAATAATAAAAAATATAACGTTATAATTCTTCACAATAAATTGTAACCAAGCGTTGTGTTTCTTGCAGCATTTATCATTTAGTAAAACCTCTATCTTACGCAAACAGTTTATATTATGTTCAAACCTACCAATATATCAACGAACTTCATTAAAATATCGCAGTGATTGTTTAACATCAGCAGTTAGTTTGCGGTTCTATATTTAAAAAAACTACGTTATGTGCATGGTTTTATACCATTTAATATTTACGTATACTCCGGCATTACTGAGGGGAATAATTATGTTGGCAACGTTTGTGCAACAAGAACTTCAGAGAAAACAGAATTCCTTCTCGTAGCTTTGAAGTCAAGCTCTAAGCGGAGTTGCCCACTTAAAACATGCTGCATATTACACACAGCCACCCAGGTTATATTTTGAAGACAAATATATAAATAAATTTATACTATTTAGTTTTTTTTTTAAATATTGACATTTCTGTTTTACATGGAATATAAAAATAGCCTTGGGCAGCCGTTGAATATTAAAAACGTTTTACAAAGTCTACAAAGCCGGCCTTTCCAATACTAGATTATTAGCATGGATATCCCGGAGGATCAGTCGATTCAAGTCGCTTTAACGACAAGCGCGCGTGACACCCCGTCCTCTCGGCGGGGCTCATCCTTGGACGTGCTCCTCATTCAATTCCTGGACTCACCTGTACTACATTACTAGTCCATTGTTAGCAGGTAAAATATACCTGGTTTTTATGTCTATTATACATACTTATTTTTGCAAGCAATCGTGCCAATGGAAATTTGTTTCCCTTTATGCTTTTTAACTTTCATGTGTTTTTGTAGCTTGAATATCCGTGATAACAATTATACAAATAAATACATTTAAATTAAACCATGAATAGTAAACATTAACAATTCAAAAGAACAAAATGTCTTTTGTTTTAAAAAAACGTGCTTAATTAAAATTTATTATAAATACAATAGTACAATTTAAGGATTCAGAACCCAGTACTTTATTAAATTTATTACATTTATTTATAAGAAAAAGATTTTCTCCGGTGAATGAGAAGGAAGTCTGTAATTTAATGAAAAGTTTTGAGTCGTTGTCGGAAATGAAGAGGCCGCAGTCTCTAAAATCGAATTTAAGCCAATTCTAGTCATCTCGCCGCGGACAGAAACTAAGAGCACCTCCCTCGAGGATCTTCAGCGCATATTTAAAGGCCTTTGACAAAATCAGACTTCTCTTCATGATGAAAACTGCACCGGGAATATAAAAAATATCGACAACGAATGAATACTCTATCAAAGCGTTCGTAGTGCGTCCTTTTTATCGTCTGAAAGCGTTCAATTTTATTCGCGTCCTTTTTAGCCAATGATTTGGTTTTATTGTTTTTTTAGTTCTGTTTGAAAAGAATATGATGGGAATATTTTTGAAGCTTTTCTGTTTTGTCGTTGTAAAAATGTATAATAAATATTTACATCCCAAAATTATCAGTTCGTAGATCCCAGCAGACTTAACACACCGTCGAGCGAAAGGAGATTATCCGGCATAAATCTTGAATAACACATTCTATTTGAGTACATTTAAGATGTATAAGTTAAATTCTGAAAACATTTCCAAAACCTAGTCATGTGTGAATAATTTTTATTTTTTTCCATATTCACGCACCGCAGAGTACTCTGTGTTATAAATACGTTTTTCTCGGTCGAATTCGGTAAATAAAAATACATTTACACTTGTCTGAAAAATTTTGGAAAAGAGTAAGTATTGCTAAACACGGCGGATTTCTTTATTTCCGTGTAGTGCACAAGTAAACCCGTTGCAACTCTTAGGGTAGTTGTATGAGAAACTCGCTCTATGTTCAGTCAAGACTTTTCTTAGCGTTGGAACATGTCGAGAGACTTGAACTTGTACGACGCCCCAGACATGCGCTTACTCGTCGCTGCGCGTAACAAGTCCGACACAGCCGTCGTCCATTAATGCTTAAAATTAATTGTTTTTGTTAATATTTGCGAACCCACTAACTTTAATTCAATAAAAATTATAATTTAATACGATATACTATTTGAAACTCTTACTGTTTTCAATGTCGGTTTTTTTTACACAAGCAATTTTATTCAAATGTAAAATTTCAAACATTAAAAAACTTCATTGATTTACTTGTTATGTTAGAATTTATTAATTTCAGATTTGTGAATACGAGTTTTTATTGCTCCGTGAAATATATATGCGTGTGTTTAATAATTTCAATTCACCGTCGTACGTACCACAACCCGTAATGGAGTTTGGATTGCTCCGACTAGCGAAGCCAGCGCTACGGGTTGCAATTTTCCAAATGGAATTTTCCGTTGCATGACAAACCTCGCTCTTCCCATGCGATGACATCTCTCAGGGGTGTTGGACAGCGATCTTTATTCCACACGCAAATCTGATGTCGTTGGTGGGCATGCCGTTGATTCAAAACCACGGTAGAACTCATGAACTACACTTGCTTCTTTATGTGTATGTGGCGTTGAGTATTCACATGAATGTGTCAAGATTCGTTTTTTGTTCTCTTACTATAATGTCCATTGAGGTATGTAAAAACAAGCTTGATAAGGGTTTTGTATGGCATGCTTCAATATTTTTTAGAAAGTAAATGTGACATCAATATAAAAAACAAAGCAATAAAATTTAAAAGCTCCGTTACAATAATTGTAATTTAAAGGTAATGTATTAATGTACAGCGAAATTTTATTTTTGTATTTGTGTTTGGAAAAATATAGAAATAAATATTTAAAAACTCTATGAAATGTCGATGTACTTTCATCGCTAAATCTAGCTTTTTTTCAATTCAAGTCTTAACTTTTGAAAACATATCTGCATTTTAGTAATGTAGTTATTATTACTAACGTCGGTACTGTCATAACACGAAAAGAATATCTATACTACTTACAATGTTTGATGTTAACTTAATCATTACAATTTAATCAATGAACCTAACACCCTTTTATTTAGAAACATATTAAAAATGCCAAATGAAAAGTTAGCTTTTTTATATATTAGGATGTTTTGACTTTTTAAAGCATTATCAGCTAACTTTTATTTAAACAAAGTTCGCGATATATATTTTTTAAATATATAATTTATCTGAATTTTGCCTTTGTAAATCCAATATTCTATCTAAAGTATACAGTACTTGTAGTTATTTTATACTTTTACGATGATATTTCCATGCTTCAAAATAAGTTACACGGCTACTATTAGTCGCCATTCAAAAAATACAAGGCGTCCACTCCGCACCGGATTTCATTTACTCTATGTTGGGCCCTTTTGTCAGACCGCCGTGTAATGGAATTTGCATATCAATCGTGGCTTTATTAGTGGACAGGGAAATACTTTCACAGGCTCGATAGGTTTAAATCAAAAATGCACGTCACACCATCGTCGCTGTGGCGCCCGCCGCGCTCCCGTCCCGTCTATTTACGTATGTAATTTAGTTTGTAATTAAAGCCTCTTGTTGTTTGCTGGAGAGCGCTGACCGCCTTGCACAGTACAACCATTAAGTATTCTTTTACCTGGGTCGCTACGCCGGTGAAGCGTAGGCGTTCAATTTATTAGCATGCTACCAACATTTATATCATACAAGCTCTCGTATATTTTATTTTTTAAATGAAAATAATCAGTATGCGATTTCGCTTAGACTCCCACAAAAAGTTCCACGCCATTCACTTTTTTAAAATAGCATTAAAGTCAATAGTGAGTGTACAATTTTTAAGTAAAATTTTATTCTTTGTATTTCCGGAATTATAGCATAATACTTCAATGTTAAGTACCTATACCCAATTTTAAACCATCAAGTTATTGATGAACGTATTTTTAATTCTTTCTAAAATCTCGGATTCAAATTAATTAAAAAAATATACATTAACTGCTGCTATCGTAAAATTGCTTGCGTATAAAAAATGTTAGTAAATATTTTTGGATCGGTATCGTACTTTATAAAGAACAAACCTCATGGTTTTGATTTATTATATATCTATTCAGATTTCCAAGTGAAGAAAAAAAGTAAATATAAACGTTTATTCTCTTTGGTAAAATTCTTTTCGGCTATACAAGAGATTAAATTGAAAATTAATGATTAAATATATTATATGTAGATTTACACTGCAAATTTGTCGCGTAAAAACAAAAACATTTTCTGCTAAATTATATATCATTATGTGTGTACTTAGAACCCAGCTCGGTATTCTGCTGCGTCCATTTGGTGGGTATGATTATTCTGCTTTGCCTTAATTATAAACTGAGTCCACGACAATCCACTTGAAAGCAAGTCAACCCGTTCGTCGTTCAATCAATCAACGCGGAGTAGTTTTCCGATTTGGCTGGCCGGTTCGGGGCAGCACTTTCATCAGTATCGGTGGTTGGCACCCCCGAGCGGCCGCGCCCCCCTCCAAAGGCTCCCCATCACCGACACACATTCCTTCCTCGACTCCGGTAATTAACTCGCGGTCCATATTCCAACAGCAAACTACAGCCGACCGCAAACTTTTCTAATTAAGCCGTTTTTATAATTCCTGAAAACTGTTGCGAGCTTTAGGGGCGTTTTTCAATGTCTACGCAATCATAATCATTTAAGTTGTCGCGGACATGTTGCAAGTGTTTATTTTCTTTAAAAGCATTATTTTTTCATAGATTATAACCAACTCGTGATTCTGTTCACTTTGGGATCTTGGTTTTGATCTTTGGAGTTTTTTTTTGTTTTTTTTATAAAGATTCGAGACGTATCAATCAGTAAAACCTACATGGCCATGAAATGCTTTCCATGAAAGCCTACTTCTTTGCGGCCTGTTACCCAAACAGAGAAGAGAAACCATAGACTACTCATTCTCAGATGATCTGAGTTTAGATGTCTCTCGCTGGTGAAATAAAACAGTAAATATTACCAGGCAGATACTTTATTTAAATATAAAGTTCATGGTAGTATGAATCAACTACAAAATTCAAAAGCAGACATGGTTTGTAATTTATTTAAAACTAATCATTGGTCAGTGAAAATCGATACCTATTTACATTCTATAGAGATTTTCCATTTTTATTATGCAGTAGTTAAATTATATTAAATTTAAGTTCTACATTGACTCCCGTGTGATTCATGAATTCTAAATAATTCAACCACGGTCTAAAAGCCCATGAAAAGCTTTTCAGTGTCATGAACAGACACATCCTCTCTCGATCTTTATCGTCTAAAAATTTCGTCGTAGAAAACTTGGGTAAGCGGGAATCTCCAAAATATATGAATAATTTATTTAAATATCTTTGAATTTTATTCTCTGAAAAGAATTATTCGCAATATTGATCGCCCTAATCACTTGTTATATTCTGGGCCGCTTTATTTATAATTTAATTACGGGTTGTGAGGCAGATATTTTAACTATATTTTTTTCTATAACAGTAATTTAATTTTTGTCTTATTCTGTGTCTGAGACACTTTCTTTTAAACGAGACGTCGCTAAGTCGTCAAGGTTGCCAGAAAGACGCCTTTATATGTTGCGTGGAGATATAAATTCAAATCTTTTTATTTCTAACGCTTGCTTAGCTTTGCGTATTTGAAGTCAGATATGAGAGAACTAAAAAGCGGACACAACTTGTGTTGTGATAACATCTATTTCCATATTCGTTAATGTTTATTGGGTATTTTTAAGCAATTTACTACCAATTAAACGAGCTAAAGTGCCCTGATAGTTGAAATTCGTGTGATGCGAGTCCCCCGACCCGCCGCGCCCCGCGGCCTGAGCTTGATCCGAGCACATCCTTCACTTCCTAACTCCGGCGCGGAGTTACTTGGTTAATTCATTTGCATTTATAATGCCAGTATTAATATTCTCCGGGTGAACATTTTCGAGTAAATACGATCCCTCGCAACTTAGAACTGTCAGAGTTATTGGCGCCTTTGCCATGTTTCTAAAAAACTATTTCAATTTTTTCCTATTTATTTGTTTGGAAAATGCATTATCATTGTTTGTTTGGATTACAAAATATTTTGTTGATATGTATTTTACATATCCAATAATCCAAAAATAATTTCTCTTGGGAAACAAATTCTAAAATCTATGACACAGTTGTATAAACATATATTTCAAAAACATGGAACTAAATTTATTTTTCAATGAAAATTTGTGTTCGAAACTAATCCGACAGACTCATTTGATTGGTCATATTGCACATCATACCTTGAATTCAAAAGTCCGTGACCTTTCATAGATTTCAATTTCAAAATTACTCAGGCTGAGTTGACCTTCCGTGGTACGTGTCATCCAGCGCTAATTGCCAGCTTAAAGGGTTGAGACCTCCGACTGGCAGATCCGGTCTGGCGGCCGCACACCTGAGCCGAGATAATTGTGTAAATACGCCCGGACATCCTGTTATCCGTGTTCATCTTACCGATATTAAATCTAAATTCCTAAAACATTAATACTTTTGACCAAACACACAAATTGATGTAAAAATATTAATTAAACTAAATTAATAACTTTACATCCCAGACCTAGCTCGCTTTTTGAAATATATGTATTCCACTTTAGACTATTTTCGTGTATATGTTGAATCTTCTCTAACTATTCAGTTTTCTTCGGGAAGGGTCCTCATGGTTTTCCCAAGTACAAGTTAAAATTCAAGAACTCCATAGAGTATATATCAAAATAATCCGTCAGTGTATTATTTTATTAACCTACTAATCAACGGATAATTTTTACACATGAAACGAAAATTTACTCATGTTCCTCCAACCACTTTCAACATGATGCCTCACATTGCATTTCTTTTGTTACAGGTACATCTCATGACCACTTATGAGACCAGAAAAGTTTGTATACATCTCTATTATATTTTTTTTGTATGAGTATTAAATTGTTACATACGAACATTAAAATACACTAATATCAAAAAAATTCCAATACAGGCTACTTTCGTACAGAAAAGTCAATTTTATATGTGAAAAAGACCATTTATCATTTTTTTTATAATCAAACGCAACACTTGCATCATAACGTATGTTTAAGGTTACAATTTTCCTATCCGGTACATCCGAGGCTTTACACACAGCAATTTTTTTTCTTCTGTTTTTTAGATTTTTTTACTCTAAAGAGAGAACTACTACAGTTGCTATTTTAATGTCACCTGTCCTTCTTATTATTAAAGTCTTGTTAAATCCGAAATCCTCAGCAAACCTGGAATTATAGAGAAATTCATAAATTCTAAAAGATATAATTAGTGAATATGTATGAAATTGCTGTCGTCTACCTTCAATAGAATACGAAACTCTATCCTTCAATTAAACGAGATATAAATAAATATGCACTGCTTCTCTGTGATAGTTATATTGTTCACAATTTTTAGTCTGTCAATAAGAAAGTTCGTTTATTTTCCCTGGAGCGTGGTCGGGGATGTGATTATAATGGACTTGCCGTGTAACACAAACATACACTTAGAATTAACCAACTTGGAAGTGCCGGCAGTGTTATGAAAACACCGATACACCCTTTTTACTCGTTCTGTTTAAACTTTCATGACCTCCATTTGTCAACAAAACAATTTATGAATTTGATATTATTATTTTTATACACGTATTAGTTACTTTGTTGAACGAAGAACTTTATGTTAAACATGTTTACACTTGAATTATGTGACATTGTTTTTCAGTCCAGATGATGCTGCAATTATCAATATTTATAGACGTATAATACAAAAAAGAAATATGATAATGGTGTAAAAAACGTGATAATTTTCGAAGTGTAACACAGGATGGTTTCATTTCAAATTTTTTTATCTCAACTGATAGGTTAAATATAATTTCTGAAGTGTTTATTGAAACTACGGTTTACAGGTCTTGAAATTCGTTCTATTAAATCTCTCTGAATTCTTGATGATTTTATGAACTTTTTTTGAATTATAATTTTTCGGTCTCAGTTGCCGGAACTTTCCCTCGAGAAGATGTTTGACTCGTTGGAATTGACTCTTGTAGACCCAAATACTTTTTTCTGTTTGCTTTACGAGTACTTGTGGTTACCCACATTGCATTGCCATATGTTATTGGCCTTGACAGTTATAGGGCTCCCTCGTTCTGGCTAGATTATTTTAGGTGATAAAGTCATTTTACATTTTTTTAAACTCTATGTGAAAATCTTTTCTTAAGAATAGTTCCGACAAATAAGAAATATCAAAACGGGTATAATCTGTAGCGTTTGTTTTATTCATTAAATCATTTGTAAATATCATATTATTGTATGGGGTGAATTTTGCCATGGCGAGTTTTCAGGAAGTTTTTTTTCGAAAATAGGTCAGACTATTATTTTTAAAAGCAGATTTACGCTAATAGTAATTACTATCGGTATAATTTAATAAAAGTTTTGAACAAATAGAGTCGTGAAACCCATTTATCTTAATTGTTTTTCACATTCATTACAATATTTTATTCTGAAATTACTTACATAGGTTGAGATTTGTTGAAGTTTCTTAGTAAAATAAGAAAACTGTTAATACTTTTATATTTTTAATTTTTTTTTTTCAAAGCTTAATTTTAACAACCTAATTACTTTTTTTAATTTCCGACATCAACGTGAGCTGCTTTTAGCCCCCCAGCTTACACACCCTCCCGTAATAGAATCTGAGGTGCCCTTCCGATGAAAACTTCGTTAATGCTGCAGCAAGCTACCGCAGCCTTCTCTAGCTTCAACAATTTTGATCTCATAATGAGGACACTTTAATTAAAAGTAGATTTTAAAATTTACAAAAATGTATTTAAACAATTAGTGTGTATTTTCTAGCCAAAAAAGTTGTCGTTGTCACCCGTTGTCAATTTGCTGATTTTTCTTGTTATTTCCTCGCTTTTTCATTCAAGAGTCTGCCTTGAGCCCTCAAGGATATAGCCAAGAATCACAGCAGCCGAAAAACATACTTTTCCTTGTAGCGAAGTTTCCCGATTTCGATTAAAAAATGTAAATACGCTCTTTGCAAAGTCAGATGTAAATCTTTCTAGGGAACTGGATTTGTCGTCTATGATAAATAAAATACTCTTTATTGACGTGAGAATGCTGATACTTTTATGCCAAAATATATTTATTATTAATGAATGCTCCTAAAAATATGATTTACCTTAGAGTTTTCAGTGTTGCGACAATCGATTTATTTCAAATTTTTACCAAGCACTTTCGAGAGCAGTAATTGATTATGCACTTGTTAAAAATTTAATACTTCTGAATACGTTTTAAGTCGTCGAAATTTCATGGTTTGATGAAGCCCGTATAATTGCCTTTAACTAGCAGAAGCGATCGATGGAATTACAACCCTTTGGAATAAAACTGCTATTTAGGGGAGATCATTAAACTAACTTTGTTTGCGGTTAGTATTTCAATTTATTTATAAGAACTTTTTTAAACATGTTATCCATGTAATAATAATTATAATTAAAATTAATAAGGCATGGTCGAATACGAATTTTCAGTTGGTATGCAAAAACACCTTGTGTTTAAATAAAAATAGGAAGTAATTAATAAACAAAAATTTTGAATGAATCGTAAAGTTATATTTCAAAGTACGTATATTTGGCCTGGGCACATTGGTTCATATGTAGAGTATGATTGTTAAAAATTTTCGATTAATGGATGTGATTCGTTAATACAAGGGTCAGTACACCACCGGTCATGTAAGCCTGGAGATGTGGGTTCAAATCCCACACAAATCACGATGATATTTTTCTGAGAATTTCTTTAAATCTTTTTCTATGTGTGAACTAATGTGCCTGATTATATTAATAAATAATATAAACCTGTAATAGGTAATAAATACGCATTTAATTGACGTTCAATCCAAAAACAGACATACATATATTTCAAAGTCTTATTTATATACAATTTGGATTAACGTAACATTGATCCGTGATACATTGTATATGCGCATCAAACCGTATATTTGATGATTCCATTACTTACTAACGGATCAGTACATTACCTACAGAAATGACACTTACGTACTAGTGCCCTTCCCCCTGTAAGTAAACTACGAGCCGCCTAGGCAACCCCAGCGCGGGGGGGCACCGCTGAGCTCCGAGAAACGGGTTCACAAATTTTTTGGTATCGACCTACCTATATTTATGTAATAAAGTTTATTTTATATACTTTTTCAATTCATATTCAAGAATAATTTCAAAGCTGGCAAAGAATATTTATACCTGCAAACTCCGAGTCATATTATACCACGTCCGTTGTATTGATATCTTTTTTCTTTGGATGAGGTTTATAACATTGATATATACTATATATAAATCCGACATTAATCTTGTTTAGTCAACTTTTCGTTTAAACTGAATTATTTTTAATTAATTGCAAAGAGTTTCGTTTCCGAGAATTCGAAATAAATTTAAGGCTATTGTACAATTTCCTTTCTGTAGAGTTGTTATTCCTAGATCCAACGTCCACAGTCGATTTTTTTTTGCCTACTATTCTTGGTAGCTGGAGGACTTCGACAGTCCGTGCTCAAGGAGCCATCCGGGACTGCAAACTCTTTTTTATGCAATCTGTTTGAAGTAAATTTTTTTTATTTACTGTACGAGTAGGGAGACCGACTGAAGAATGTTTTAAACTTAAGTATTTAAAATAGACTGCCATCATTCCGATAATTCTTCTTGGCCTTTGATTTAATGTCTGTCGAGAAAATTAGTGCAACAATGAAAATTAATGAAAACCCTATACTTCATCCCTGAAATCGTCACTGGTTTTTAAGTTTCAATTGAATAAATATTTCGTCTTCAGTTTACCAATATTATTTTACCATAGTAAACGAATAATTAACAATTTATATATTTTTTGGTTTTAATTTATTTTATTAATGTGCAAAATGATTATGAATGAGCTATTACTGCAATAATCAATCAGTGTCTTATGAGTGTAATTTGTGTATCTTTTAACTCTCATTAAATCATAAACTATTTCTCAATTCTATGACTAAAATGAATGCATCTATAGATACAGGTAGTTTCAGTTTATCTATAGATACTAGTAATAATGTTTGAAGTCACACTCGTAGTATGGTTTGCCTCGAAGATGGGAAGCCCGGGAGGTGAGCGGCCTCCGTCTGCGCCCACTTGTTAGTTAGCGGTGCGATGTCTGCGTATCTATCTCTTGTATTTCTTTAGGGTTGCTTGCTTTTATTGAATTTCAAACAACATTTAATGAGAGGAGACGTAAGCTTTTTGTTCGCTTAAGCGTAAATGAAACAGGCTCACGAATTGAAAGATTCGATACACCAAACAATATTGATGGTTTCCGTCAAATCAAATCCGCGCGGTATTGAAATACTCAGTTCGTCCTACATCAAGAATGATGGCTTTTATTGAATTATATTTATTTCAATGCATACACTTCTGTATAAGTATAACGAAAATCGTTTCGTATAAACAAAACGGTCGTAAATGTCGTGGATTAAAATACCATAGACACTCGAAATTATGGAAAATATGTTTGTTAGTTTTTTGTGGTTTTATTATCAATACAATATTAATGTTTTGTAATCGATCATTTAATTAAATGGTTTCAAGATATGTATTTTTTATGGCAATGTTATAAAATATTGATTTTATTACTGCTTTGTTTATGCCTAAGATGTATTTTTGTTAGTAAAATTAATTCTCAATATATATTAAACTTAACTAATGTCACTTACATTTATGTATGACATATTAAATTATAATGTAGCGGTTCGTTCTTATGAAAAATAATTCTACTTATTATGATCATTGTATATTTATTTCCATGACGATTTAAGAATACATATTTTTTTAAACTTTAATTATTTTCACCTACACTACACTATAGTACTACTAAATTTTTCGATTTCAAAAAAAAACATATTGAAAAAACGGAACAAACGCGGTTTTTTTTTCCCAATTTGTTTATTTCTAGTATTTAGTAAATATAACTAAAAAAAACGCCATTAATTTATCCACTCTGAATTTTGTAAATTATATTTTTTATTAAATAAAAAAATAAAAAATTGGTATTTAGAATGAACTATCCGTTTTCCGTCAATTTTCCTTGAAATTCACCTTTATTTAAAATGAAGCCTTACGGTGAAATTTCATACATTTTTGTATTACTTAAAAATTATTATTATTAATTAATTATTTTTCCATTTTCATTAAAAATGACAAATGATAACATCTATAAGTTTATTACAAACTATTTTATTTAATAAATTTTGATATAATAATTTTGTTTACTTAAAAATAAATATGCATTGTGTTTTTTAACAGATGTTTTTTAGAGATGTACCAAATTTCTTGTTTGTACCTCACTTTACTAAAAAAATGAAAAGTCCAATTGAAATATGAACATCTTCTTAATTATTTTTCATGTTTTATTATTTGCTTTTTAACAATATCGGATATCGCGCCAATATTGTTTTAATTACATATTGTTGCCCTATTAAAACTCCCTTCCGGTTTAATGAAATTTCTATGATTAGATTAAAAATTCTGAAGTTTACCGCGCCTGAGATAATTTAACATACAATTTCTTTGGTTTTAGCTTTCCCTTCGGGAAAATGTTAATTCATAGTTCGTTTATCAAAGTTAATTTTTAATTTATTTAGTGTCATTCACAATTTTAGTTACATAATACGTTTTACAATATTTTATTTTACTTTTCTCACTTTACACACTATTTCTCACTTTTTATTAATCTTAAACGTTAAATATTATATTTAATAAGTGAAACTTCTAGTAGTATACATTTGTATCAATAACAAGCTTTTATTAAGTGAAACATAGCATCCTAAATCCAAAGCTTGTTTCAGAATTTTCAAATTTTTAAGATGTACAAAATTAACAAATCGGCCTGTATTTTTTTATGATTAAATCGACCTTTAAATTCTATCTATATATAACCGGATTTTTTTTATTTTGTGGAATCAATAAATCTTGATAACTCTTTTTGTTGTTAATTATATTGGACGTATTATCAGTATCCTTCACAGGTCCCAAAGGTGATGGAATGTCAAAAGTAATTAGAAGCATTAGAAATTCTCAAAAGTGGTAGTATCAATTTCCCAAACCTCACTTCACATTATGAATCAAGTAGTTATCTGGCATTGCTTATACTCCCGGTTGTATCAATCTTCACTAAAATAAGTTCGTAACACTTCTGATGAGTTTAAATATTCTTATCGGTAGGCGTGCTTCAAAATACTAACAGTTGTGAAGCTGCAATGATTGGATTTCTCTGGGTTATAAAGTTGAAGAGTTGAATTTTGAAGGGGTGCGTACTGTCAGGTAAGCGAGAGCAGCGGGCGGGGGCGGCGCGGAGGCGGCGCGGCGGCGTTGCGCGGGCGGGAGGCTGGCCGCGACGCGCCGGCCCGCAGTCCCGCTCCGGCCGCCGACTCAGCCGGTCGCCTGCCTCTGCTCCCAGGCTGCGGGCAATTGGCAGCGCGTCCAGGCGTGCGAACCTTTACTCCAGAGTCCCCCGCGCCCGAGCCATGGCCGCCTCCGGCGACGACCGGCCGCCCGGCGACCGCCAAAAGCGTAAGATCTCCCTGCCGTGGTTCAAGCACAGCTCCAGCGCCAACAAGACCGCGCTCTCCCGCCAGCATACCATCGACACTCCGTCCTCCTTCCACTCGCTGATGCGCCGCAAGAATGCAGAGTTCAATGAGGTTTTTAAATTTCCCTTATTTCTTATGGTGCGAAGTAGCGCGCCAATCCAGTAAGCAAACCCCGAACGCACTTTCGAATCCGGACGCAGTGCCGATCTCTTGTCGTATTGAAAATTCAACTTCGAAACTAAAGGCAAGTTTGAAACGACCGTTTCGCAGCTGTAGCTTCTTCTGGCGGAAAACGAAAGCGTTAACTTTATTGACAACTCGATTTCGAGATTCTCGTAGTTAAGCCTTATCACAATATTTTTTCTGTTAGTTAATATATACCCAATTGATATGCACCTAAACACATCCATTAACAATGAACGGTGCACAATGTCTATACGGTAAACTATAGTCGGTGATTTTGAAATGTCTCGTGGATTCCTCCGTAACCCACTATGACGTGCGAGCTAATATCGCAAGGCGGCTGCGGTCGGCGCTGACTTGCCAGCGGCGGTTCGCCACGCTCCCAGTAACCGCTATCACTGCGACATATCCTGTCAAAACACTCCTTAGCACATACAACGGAACGCTCGAATATCTGAACTGCCACACGCCTGACATCTGTCTCCGATTCGCTGCCTTATCTGCCCGCGTAATTAGTCACAGGTTTTGTATCAAAGTCCATTGCAAATACTTATCATTGATCAGTTTCTCATTCATAGAATTATCTGGTCTCCGTCCTCTAAAGGGAAGTTCTCAAGGATTTGTCGAAATGCGATTGTCAATTTAGAGCGCCCGGTAAGTGGCAGCGACGGTAAATCTCGTCCCTTCGTAAGGATTATATTTCTCCATCAGTCCTGAACTGAAATAATTTTTTGTTTTTTCCCAGCTTCGCATAATTAATTGCAACGTACATCATTCATGGCTTGTTTACATGAATTTATTTCGGGGAGTCCAATATGGCGACACCGCTGTTTGTATTTGATTAGTAATAACTCAAACGGTATGTCACTTGTTTTTCTTATCTTCATGAAAACATAAGAGGATAGCAAACACTTAATAAAAGTTACTTTTCAATTAGCGTCTCAGCAAAATAATTTCCCACCATTAAAAACATTTTTTTTTATGTTTTGGATACAGTAAATCAATCTGTCGTCAATTTACTTTCACTCAAAATATGCAAAGATATCTTCGATACATTTTTTAAGAATTTTACGAGGCTCTGTATTAACCTAGCCCATTCAAACAAGCACATCGCAAATTATTGAATCCCGTTAAACGTCTGCTTGTGCTTTAAAATACTGAATCTCTCGCGAGACAATGAATCAATGATCTAAGGAATTGTCTTTTGTGCGATCTAATCGCCCCTATGATGCAGCGCGGACTCTGGCGCGGCCCACGGCGATGTCCACCAACCTCAACCTCCGAGGCTTGGGAAGCTTTTAAATATTTGCTCTTCTGTCTGGTGCTATTCGATCTATGCGCTCCACGACAATATCGATTCTCAAATTCCGCAAAAGTGTATGATTAATTGATATATTTGGTGAAGAAATTGTTTGATACGCACACACACTATATATATATATATATAGTGTGTGTGCGTATCTATATTTCTAGCCGAAAACAAGATAAACCATTTAATAAATCTGAAAATTGTAGTCGAATGTAAGCCTTTTTCTCTTCGTCCCTTAACCCGGCAAATGCCCACTGACCCTTTTTACAACGCAAATACCACGAGATAAATCCACCCCGGCCCCCGGACGGCGGAAGTATCGGAGAAGCCGCGAGCCGATACTAAATTTTATTACGTTTTATATTTTTTCATTTGTTTTATAAAAGAGCAGAACGCCGAGGGATCTTTTCATTATAATGCCGGTACGGTACCGCAACAATTACAAAATTAAACTTTTTATGGAGTCAAATAAAATTGATACATTTCAAGGAATTTTTTTTAGTGCTTGTGGGTCTTAATATATGATTTTGATTTTCTTATGCTTTTTTTGTTCTTAGGTGTATCATTTAGAATATTTGTAGGCGCGGAAAATTTACGGGGAAAACAGGGTCATCTTTAATAAAACGTAAATGTAAATATTAATTTTATTAAATTATTTTAAGCAATATTCAATAGCTGTTGAAGAAGAGTATTTTATTTGGTTTACTTGCCGGCGTCTTGCTATACCAGCACTAAGCGTTTTAGCCAAGATCCGCGGAATTTACGCAGTGACTGACTATTCACGAGCGGCGCTCTCTGCCAGTACCGAAGTAAAAATATACGTCAAGCAGTTTATTTAACGTGTTGTCATCACCTGTCATACCTGTACAGATAAGATATTTCAAGGAGACGTAGGTAAGCTTGAATCGATATGGCTGCTCTGACCGGTGACAGAGGGTATCCTTTTCTATGGTTCCAACACTCAAGTTTTAATATCATACACTTATTTTTTATTAAATGTGTTCATGTTTGTACAGGCTGAAATCATATCATCTTTATTTATTTTACTGATAAAATTGTTATAGCTGTACCTGTTTTCAAATCGAACCAAAACCTCACCAATCATAATATAAAATAACGCTTCACTGCACTCGCCCACGGGGGAGACATTACTCTTCTGACAAGGAAATAAATCGAAGAACTGAAATGTCTACATTGAATCTTCGCACTATAATTTTAAATCTCTATTGAACATATTATTCTCCATTGTGTGCTTTTTGTATCGTAATTTAAATGCAATTAATTTAAGATGGCATCTTAGTCTAGAATAAAAATCCTTGTTGATTAGCTACATGATTTATTTAGATTAATACTAAAATTGTTTTTTTTTCTGCCTTTTTTTATAAATATCACGTTAAACCCTTATTTTTACTATAACTCCACCATCACTGTTACCCGAACTCTATTAACATCCCTGTGTTTTTTTACTTCTCGTCGATAACTGAACATTTATTAACTATTTTTTTAATCGTAGGAATTCAATAAAGATTTGATACTTATTCCTCATTCTTTGCTATTTAGGTTAATGTTAGTAATATTATTTTTATATGATAACGATTGGAATTATCGTTTTTATGAGGCAGATTAAAAAGATCATAAAAAAGATATATTCTATACATTTTTTTTTACCGTTATCATATTCGATCATTAATTATATACATTCGTTTGTATCATAACTATGAGCACCTATGCTATGTCTAATGTTTGCTAATTGTTTTTAAAATGAAAAGCATTATTTAAAAAATGCTTACTACTAGAATCGCCGTGAAAAATATCACAAATTCACCCGAACGACCAAATCTAGCATCCCATTATTTTTTTCCGTTCTTAGACTTTGTTTCCGTAGATAAGTTGAGATAATAATATAATTAATTGGCTTGCTGTTGCTTTTGTCTTTTTCATTACATGCTTATGTCAATGTTTCACAATATCCTGAAAAACGACCTACTATTAAGACCATATTTCTCTTTCTTTCATTTTCTTCCAATAATCATCATTTGACATTATTTTTTAACTGATACTACTATTGAAAATTCGATAATTCCACATTAATCAGACCTTTTGAGTTGGCTATATAATAAACAGTATAAATGAGCACTAATTCATTCAAAATAAAACAACTTGCTTCCACTTTTAAACAAAGTCTTTGGCTGGCCACATTATTTGTGTCACCGTGTTACCTTATTATATAACAACGCAAAAACAGCGGACGGACGGACAGGTACGGTTTTAACTGTTGTTTCCAGATTAAATATTTCAGCTTCCGATACAGGTCAGATATAGGTCCTCATACGCGGCTAATTACCCTTCAAGGAAGCGGCGATGCAACTATACGTGAAAAATAGAACCCGCAGAAAAATGCAAAGCCTCTTCAATTGCTCGTCTGATTATGATTTTTTATTTATTTTTTATCTAAACGCATCTATCATTTGTTTCACCAATAGGCTCAACACTACCCACACACTAATGACCTTTGCACGAGCGTAATTGAACCGGGAACTGACTTGGACCGAAGCAGTCCAAGAATATACAAAATATAAGCGAATATTTAAATTTAGTAGTAAAACTCAAAAAATCTTTGTATAATAATAATTAATTAAAACATAAATATTTTTTTACTAAAAGATATTCTGTAATTTTCGGTTTTATATTATAGAAAATACGTTTAATGTAACCTTTAACTTCTATTTGCGAACAAAATAGATTTAATGTTTCAAAAATTCTTCTCGTGAATTAATTGTTAAAAAAAATATTGTTAACACAATAAGCCTGTTTGGGTGAAATATGCAGATTTATGAAAACATTTTATTTGTGCTATCTTTTTAAAACTAAAAAATACTTCTTAAACCAAACTCTTGAACCTGCCTCCTAATTTTAATTATTTGACGCAGCATGCTGAGCATTTTCTGTGCATATAATATATGTAATTCAAACCCTACACGTGTAAAGTCTTGGAGGTTAATACACAATTTAACTTTGTAACAATATTGACTCGTATTGATGTAACATTATTTGGCCAGATCGATCCCTTTCCCGGCAGGGACTGCGGCCAGGGAAGTTTGTTCCCCACGGTGTCCCGGGACGCGCCCGCCGGGACAGCCGGGCCCGGGCCTCGTCCTTTATCAGCGACTTCCCAGAACCGGGCCCCGGTTTACTGAAAGTGATAGGGGATATACCGGAAAAAAGCAAGAG
Source organism: Atopsyche davidsoni (assembly GCA_022113835.1). Taxonomy (NCBI): domain Eukaryota; kingdom Metazoa; phylum Arthropoda; class Insecta; order Trichoptera; family Hydrobiosidae; genus Atopsyche; species Atopsyche davidsoni. The sequence goes on along the minus strand of JAILWY010000019.1, from coordinate 624,365 downwards.
AACCACTCGCTAGGCACACACGTGTAATTGCGTAATAGATTTACAAGATACATCCCCACGATAGTACAGGAAGGGTTTTTCGTAGATGGATAAAACTACTTTTAAGGTTATTTTATGTTTGTATGTATAATAGTTGACATATCATCGATATAAAATATAAATTGATAGCTCTAGTTCTTAAATTTTTATTTATTAAATCTATGGTTACTTTTGATATAGATATGTAAAATATTATATTTTTGAAATTGTATTTTGTTTATTTTATGTTTGATTAATTATTTTATCTTTTTTGTACGAAATCACAACGGCATACAAATAAAAATCACAAAACACGCAAATTCGCTTTCAAGAATTATTTTTCTTTTTTTTAAATGTTTCAGAATTGATTTAGCCGAAACGTCGCAAGATAGCTTAGCTGAACTTCAGAATCTTTAAAGGTTTTATTTCTAATAAAAATTAATAAACGACCAGTTATATTGTTTGTGCATATACGATCGTTGACTAATAAATAGACTGTAGTATCAAGTATAATATTTCTGAAGCAAGTGTAGAGGCGAATATTACCGATTACAAAAAAATAAACGCGCCAGGAGCCCGGGCAGCCGGCAAACAGCAAATTTCTCAAACGTGTCCTGGGCCTTAGGTGTTCTCGATACATTCGCGGGGGAGAGGGTGGGGCGCTGAAACTCTCCCGGCAAATAAATCATGACGTTTTACGAAGCAGCCCACCGTGTTCCGAACGGGCTCATATCATATTCCGGCCGCCTGTGTCTCCTTTATATCTGGATAACGTCGCGACTCTGTCTTTTTGTGTGTCCTAAGGCGCTTCTTAAAAATACTTAATCACCTTAAGCCTCGGAATAAGCCAACTTCTCTGAATGTATAGTAAAGTAAACGTGAGATTTGCAGTATCAGTCTATTTTTTTAATTATTGTAAATTTCTTTTTGTAACTACTGCGGTACAAAACTGCGTTCATACCATCAAGTAATAAATATATTTTAAAGAAGCACTAGTTATATTTAATTAAAAAAAATACCCATTCCATATTTTACTTTGAAATAGTAAAAAATCATTTTTATGTAGGGTTATTAATTTAATTCGTTTATATCTTGATGGTTATGTTTGACAAACATATTAAGATGATATGGGATTCAATTCATACGAATATCGTCGATAGGCGGTATCTGCGGGAAGGAGCCAAATTTATATTGATATTCTGGGAGCATGAATTTTCCGCGTGGTTCTGACAGCTTGCTAACGAAAGTCGGCAACTACGGAAATTCGATTTTTTTCGTTTGCTTTTTAAAGCTTTTTTCTTTTAAAAAAATAATTTTATATTAGACCACTTTGGAATAAATTCACTCTTCGTTATCCTTTTGAGCAGAATCCTTTGGAAAAACCGGTTTAATTCAGGCTCACCCGTGCGACGGTGCGTGGATATGAACAGGATAATCTAATTAGGGTGCAATCAATGTACATAATCCACCACTATCTATGAAGGACAAACATACGCTGCGGCACTTGTTAATCAGCCAACGTGGTGATAGATTATGATTGAAATTGATGCAAAGTCACCCGCACAGCGCAGACTGGCGCGAGCATCAGCTCGTGTTTATAGTTTCCATTAGAGCGTGTCAATTGCAGCGCGATGTCAAACACCCAGTACTCCCTCGGCGCGGGTGTGCAGACACCGGCGCCGGCAGCGACGGCTCCCGCCTCCCTCGTGAGAAGCATCGACTGTCAGTACCAGTATTGATGGTATTTCCTGAAGTTCGGTGGATAGATTGCATCCGGCGGTTGGAGATAGCAAGGGTAAAAAAGTCGTAGGTGCGCTTACTTTTAAGATGCTTCAAATCCACACTTCGCGCATAAAAAAATAAACTCTTTACTAACCACATTATACTAAATTCAATAATTCCAATAATAATATTTAAGCATAAATAGAACACATATTTTAAGATAAAGATAGAAGCGTTGAATGATAGTTGAGGCCGCTTTCAGTCAGATGGTAAGCGAGCATCGCGGTGCCCCCGTTATTATTATGTAGAAGCCCGAGCAATATTATTCAAGCCTACGCCAGCGAAACTTACCCAGCGTCTGATTTGCAATCCTAATGACGAATAAGTGGATCTGCTAGAATCCTGTGCCTGATTCGCGCAAATTCTCGAACGCATTTAATTATAATAATACTTTCTCTAGAAAATATAATGGTTAAAATATTAGTTGATTTTTCAGTCAACATACATTACTTTGTTACAATTAATGTAAAGAGCTTTTATTAAACAGAATTGAAGAACTGTCGAATTTTTAAATAATTCATAGAGTCTGAATATTTTAGTTTGTTTTTCAAAAATAAATTACTCGGCTCTCTGGAGCATTTTTTGCGCTCAGTGAATTCCTAGAAATAATTTTGACTATCATCAAGGTATTCTTTCTGAACTTTTTTAATATTATTTTGTTTACACATTTTCAATTAGGAATGAGACTTACTGGCTCAAAGCAGACGGTATTTATTCAATTGATCTTTGAATTATGTCAAAAAAATTACAGTATTCTTATGATCTAACAAAGGTCAAAAATAACAATTTCCCTCTCAGTATGTCCGGTTACTGGGCCAATTAGCGCAAGGACGCTGCAACATAGTTGTACGTAAAGGTGCGCTCAAACGTCGAGCCACGCCAGCTCCACCCGCCACGTCCCGGACGTCACTCAAACAATGTGTATATTTAGATCAAAAGAAACACGAGGACGGGGGGGGCCTTTCCGTCCGAGGGTTGTTTTAGTAACCGGTGTCCCCGCACTGGCCCACTCGCGGAAGAAAGAGGGAAAGGCCAAATCTCGGAGGAGAACCACTCCGCATTGTGAAAAGTTGATGCTTATCACTTTACATATCCGAGTTGGCGGCTCGCAAACCGGGAGTCGCGCCCTCCTGCCAGTCGTAGATACAACTTATCTTTATTTATGTTATTTTTCAAAACGCATGCTATGTTCATGTGCTCTTTGCTATTGTTTGATTAATTATGATAGTCAATAAATATATTACTTTTTAAAATTATTTATGTTTAAAGTTTCATACTAATCTTAAATTTTTGTATAGTTTTTTCAAACAGATAAGTATTATAGATTGACAATGTTTATATAATTTATTAAATCACCAGCACTAGTGTGGTTAAATGTTATATAAATATGAGGCGTTACATGAACGTGAGACAATCATAAATGACACGACAGTACATTAACCATTTTTTTGCAATAGGATTCGTGTTAAAAAAATATAATAAACTCTACGTGTCACTGGAAACAGATTTTTTACTTTTTCTAGTGACACGTTCTAAGTGAAAAACTAAGACTTTTTGTTTCACAACGCTTCAAATGCAAAAATATTGTAAACTTGATTAATTATAATTTTTTATCAATGCTTTCGCCTGTTTTCAATTTTTTTTATTGATACTTCTACGTTTAAATATTAAACACTGCGGTGCTAGCGAGCGGCGCGTGGCGAGCGTCCGCGACCGCGTCGCCGTCCGCCGCAGGGACTCCACAGGGACTCCGCAGGGACTCCACAGGGACTCCGCAGGGACTCTGCAGGGACTCCGCAGGGACTCCTCAGGGAAATGTATGCAAATGTATACGGCCGCTCCTGTACAAGAAAGCACCGGGCGGTCGTCTAACGAGATGTTGGGTCCCTATCGAGTTAGGTCCGACCGCACTGTTTGTGCTGTCTCATGGAGCCCGTTGCGCCCAGATTCACTCTCCGGTCTGTCGTACACATTTACTTAGTATATTTATAAAGTACTACTTTTTCCTTTTTTTTGTATACCGTTTTCGTCAAAAGTTATTTTTCATAATACAATTGATATGTTTTACGTATTCATGATAATATATTCGTGGCCTAACTACTGATTCATTAATTTTCTAAGAAGTCGCTCGCGTCAGTAATAATATGTTTATTTTAAAATAATAAATACTACACCGCTAAGCATAAATTTATTTTACAAACATCAAACTGTCATAATGACAAGACTGACTAATTTGTTATTTTTAACAGTAATAATCGTTATTGTATATAATATGCAAAAGAGTAGATTATAACTAACCCCTTCCTCCAGAGGAGTAAATATGTTTATGACAATCTTAATTTTTTGTGGGGATTTGTCATTTCATTTTAAATACTATCAAAATCCATGAAGTTTACCAAAATCAATTTCTCAAAAATTACTACTGATTTGTCTTCGTTCGAACCAAACTTACTCACGTGTATAAATTTGTATATAAATTTTGCAAAGACAATTCTACTTTTTTTACTAATTTATTTTTAATCCTCAAAATACTATCGTTAAATTAAAAATTTATGTTTAATAAGAATATATTTTAATATCACAATAGTTTATTTACATCACATAAAGCTTGTACTTTTTCATACAAATTGAGCAAAACTTTTTTTCGCACACATATGTTTTATCCATAAAACTCATTGACAAAATGAGTCTCTTCGCTTTCAAGCTTGACTTTGATCTCTGACACTTACTCTTTTTCTCGAAAACAACACCATAGTATCGATACAATTTTCCCAATCAACACGCTTGTATTTTTCAATATTTTTACTTTTTTTATATTGGGAGTAGATGTCTCAAATTTCGATTGAGGTTAAAAACGCTTATCGTTTCCGCACTTAAAATACTCGGTCATGATTACTTTTCCATCAAATAATTCCAAATGTGACCGTTTACATATGTCGCTTCTTCTCCAGGCGAAAATTCGGTATCAATTCAAAATAATTTTGAGAAAAAAATATTTGTGAACCCTTTTTATGTGTCGAAATCGAAACCATTGACAGATAAATGAGTGAAAACTGATCATTTCTGAGCTTTCTGTTTTTTGAGATTTATAGTATTATTACTCTGCACTTGTAACCTAAAAAAAACAATTAAATCTGTTTTGGAAGGCGTCTTATATTTAACTGTTTACCATTTTATATTATTGTGCATATTAAATAGCGATAACAAACTGTATTATTCTCTTAGTATATTTTACTCACAAACCAAAGGAAAAAAATTGCATGCCACTTGTTTTATTGAGTTTGTTGATCCTTTTCTCAAATGTCCCGCGATTCCAATTATGATTACACACATATATTATTACTTTTGGTGCTTAGCTTTATTGAACTCGGTGGATCATTCAATTTGGATTTAGCCGATTTATTATCTAGGACATAGAAAGCACATGTCTTAATTTAAAATTATACTCGCATACAAAATAAGGTTTTCGCTTCGTTATAATTTTGCCTAGTTAAAAAAAATACACTGCTTAATATTTCATAGTTCATATCTTTTCTCGGCAAATATGAAGTATATCATTTAAAGAAATTCCAATATTTATTCGAGTGTAGCTGCTTTCTCGTCTTGTATAAAGTCGGAGACACCTAATTCTCTAGTATCGCACGTCGCTGTAGTGAGGCGCCTCATATTTTCCGACGAGAGCGACTCAGTCACCTCGTGACTTAAATACTGAGCTCTCCGCCAGAACGACCTTTCTTAATCATCCTCCTCTCCATGGCACATTTTTGCTCTAAATGTATAGCTCCGCAGTGTCCTTTTGTTAAGGATTAAATTAAAATCTTTCTAAAACACTTAGTCGATTTGGATCCTAGATGGTGCTGCCGTGGTGATGAAACACCTTAGCAATTGAGAGATCTACTTTTTGCCTCAGTGGCTGAGCAATTATCTTCACTCCAGTTGACGGCATTATTTTGGTTTCCGTTTATCAAATTGACTGTAATTGTTATTTTTTAAAAGATTATTTGTATTTTTTATTTTCAATGGTATTTATTAAAAATTTAACTGCACATTGCTATAAATGATTTTAATATTATTACAAAAAAATCTAAAACGCTTACATATAACGTTTCATAAAACTTCAAATAATCGAATAATGATTAAGCCATAATTTTGTCATAGAATTCTGAAATTATACGACGCATTAATAGAATTTTCTGATGAAAAATTATTGATCTTTCCTCTTTTTGGTAATGGACTTTTAATCTAACATTCCACATTGTTTGCATTATTTTACTTTATCCTCGTGGGAAGCATCGCCAGAGCAGTTGATAAGATTGTGTTGCAACCACCAGCGACCAAATCTTGCAAAGCTTCATCGAATTTATATTTCCAACATGATTTGTTGGATTTCCGCATCTACTAAATCGACCGCGGTGCCCCTGACCTCCCTCGACCTTGAAAATCTATCGGGGAGAACCTCCCAACCTCCCCAATCAAATTATCACTTGCCAGTATTGCGTGGATGCATTCTGTTTCTATTAATTATGGTTATCATATTACTGTGTAGATTTCGCAGAATGGTAAAAATAAACTTTTTTTTATTTATTGAATCAGCGTTTAGCATTTTTGAAAACAACCTTAGTTACATAAATTATTTATTACACGTTATTTATTTTTGAGATTTATTATAATAAATTCCGATCGTTTCACAATATTTATCTATCGACAATAACAAAGTAGAATTCTCAGCATTTTGAATTTCAAAATGTATAATTGTTCAGAATTTATATTTCAAGAATTTTGGCGTGAATATTTAAAAAGAGACAGTGTGCTTCTACCATTTACCAATATCTTATACAAATACTTACTTTATTTTTTTAAATTCTCTTTTTTTCGTGATAACGGTGAAGCTAAATGTCGAAATTTGAGTATATTTTTGGTCACTATGTTATATTCATATATGTTTGATTTGAATTTGAACGAATGTGGCGAGCCACTTATGTGGAGTTATTGGTGAGAAATATAAAAAGGGAATAAGTATATCTCGAATCTTAGGCAATAAATAACAAATAAAATTGAGTGGCAAGCAAAAGCGATTGTTGTTTAGTAATATGAAAAATCACTAAGGTGCTTTGCGACTGATTTACGGGAGCGATCAGTAGCCGGAAGGAGCAGACGCGCCGCGGCCATTCTCTGCGGACTCTGAACAGAGCAGTCGAGCCGACCATCTTAGCCGCTGCCCTCAGCACGTATCTCGAATAACCATACAATTGATGGGACTTCACGCGGCCTGAAGGGGGCGGCTCGAGACTGAAGTCGTGTAAATACAAGCGAGCCAACCGGTTTTGTTTTCCGACGCCGGGCTCGTAATTATACCGAATTTGACAACAGTGCTGTCTCTTCGAAATGGTAGGGTGACAAAATGTAATTTAGAGCAAGTTTACTGAGAAACTATTCCAGTGTGACGCAAACTCACACCCGAAGGCGAAGCGAGACTTTGTGACACGTATTAATAATATCGAAGCTTAATATGACCTTTACGATTGTGGGAATTACTGCATTTCAACCAAAATCGTTTTAATATCAACTGTCGTGTATATACTATATACACGAGGGCGGTTTGATAAGTACTTAGCCTTCAAAAGATAAACGAAAATTTTGGAAAAGTGGCGAATTATTTCTCAAAATAGTCTCCTTTTAGCTCGATACACTTGACCCAGCGATGCTCCAACTTCTTTAACCCATCTGAAAAATACGTTTTCTTGAGGTCTGCAAAGTAGGCCTCCGTGACGGCGATGACCTCCTCATTCGCCTTAAATTTCTGCCCGGTGAGTGACTTTTTCATGTTTGGAAACAAAAAAATAATCGCACGGGGCCAAATCTGGAGAATACGGTGGATGGGGGAGCAGTTCGTAGAGCAATTCGACCAATTTGGTCGTGGCGACGGCGGAGGTGTGAGCCGGTGCGTTGTCATGGTAGAAGAGCACTATTTTCTTCGCCAAATGGGGCCGTTTTTTCTGCAATTTGGCGTCGAATCGGCCCAATAATTCGGCATAGTAGAGCCCTGTGACCGTTTTGCCCTTCTTCAGGTAGTCAATGTAGATCACACCTTGTGAATCCCAAAAAATGGTAGCCGTCACCTTTCCGGCCGATAGGACAGTCTTCGCCTTCTTTGGAGCACGTTCGCCGGGTGAAGTCCACCGTTATTTCTTGGTCTCTTGTGTGTACCAGTGGATCCATGTTTCGTCGACGGTCACGAAACGACGCAGAAACTTCTTCGGATTACGCTTAAACAGCGTCAAACACTGCTCCGAAATGGTCTCACGGTTGCACTTATTGTCCGGAGTGAGCAAACGCGGCACCCATCACGCCGACAGCTTTCTCATGCCCACAATTTCATGCAGGATATGACCCATGCGGTCTTTTGAGATGCCTACTGTTTCAGATATCTCGCGCACCTTCAATCGGCGGTCTGCCAATACGAGATCGTGGATTTTTGTCACGTTATCCTCCGTGGTAGCCATTTTCGAGGCACCTGGGCGTGGCTCATCAAAAACCGACGTGCGACCACATTGAAAATCGTTAAACCAATTTTTGACGGTTGCCATCGAAGGAGAAGAGTCACCGTACACAGCATCCAAACGCTCTTTGATTTCGCTGCGCGATTTCCCTTCCAAAAACAAGAATCGAATCACCGATCGATATTGCTTTTTTTCCATTTTCCTAAAATACGCGTACTCGTCCGCTTCCACACGCGGTCAAAACAAAACTACGAGTCCGATTCGGCTGAAATTTTGCCAGTAACCGTCTACAAAAATATATTACACAATAGTAAATCTCTCTTGCGATACTAACACCATAGGGCGGTGAGGCTAAGTACTTATCGGACCGCCATCGTATATTGGGAGCTCTCATTTTTATTTGGTGATCCCGATGTAGGTATTGTTAACTTTGCGAATAAATGCGGATGTAGAATTGTAACGCAATTGAGTGTTGAGTAATAAACACTGTAAAAGGACTTATAAATTGCAAAAAAGTATTGATATTTATTTGAGAAATGTATCCTCACATCCTTGTTTCTTAGCGTAGAGCTAAGTTGCCTATTACATTTAAAAAAGCTTATGACTTTAATGTGCCTTTTTCTTCATTTAGAATTCCACATCCGTTATCGGTTATCTTATTAATACAAAATTTTGAGAATTTCACTGCGTTTCTTTTTTGTAGTTCCAAGGTATTTATAAAACCAACAGCCACCAAAATCTATGAACACATGCATAAGTACTTTATCGTTTAGTATTTAATAAATGAAAACAACAATAAAAAAACAGCACTCACAATAAAATTTGTTCATTACATTAATTAGTCTTTTGAACGTTTCTCGGAATATTGGAAAATTTAAAAGGTTTATTATCAAAATGTATATTGCTTTTTGTTTTAAGTAAGCGTGGTCGACTTAGCAATGGCCGGTTGTTCTTCGACTTTTCCTACACAAAGATATTAAAACACTCTCCTTTGAGTATTTTCTATGTAGATTACTTCAGTTTATTTCAAATATCCTAAGGAGATACAAAAACAAATATAAAACGAAGCAGCATTACTAAATTAGTAATATCTAATTCCGATTGGAGATCGAAATGTTTTTCTTTCGTTGTTTCGATCTCGAAATAAACTTTGTTGTGTCGAAATTCCGCCGCATATTAGTTTGCTAGATAAAAACCAATTAATTCAGCAAGAATTATAAACTTTAAAGCTACCAACTGCCGCATTTCTTTCTGGGACGTGACTTTGTCATTGTGAATCGCGAACACCAAAAATTATTCCAATAAAAAATTACGGTCCAAATCAAACAAAGGTTCTCATTATACCTCGTTCGTTTTGACTATTTCCTCTTGTCCCAGGATGATGTACAGTGCTTTTTCTGGACATTTAAAATTCGCATTGTATAATATTGTCTTGTTTTTATCAATTGGACGTTGCATATAACATAATAAGTCTCAAATACTGCTTTAGAACGAAACAATGTCTTATTTATAGCTTTTTCATTGAATGATTATAGAAAATTTAGCAAGAATTATAAGTTAAATTACACTTAAACATGGTCTATGGCAAACGTCAGTAAATTTAAAAAAAAAATAGGTAAATGGCCTTTTGATACATCAAAGTATCCTAATCATTACCTATTACGACCAATATCCATGCCGTGACTCTTTTATACACAAGAAAATTTACTTTATTATTCGTCAGGAAGTCGTGCTGCAGTAAATGTAATGACCGTAACAGCAAAATATGATCAGAAAGTAAATGAGTGTGATTGTATTCCTTGTGATTACCGGCAATCAAGACCCTCCGTAGTTGGCAAGCTATCCTGCAGCCAAGGAGTCACCAAGAGGAGTAGGTGGGGTGGTAAAGTGACTGTATCCGCAGTCCCTAGGGCGAGCAACGTTAAAACAATCGGTGCTGTCTTGAAAAGTAGAACCAACCCTCTTTCTGTCTAAGTGCGTATAATGATACTGCGTAACTCAAGAGAGTGAATAATATATACTCGACAAATAAACGTTTTATGACTGATGTACATGGAATGTTGCTTTTTACATACTGTATTGGTATTTCAGGCCTATAGAAAATTATGTATAATGTCGTTTAAGTGGTTCATGTGATTCGCCGATATAAACAGTTATATATTTTTTAATTACAAACGTTCATGTTACCAATCTGCATATTTTTTCAGTTGAATATATCAGGCTCAATTCACTGCATTTACTGTATAACTTATGTTTATAACCTAACATAAATATATCACGTCAACAGGATCAACTGAACTAAATAATCTATATAGTTCTATAAATTTTCTGTATGTTTTTTTTTATCTTATAAGTACTTTAATCCTCTTTTCCTTTTTTCTTTTCGTATAAATAAAAATTATAGGTTGATTTTTGCAAATAAATCGGCGCCCACGCCAGTATCACGTCTCGTTATCTAATTCCAACCATTCGATCATCATTACTCCACTTTACAACATCGGAGTTTTTTTTTTCAGTAGACGTTTTTTCTGTTTAGTTGTCTAAAAGTAATTAATTAATGCGATTGACTATCAAAACACTCTTGAGAAATCTAGAGGAGCACTTCTTAAGTTGTCACAGAGTGACGGGACAGAACCCTTCATCTCGGACCCACGTCTCCAAACTTCTCGGGGCAAAAAACTGATATAATTATTCAAAGACCAGTCAACTAGCTACCTATTATGGCCAATTCAAAGCTTTTTTTTCTAAGTACATGCCATCTTCAGATTCTGTTTTTTATCTATTCTTTTTACACAAAGTATGTCTCAAAGGATTACCATTTCAATCCAAATGTAAAATTAAAATTTACACTTACCAGAGGTTACAAGATAGTTTGGGTGTTAAAAATAAAGTACATTTTTATCTCACAAAGAAATATTCTCAAAAACCTTTGAATACCAATGTCAACTGTATTTTATAACGTAAAATCTTGTTATAGCGCTTATTTTTTATATGTTATGTTTTATTATTTTAATATAAGTTAAATAAAGATTGTTTTTTTAACATTGAAAAAATAACATTGCGGCCTGATAAAATTTATGATTAAAATACATAAAAGACTTTATTTGTCGCACACTAAACTGGCCAATACCAACTGCAAAAATAAATTTCAACATTTTTCAGTGTTGAGGTACTAAACGATATTTTTTGAAATGTCTAATTGTATGCGATTGCTTGTTGCAGACGGCCGGTCCGGAGATGACGTGGGTGACCATGGACCACTCGGCCGGGCCCAACGGCGAGCTGGCCGTGCAGAAGGGGCAGCAGGTGGAGGTGCTGGACTCGGGCGCGCGCCCCGGCTGGTGCCTCGTGCGCGTGCAGCCCGACGGGCGCGAGGGCCTCGTGCCCGTGCCCTCGCTCAAGCCCGTGCCGCTACCCCCAGCGGCAGGATACACCGGAGCCGCGGCCGCCGCTTCCGGCGATCAAGGTAAGCTTTCTTTTGTTACCTTACAGTTCAGTACAATGAGCGCAAACTGCTAAAAAAAACCTATTTAATATACGTAGTAAATTTTTTCATTGTTATATTTATCCCTTTCTTCTCTTAAATTTTATCAAATGTTTCTCATCGCAGCATTTATGGTTGCGCCTATTTAATGATTCCTTTAAAAGTTTTCAAGAATTAATAGTTATTTTAAATAAAAATTTTGAGTTTAATCTCACTCGATACTAATATTAATTATCATCCATGTTCATTTAAACATAATATAGTTGATTTATCATCGAAACATTTTTTATAAAATGTTACTTTGTAATCCAATTTGTTTTTAGTCGATGATTTATTGAAATTTAGATATATTATTTGTATAAGTTTTACCTATTATTAATAGAGAAATCTCTTAATAACGAGTATCTTTACCAAAACCAGTATCGGTTTTCGCTCATTTTACAAAAACATTTTCCCATTCTGAGCAATTACTGCTGAACGAAGATTCTTGGTGAATTGCATTATATAATATCGCTCTCGATATTTACTTATTTTGTTACAAAGTCAGATCGGATATCTACGGACCACGGTGTCGGTGGAAGACCAGGGCTTCCCGCAGAGTGGTGAGGTGACAGCTGCTCGTAATGACGACGATGCCTTATAACAAAATCAATGCCTCTTCTTTGATATACGTTATTCCATCAGACTAGTATCGTCTCTTGCCTTCCGCGGCGTTCATAAAATCTCTTAGCCAGGAACGAAATTGAGTTTCACGCTGTAAAATCAAACCAATTTCACTTCTAAGGCAACCGTCAAAATAAAGGACGGGGACGCGGACATTTTCTTATACGACCGCCACTGTACCCGGACTCGCCGTGCCCGGCGCGGCCCGTCCTCCGGGGAGATGGGCGTCGTTTCGGCTTTCCGGCCGATGTTACAGGCTCCTTGCTTACTAAATTTTCGGATGGTGTGAATGACTTATAAGTGATTTTTTTTTACTACCGAGGTTCGAACATCCGAGAAAGAGAAAGAACCTATCTTAGCGTTTTATTACACCATCGCGAGCTACTATCGCAAGGCTCGAGAGAAGCTTCGCAACAGGGCGAACTACGTGTGAAATATTCTAAATATTGGAAAAAAATATTTATGTAGGAATGGTGGTATTTTTTTTAATATTGGCGATTAAAGTTTTATCTTTCTCTTTGATATCTTACAATCCCGCAATCATTTTACGTACCTATTAGCTTTTTGTTAATTATCAAAATGAATTGGCTCAGCCATCAATATTAATAATACTGTTACCAGCTGTAATCTCATACTGCTGGACATGGGATCTCCGAATTAGCATCCAGGGCTGTTCCCTTTGTCAGCAGAACGACTGGTCAGGCCGAATCCTTTCCGCGCACGACTCAGCCTTTGACGGGCCAGTGAAGTAATTAAGTTCATCCCCCGGCCCTTCCGGATTCTATTTATATCTTCTGGTTTGACAAAAGCCATTTCTAATACGCCCTCGTCTTTTCTAGACCCATTGTGATGAGCCCTGCATAAGTCACATGGTCGTTTTTTTCAATCAGAGATACCTGACAACAAACGAAATTATTCCCTGAAATGTGAGAAATTTTACCTGTCCATTTCTTAATATTTTACAGCGCCATTATCCTAAAATTCTATTGACCAAATATTTTTTTATTTTCTCCTGAATATTTTTGACCAAAAATATTTTATATATTTACCTTCTTGATCACGCTGTTGATACTACACGCAAAGGTACGGGCCGAGTGCTGAGGCCGCGTTAACTACTCAATTCTTCACCCAAATCAATTTTCTGAGGTCCGATCTCAACAGCAGCCTGTCTGCCCTGAGCTTGGCACCACGTCAATGAAGTAATAAATTATTTTGCTCCCTCTGTCGCTTTATAACATCGAATATAATTGGACTGATAGTATATTGAATTATTAATTCATACAGCGATTGTAATTATTCCAGATGTGCTTGTTTAGTATTCTTAAGTACCTGAAAGTACCCTACAGTCAGCAAAATTGTGTTTCTTTTAATAATAAAGGTCATTTACAATTGTTCTGATTTTATAGACATTTTAATACATATCTATACAGCTTTCAAAGTTTTATTTTCTGTTAATAATTTTTAATTCATTTGCTGCCGACTGCTCACGCGAACCATTCAGAGTTTCTCCGGTTTCTCTTAGAGGGTACGACTGGGACAATCTGTCTGCAATGTGGAAGCATTGTCTGTCAAACCAGCCTCGGGGCGGGCCGCAGGAGCGGATGCCCGCGTGGTGCAGGCAGGTGCTTTCATGAGTCAGTTCTATTTAGCGAGCGCTTTTCACAGTGCCTCGCTATATTAATAATATACCCATTGTTGGAATAAAGACTTTGAATGCATCCCTAATTGTATACCAACTAGACAATTCCACCATTGTTAATATTCAATTCGCATTTTAGAGAAAAATTTTAAGTTGTAGCTGATAAGGTATCAAGCATTTAAAAGCCTAATTTTACTCAATTATAGAACAAATGAGTCATACTATAAAGCTGGGCAGTAATTAAATGTAACTTATAAACGCGTGCTCCAAAAACCATAATAAGCCGGCACTTGAATGTAGACACGGACCCGCCTGTATTCATTCTTAGCCAGAACGAGTGTCTCGGAACGTCTCCCGGTACTCAGCCCCTCCCCGGGATATTGGATATTGCCGCAGTTTATTTGCAAGATTAAAGCCAACAGAAAGAAGAAGCATTGACGACCTTCACAATTCTAGACTTCCGAACCTCTTTACTGAAACGTCCTTATTAGATTAACTACCGGCATATCGAGTTTCGCGCTCGTTTGGTTAATTATATAATACCATGCATTTATAAAAACTTCCTTGTATTACAATAATTTATTGATAGTTATTTTAAGAAATTCAATATTTTTGACAGAGAATACTTGGTGGAATTCCATTTTAATATTTTTGAGTAAAATGCTTGAGTGATTTTCCACATGTTCGTTTTTATTTGTGACCGGTTTCGCCAACCTTATTACGGATAGTTATTTTGTGCAGAAAACGGTGTTCCCTTAAATGTCACTTTCAAGCAGTAGTATTTTCTTGATTACTCATAAAAGTTTTTTTGTGATTAGATATAAAATCAATTACATTATTACGCAATTGAAAATCTTAACTTGCCTGTGCAGTTCAATCAATTCTTGTTTAACTCAATAGTAAACTTAACTCGTACTAAAAACTGGTAACCCAAGAAAGAAATTAAATCACTCTAATTCGGGAATCTTTGTTAAATAAGAAGGTAAGTGGTTGGTTATTCAGCGATTCTTTCAAAATATAACAACGCAATAACTGGTTTGTTTGAGAGTGCTTTTGCTAGATATTATCTTACCAATGAGCTGACATTCGGGTCATGAGTTTTCCACCAGTAGCAGACATATGTAATTTATAAAACTTTAAACAACAAATTTAAAAGCCAAATAACCATGGTCTCATTTATTTTTCTGTTTGAGCGCTCAGTCCGAAGAAGATCTAATAAGGTGAAAACGCTTACAATAAAAAATTATTGTAATAAATATTTATTATGAATTGTTTTAATTATATATTTTCTTTTAAAACATAAATGTTTATAAAAATATATTTCTTATAATGCATAGTGCAAAAAAACCTGATTTCCTGTGTGTATTTGTCTTCGCCTCCCTGTTGGTGGTGATTACACGCCAGAGGCCAATGATCCACTCACAATATCTTATTTACAATGTATCATTAGACATCGGTTAAATATAACCTAGACGTAAGTGCTCAGCCTGCGTAGGAGGATGGACGGAGTAACAATGCAGGAGATATTGATTGCAAATAACCCCCTATAGACAGCTCTTAGCTTTTCCAGGCATCATGTGTGATCATGCCGGAAGAACACTTTCCTTTCAACACACTTCGTATTAAAAGTGCTATTTTCTGTATCAAATTACAACAGCAATTCAAAAAAAGGTAAATATCAGTAATGGTATTTTTCTTTCGACAGGTTTTAATCGCATTTTGTTAGCACATCAACCATACTTTTTCAGTATTCTAATCCTCAAGTAGCGCAGTTATATCGTGTATCATTTTTGTAAGTAGAAACGGGAAGGTTAAACAAAGAAAGGGCAGTTTATTTGTTACCATATAAGATGCCAAGTCTCGCTTCACATTAACATAATATAAATCCTAAACTGTCGTAAAACTAGTCAATTTCGCTTTATAGTTTATCTCGTTTTTTTATATTCAGTTATTTTCTTTTAAATAATTCTAAAGTCAGATATTTTTCTCTGTATGCATTATATTATCCACCATTTTAAATGATCTATGAAGTTAAAATAATTTGAATATTGTATTATAAAACTTTCATCATTGGTTTTGTTTAAACACATGTATTTCGTGGATATTTTGACATTCATGCAGTGTTTCCACAACACATTTGCCAAATGTAAACACGTACCATATCACCCCGTTTCTGTTTCACTCGAACCGACCGACTGTCGCCGGCTTTATATTTTTGTAAGTTGATTACGTTTCGGATGCTGGGAACAATTAATCTCAATCGTTAGTCATTCGACATTGAGAGCGTCCTCCATATTAGGTTTATTTTCTCGAACAGTTTGAATATAAATACTTGGATTCAACCAAGTAAATTTATTATTTATATTTTTCTTTTGGAACTAATAAATATCGTTCTATAAAAACGATCGTCGTGTGCATATTTATGTTTAGTTAAAACATTGAGAATTTGAACTATTATTACAATAATTATCAAGCTTTAGTGGTTTGGCGTCGTAATATAGAGTAATTCTCGCGTAATATTTTCATTTAATATAACTTCGAATACTTTGTTTAATTTTAATTCCAAATAAAGTTTGTCCATTCTCGCCCTTATTTCGAATTCGAGTCGGTCCGGGAACAATTGTTCGTATTTCCTTCTGAGCGTTTGATCCGCCAAGACTTGGGGGCTACGGGCAAAAACTGCTTTCGTGACCGAGCAGTCTCAGAGCGTCTTGCAGCTGTTATATGACACTTTTGCAACAATAGCAAATGATTTAGAGTATCGAGCCACTTCGTCTGACCAGCCTAGAAAACTAAGTATCTGATTTTTTCTGTCTTTTTTAATAGCAAATAAAACCAAATGGTTTTGGAGACTACGTTTATTTCACTTGTAGCGAGAGCTCTTTTGCCGAACACGGCATCTCCAAAACCACTTGGTTTTATTTTATTATTATAAAATGGAGTATTATAAAATAAATACCAGTTCCATTAATTTTTTAATAGCTATTTCTTGCTTGGAAGTCATTCCATCACTCCATTAATAATAATTTTAAAAATCTCAGGGTGGAAAAGGTTTTTTCAATTAGCATATTATAGCATGGTATAGCTTTATTTCAAACGACTTAAAATAAAATTTATATTTTCTCTGAAAGCTTTGTATTTATACGAATATATTGTATCTGTTAAATGCTGCTTTCCGTCAAAACGCTCTGAGTGATTTAGAGCATTGACAACTGCAATATCTCGTTGAAATTCTGTGCAAAGTAAAATTGAGTTCTTGTTAAATTTCCTCGGAAGCTTTTATCGTCCTGCCGTGGCATAGTAATCTATATATTATTCAGCGCTAAGATGAATTTTAGTCATGTTTTTTAAAGAGTTACGTAAAAGCTCCCATCGCTATTTTTCCATCTTCAAAGAATGAATTCCAGAATTTACCTCTAAATGTTTGATACATTTACAACATATTTCATTTGCTATAATAATGTTTTACTTTAATTATTCGATATGAAATAATGTTAATTATCTCAATAACAGGAATTTATATTTTCATTAATTGGACTTTGATTAATTTAACGCACTATATGTATTTACTAGAACTTAATGAGTTTTTTTTAGATATTTTAAATTTAATTGCAGATCTACAGTAGTTATTATGTTGTTTTTGTATTGTGTGCACTTTTCTGAGAAACATGCCTCATTTAATATCTAGATATTTTCTGCTGAAGTATTTCTTTGAACTACGTGTTTAATATACAGTGTTCCGAGCACTTTGTCTTTCACTGCCTAACAGGATAATAGCGTCACATTTTCTATCGCGACCGTGAATGCCTATCTCACGTTAGCACTCTGTACTGACTAAGATGTTTACGTAGAAACCTTTGAAGAGTCTCATCCTTTTGTTACAAACTTGAAAGACATGAAATTCATACTGCTCTTATTATACGCCATATTGATACTTTATGAACTTACTCAGATAATCCATACGTAAAACTAGATTAATTATTTTATCGTTGCTGCATTAAAGTAATCCTTTATTTTAATTTTTTAAAATAAGACGCCACGAGAACGCTGTTGTAAATTTCTATATAAATGTATCGTTCATTATAATGCTTTGGTTTATAAAACTTTTTTGAATGAAACTTACCGGAGGCGATGTAAATGAAAAAAGTCCACTCCTGTGTTGGTAGCGCAGTCGATGAAAAGGAAGAAACATTTAATGACTACACACTTGTAAAAGGTTCTCTTTGAAATGGTCTGAATACAGTCAGTATACATGCGGCGTCATATTCAGACATCCGGTATTTGCGCCTGGTTGGCAGGCAAACGCTCATGATATAATGTAATCTCGTTTATGTATGTACTTGACATGTTTGCAACGAATTCAACAATAAGTTGATTTTATATTATCAGTTAAACTTTGTAATCAAAACTTTTCCTAAGCGCCATTGCTAAGTTTGATATCAAAGCTAGTAGATTTTATGCAAAGGAAAGCAAAATTATCACTCAATACTAGAATTACGTCGTAATTTTCTTAACGTTTTATTTAAAATTTCAATGAATTGTATATGTTATAATCAATATTATTTATCAATTTATTAAATAAACATTTTTTTGACTGTAAAATGGTTTGAGAAAACATGAGTATCTTTGAGGATAGATGTTTAACTCTGCTTGCCAGGCGGGAGCTACTTCAACCGCGTCTCAGAGCTCTTACCATCTCGACTGAAGACGCTCAAGGAGACTTTAATGTCGAAAGAGAGCTACTACACGAGAGATGAAAATATCATCGAAGAGTCAATATTATACCTTCGTAGTCTTCACAGTTATCATACTGGGTCGTATTTACCTTCACGTAATTTATAACACGGTGTTCAATATGCACTTACGTAGAACAAACACACTATTTCAGCAATAATTGTCACGCAGTTGTATAAATTGTCAATGTATGTTCATAATAGCTTTTTTTAATTTTTGATTTTACGTCTGAATACTCGTATCAACAAAATAAGGACTGCAAAATGATACTGAATCAAAAAAAATATTTTACTGTTTGTTATACTCATGTTTACTTTACGAAAATAAAAGGGATTTATACGTGTTTATTGAAAAAATATTTTAAAAATATCTGTTTTGTTTATCATGATTCAATATACAACATAAATGTTATTTTTACAGCTACATGTTATTTGAAACAAATTCAAAGGAATTACATTTCTCTTATTTTGTTGATTAAATTATATATAAGCATCGTGTGTAAATAAAACAACATACATTTTAAAGACATTCCATACGGAGCACTC